>OX454266.1:44463966-45063966 GCA_949715065.1 Periphyllus acericola | reverse complement strand
TTAATTAATTATTATTAGAATGGAGCAATATTACTACTTCGATAAAAAACACTTTTAGATTGAAAAAAGCACATTGTCTTCGTGTATCCCATATACATATATTATACTCTATGAGTTCCATTAGGGTTTTATAATTTAAACAATGTTGAATAAATAATGTTATTGTTATTATATACGATATACAATTAACAACAAAAGAAACTTTGTTTCTAGAAAGTTTCTAGGTAACCAAAAAGTGAAAAAATGTATACATACAACCAAAGACTTTCTCGGCCATTCGTATTTCACGTCATCTAGAGTACTAAAGATGAACCACTATGTCATATTTCAAGTTTTTACGTTTAGTCGTTTTTGAAACATAGCAATCAACGAGTGAGTAAGTGGTATTTCAATTATACATTCAACATAAACCAATAACGTGTAAAATGTAATAACAACATTGAACATTATTCACTAATATTATCAATATCAGTGTCATAGTTCGTTATACATTTAGCTTTCCTTAATTACGAGTGTGCAATGTGCATACCCTACGAGCTACAGCAGTTTAAAATGTATTCAAGAGTTGTCTTTGGTAAATTTAATTCGTTAAGTAGAAATGTTTTTTTAGTTAAAATTTCATGGTGTTATAAAAAATCAATTCATTGTGTATAGACTTTCGTTACATAGATGTTATGTTGTACCTCGTAGCTTAATAATGTGCGTGTAACATGTAATTTTCTCGACTGTCTGCAATTTTGTTTCGCAGCTTAGCGGCTGCGACTAGCGAAGACGTCGATGACGGTATAACTATAATAATATAGGTGCACAGTATTATATTTTGTACCACATGATTTGTACAACAGAAATGAAATCAGCAATTGTTTACTGGGCATTCGAGGAGGAAACAATTATGTTATTATTATACGTACACGCGTAATTATAGCGACCTACGAGTTTCAGTGTGCTATGTGGTACAGCTCGGAGGTAAACGAAACACTGTTAAGCTCGCATAGCATGGCATAATCAAGCTTAGCGGTCGAAAACAGCTAATCACTGTAATATTGAAATGAGATTGAACCATATGGCGCGTACAGAAACTTACGGTAAATATAACGTAAATAGTTTTGAAATAGTTACTGACTGAAAAATTGAATTCATTATTTCTTTAGCGTCCACTATATTAAGACTTATATAATTTTTTTTTATTTGTCTCAACTTGTAGCGGTAAAAATAATTGGAAGAAGAAATATGCGTGGTAATCAAATATACAGCTCCTTAAATGTAAAGGTCGCCTGTGTCAAGAAATTTATGCAATCCACTTAGCTCAACGAGATATATATATATATATAGCTACCTACTTTTATTCGCCTTTCTTATAAAAAAGTCGTCAATAATAAATTAAAACCGCGTTTACGGTTTATGTATATGCTTTGTTAAACCAGAAATTACACCATTCTGCGTACATTTTTTAATAATCAAGAATAATGGGCATTTGAAGTTTCCCGAGTATTTTATTAATCGAATGGATTTTTTTTTATTTGACATTAAGTCAATGAGTCTCTCGCGGTGCATTTCAAAATAAACACTTACGATTAAATACTTTTTTAATTTATTTACGGTACACGAAATGCCCCGCTGCCATCGGAGCGACGCGTTTAAATGTAAATTTTGTAACCTCGGTTTCACCAAAGTAATTTCCGGAATTAACGTTTTAACGTCCGCAGATATCCCGTCTGAACAATATCGTCGTGTCAAACGAGAAATTACACCGCAATACAGGAAAGCCGGGATATTGAAAGGGTGAACATAATTGTTAATAAGTGGGTTCGAGGCATCGAATATTCCTGTTAGACTTGAGACGTTTACGGCTACGTTATTGGAACGAATAAAATAGTTCGGGTAGGGTACATTTAAGTTAATACAACCGTTTATCCGCTACACCGTGCGCACAGAAACGCGACAGTTTTTATGACGTGACGAAAACAAAATTCGTGGTATAGGCGCGAAAAATATTTTCTCCGTTCGCGTCGCGAACAAACACTACTGGCACTACGCAGTACTCTCGTTCGGTTTGACCGTGTTCATCGCACATGATTTACATAATTTGGTGTTTGTAAAATCACCCGTATCCGTTCGAAAGCCGCACGAGACGGTTGCCCGTACAGCGCGGTTCCGCTCCACGCCGTTTTGGAAAATACGTGCGATGTTGACCGACAAACACATTCGATTATTGTATTATATACAATATACATGTAGAGCCGTCGATCGTGTTTTGACAGTAACGTTACGTTAGACACGGCTAATCTCGTTAGATCTGTGGAATATGGAATACCTGTACGAAATCGATTTGCCGCGGTAAGGCTTCGCGGGATATAACGTACGATCGACAGAATTATTGTTATACCCTCGAACCAAATAATATTATTCGCCCGATCAAT
This sequence comes from Periphyllus acericola, assembly GCA_949715065.1. Taxonomy (NCBI): domain Eukaryota; kingdom Metazoa; phylum Arthropoda; class Insecta; order Hemiptera; family Aphididae; genus Periphyllus; species Periphyllus acericola. The sequence continues at coordinate 45,061,546 of OX454266.1, read as the reverse complement.
GTGTAATGGTCTAAAAGCGTTGGGCACGGTTTTTCCGGACGTCCATAAAATTACGATTTTTATTGGGGAAAAGAAGACAACACGGCCGGCGGGACATCACACAGTGATTGGAACGTCGACGCTCGTACATCTTAACATTAATATCTTTACTTTATGCTCAAGTATTACCAGACCAATACGAAGAAGTACCACCGGTGGGAGGTTTGTTCAATATGTGCATCCTGGTTGCAGTGACGTGGTGACAGTATTGTTTTCAAGGGGCAAACATGCATTTTAGGTACCCACCCACCCTTAAAAATTTGTTGGTGTCTTTCAATTTTATATTTAATATAACGTTTCCGAGTCGGTTATAACTGGCCATCTGGTTACTGACCTAGTTTACTGTACTTATAATAATTCGTAGTACAAATGTTATCAATATGCTCGTAACACATTACATTCGCTCACCCACATACGACTGTCTGGTTGTCTGGTTGTAAATCGTTCATCGAAAAAATCAAGTTTATGGTTTAAATTGTAACAGTTCACTGAAATAAAAGATCATGTCATGAAATATATATATATATATATACGTATTTTTCCTACGGAACCTATACTTGATTAAATTTATCAGAATAATACAATTATCACTCGAATTTCCCTAAGATAATACCAAATATTATTGTGTAGCCAAATTTTGTGACTTTTTCAACAAGAGACCACTAATTAAAAAATAAACTAGTTTTTATAAAAACCAAATATCGTTCTACGACATTAGTGCACAAATATACTATAGACTATAACACAATATTTCATTCTACTAGAATATGGTGAAATATTATATTTAAAAGCTTTAACGAAACAAATCTAAATATCGAGTTTATGGTTTACTCTATATATTTCAGAGGAATTTGCATCAGAGAATAAGAAAAATATTTAAAGTATTCAGTTACAATCGATAAAAGGGGAAAAAAACAATAAGTAGATAAAGTTTTGTTCACTGAAACTTTAATTTAAAATATATGAAAGTTTTTCCTCGACTTGTAAACGCCCGAGGCTTATTTGAACACAAAATAGTAATATAAAACTTATCGTTAAAATTCAACCGCAACTGAATAATATTTCTGTCGATCCGGCACGTTAGCAGGGCGTATTGGTAAAAGTGTCAAGTGTCGTGTTGTAAATGTTTTCGACAACATACGATAGTAATATAATGAGTGACATATAATAATAGTTATAGTGATCATTTTATGATGTTTACGCGGAGCGTCGAATGCTTTTGGCGAGTGAAAATAAAAACCGCATAGACGTTATATTACGACATTATTATGTTTGCGCAGCACGCGCAAAACACTTGTCAAGGGAAGTGCGGCCACGATAATTAAACAGTCCGTTCGTGTTAAGTTCGCTGCGGCGAAGTAGGTACACGGACCGCTACATATTTTACCATCCGGGGAAAGTCTTTTAACGAAAAATTTATTTAATTTTTAAAACAATATCGGGACCGTATGCAGTCTGAAAAGTGGAAAACCGTGTTCGGAAACCGCACGTACGCGGTCAGAAGTTACGTTCACCCGGGCGAAAATCGAATGGTAAACATAGTTTTTTAGCGATACTTACGTATTTCCTCGTTACAAGTATGATAACGATGCGCGATTGCATGCACATTAACACGTAATTGGTGACCAATGGTTATATAACTATGCCATATATGTTCAAAAATGCATAAGAATTTGTGATACGGTTCTTACATTATATGAAACAATTATGAATCATGGTTAGGTGTATTTTTGTGATAACTAAAATTGTAAAATTTAAATAATTTACCCAATTTTCTTTTAGTTTTTGCTGTCAGAAAATGAATTGCTTTTTTTTCTCAGCATAGCTCAATGCTGTTTAATACCGTTGTAGAACAAACAGTAAGATTGTTAAAAAGTTTCATCTATAGGATAAACCAAAAAATGATTGTGTCATCACTCATCGCTTTTATATATAATATATATCAGGGGTAGTAAATAATATTCTTTAACTAGATTTAGTTATGATTTGATTTTTGTGTATTAAAAATGATGATTATAACGTTTATTAATATGATTTTTGTTGCTGTCTTATAGTGGATAAAGCTTTGATCTCAGGAGTGTAGTTAGTAATTTTCAGTGAATAACAAATAGCAGTGGATTCAACGTATACATTACTTTTTTCGATTGCATTTAATTTATTTTAAAGTTTCTTAATACACTTTCATAAGCGTAAGTTGACAAAAAAGTTGAATGTACGAAATTATCTAATACTCTTGACGTATAAAACGTGTCTGGAATCGAGTTCCAGACTTTCAAAATTTCATTTTAATTTCATTAATTTCTTATAACTTAAATGTTATAAATAATACAATTTTAAATAAATAATTTCTAGAGCAACTCAAATAAATTATATTTTTGCGATAGTTATTATACATATGCATTTTTAGAAGAAGTATTAAAACGTAATGAAAAATAATAAGAGTCGACCGAATTTGAGAAGAGGAAATTCCAAAAGATAGAAACTGATTATAAATTCCACGGCCAATGATTTTTTAATGTGACTATATTTGCTATACGAACGTCGCGTCAGCCGGTAAAGTAATCTTCGGTGGAGTCATAGAATATAGCTGAAGAGTATCTCTGCACTAGATATTCTAAAGTTCCTTGGTCAATATCCATAGGCTCAATCTCATACAATATATAACGATCAAACAACCATCACAAAGATGTTCTATCGCGTTAAGATTATGAGCGTTCATTAATCAATAAATTGATAAATTTAAATAAGTATTTCAATACCTAATACTTGGATCGAAACGTTGACCCGTGGCAAATGACTGACGGATATTACGCAAACGGACGTACTCGATTAAGTTGATAAATTACAGTTCGCCATAACTCGGCCACTATTGAACATAGGGGACTGGAAATGGTCTCATTCGAAACGCAAGGAAATTCTACGTCGATTTGATTATATTTAGACCCGATTAATTTCAATCGGACCGATTTAGAGAGTTTTTAAACTTTTATATATCCGAATATTCTTCCCAATGCTTCGTGACAGTTGAATATAGACTGTTTATAGCATTTTTTAGTCCGATCTCAAATCGTTTTTTCGCCATAACTCGGCCGCTATTGAACTTAGAGGGCTGGAAATTTTCCCATTCGAACCGCAAGGAAATTCTACGTCGAATTGACTATATTTAGACCCGATTAGTTTCAATCGGACCGATTTAGAGCGTGTCTTAAGGTGTTCGCGTTTAGATGATAATATAACATGTCAACTGCGACTTGTTATGCGCGTTCCCTATGATTGTGACCGTTGACGCCGTAAGCTGTTTTTACTCCATCAGTATAACATTGATATTTAAGACGATTCGGCCAAAGACATTGGGTTTGCATACAGTTACCGTAACGATTTTTTTGATTTTAAATTTTATTCGAGAAATAAACCCGTACACACAATATATACTAATGTAATAATATATGATTGATTGCAAAACGAATATGATACGAACAGTCACGTCGACCGGTGAAGAAAAACCTATCGCACGCCTGTTGTACGCAAATAATAAACCGGTAAATGGAACATCAACGAGTCGCGACCTCGGCAAATCCGACCGCTAAAAAATAATTACGCGATGACATAATAGCGACCGCCGACTCGATCGCGACCACTAACGCAATCAGAACGTCAGATTCTGTTCCGGAGCGATGATGCGCTCTAACGGAATCTTCGCGGGTCGTCTTGTCACCGATCCGCGTCGGAAATGCTCGACGACGACGACGACGACGACAACTCTCGATCCGAAGAACGTTTTGTCTGGTCCTTGTACGGATGTATGTCAATTACACATAATGACCGACAAATCGGTTTTTACCAAAGTCTCCGGGAGCACTTCGATTCTTAATGTTTTCGAAATAGGTTTTTCATCCGTAACGTCAAAGCGTACGATAATTATATATTTCACGTTTCTGCGATTTTGTTTTCATTTTTTTTTTTTTCAATCGGCAAAACAACCTTGCACCGCGAGGACGAGCCACATCCACAACGTATGGTTGACGTGCGTGTTGCAGGAGACTGATCGACTACTCGGATCGGCAAGCTACGACGAGGTGAAGTGACAGGTGATGTGAGAATAGTACAATATTTAGATAGATTGTATGTATATACGGTACATTTAATTTAAATAGTTTTATTTAATAATTAGTTAATCTTTAGATTTTAACCGAATTCTTGTTACAGAAATCCGAAACCAAACGAACCGGTACGCTTCCCAAATATTTACAAGTCGTAATTTGAAATGTTCGTGTCATCCGAGTTGTTCCTAAGCTTAATATATATTTATAAACCTCGTTTTTTCGATATCTGTCACCCAAAGAAAAGAAAAACTCAACTTCTTGGCGATACGCTACACAGTGGCGTGTCCAGGAATTTTTATATTTGGGGTAGGGCTGATCAGTCACATATTAAATCAAACAAAAACCATAATTGCAACAAAATGTTAACTAAAAAAGAAGATGAAAGTAAACTTTTTAGACCGTATATTTTAAAAATATTTATATGACTAAGTAGCAAGTACTTTCCTCTTAAGAATGAGTTTAAGAAATTGAGAATTTACTGGTATCTCCCACCATATCCTGTACGGAGTAACTGTGTAAACCGGAAGTGTAGCTAGTGTGAAATGCGTTATGCAATTAAAATGGTATTCGGTCGAAATGGATTATAATATTTTTAGTTATTTGGTGTTGGAGCTGAAATTTAAATACGCATATTATTTATATAAGAGGTATTGACCGAACGCTAGCATATTGTATAAATAATAAGCTATACAGGTACATTGTAAGTACGAGATTACACTAATACATATTATACGAAGATTTTAGACGATTCTCGCGGATATTAAATATTTTTATGGTCCTATGCGTTGAGAATTTAAGTAAATATATTATGTTAGTACAATAGTACATTGCAGACTATTGCGTCATAAGACTAATCTTTTTTAAATGTAGAAGAAGACAAATGCGTTTACGAGTACTGCGTAGGATAGTAGCCTGGATCAATGTACAGGTTTATATTGGTCCTTTGCTTTTTATTGAATTTAGCGTTATATGAATATCGCGAGCTTTGTTCGTTTACTCGTTTCAATTTAATAGTGACCACGTTCAATCGTATTTTAATGCATCGAATGTGTACTTGTACGGCAAACGACGAGAGGCGGAAGATTCGCGTGCATCTGGCGATTGAAAGACCCGGCAGCAATAACAGTGGAGTGGAAAAATGATGATAATACGTATAATACAAACCCGATAACATCCGAGCAACTGGGTTTCGCTATAAATATATACTGCGTTCGCGAACACGGTACCTAGTGTTGAATTCAGACATTTTTTCCAGGGGGGGCACTATGAGATGTGGAATTAATATAATACAAATTAACAAATTTTACTTTATTTACTTTATTTTATTTATTATATAATTGAACTTAATCTTATAAAAACAATCGGAATTATTTATTATTTAAAAAATGTATAGTTAATATTATCATTTAAAGCGTATGAGGCGAGTTTTTTTTGTTGCATATAAATCTATCACCTCTTCGACATATTCAATTGACGGATCTTCATCACCTTCTATACTTATTTTCATACAGTATTGAAGAGTATCTTGTCCCATTCGGTTGCGAAGGTTTGTCATAATTCTATTCATCGCACTGAATGATCTTTCTACGGTAGGCGTTCCTATTGGAATACATAAAATGGATTCTGATAATATTTTCAGATGTTCATAACCAACGAGGTAGCAAAAAACAACCTAACAACATAACAAAAAGGTCAGTTATGGGATATCCGTTTGTTTTAACTTTCTGTGAAGCAACAAACATAAAAGACTTATAATCTTATAATCACGGGCCGTGTAATATGCACCTAGACCATTCAAATTGTTTCATTAATAAATAAATCATTTATTTACTGACATTTAACCGGGGGGGGGGGGGGCAAACAAAACTTCAGGGGGGACAGTTGCCCTCCCTGATGTATACCTGGATTCAACACTGACGGTACCCCTATGTATGTACGTGTATAATGGGTCAGTCGCACTTTGATTGCGCCGATCGGCCATAAACGATAAACGTCGACGAGATAATGCGTTCACGCGACTTCTTTTCACGCGCCACGACCGTGCGTTGTGTAAATTCGTTTTCGCCGTGTGCCACATAATATTTTGCTGCGCAGTCAATACCTGGCGGCACCGGTGCGGTGCGATGACAAACCGTATTGTTATCGTTTCGTCCACAACGGTGACCTTAGGGAAAAACGTATTAATTCGGGCCGAATTTTTTCGGCCATAGGCTGCATAGAGTGTCGACGAATTTTCGTTCCGAACTAAAATAAGTTAATAGCTAAATAGATGATTAAATAATCATACAATATCATGTCGTGATAATAACCACGGTAAACCACGTATTGTGTTTTCTACAATCATTTTTCGACAGTAGTTGACGAATGCAGTGCATGGTGTGCAGTTGTACTTACTAGTGATATTTTATAAAAATAAAAAAATATGGAACATAATAGTTCTTCAGATGATGAATGGGATTAATTTTTATTAGACAGCCCCATCTTTAAATCGCGGAAAATATATTGGGTGCATTGGCGAATTTCAAAATGTGTGCACCGTTTTAAAAAATTACCCATCCAAATTTTTATAACTATTTCATTTATTCGCTGATTTTCGGCCGAAAAATTCAAACGTGTTGGCACTTTACACAATCGGCATTTTGATTTTTTTCGATTCGGTCGGTTCGGGTGTAGTGTATGCGCGGCTTTATTCGGGGCTGCCGTTTTTACTATTTTAGGCGCTGAAGCCGACTTGTCCCGGGCAATACTTCGCGGTTCGTGATTTTGTCTAATGGATCGTATTGTGCGCGCTTGTATCTGTACGGGTACTTTCACGCGCGACCGCCGTCGTTCAAAAGCCGTCCGATGGCCGAAAACAAATTCGAAATCTCATCCGTATATTTACATTATTATCGTGTGCTGCGTCCACGTCGGCCATTCTCCACGCCGCGCGTCGATGGTAAACATTGTTATTATCATCAACGGACGTATTGTATTCTCTCCTCTCCCCGCGGTCAAAACGTTTCCACCGCGTCCGGTACACAGGCACACCTGTCTGTTGCGCGGGCTGGAGATGTATTTATTTATTCCGAACGTTCGTTTTCGCGGTCAGTCGATCCGTGTTTTCGTAATTTTACTCCCGTCCGGCCCACAGCAACCGTTGGGTCTGTGTCAAGTTTTCACTCGGCATTCAACAGCTATCGTTTTCCGTACGGATATTTCGCTAGCGGGGAAATGAACGCTTCCGAGTTGTGAAGGGAAAAAGCAAAAATTTTGTTGTTTTTTTATTTACCGTCGTAAAAAATGTTGTGAACGCACGCGGTGGTACCTGCGAGGTTATAACTTCTAATCATCATGCATTTACCGGTCGAATAATAAGCGAGTCACAAGAAATCGCCCTGTGCGCGCGGAGATTTTTCTTACCATTTCAGGTACATCGTAACTATTGACGAGCACATAAACCATTTAGCAAACAGATTTTTTCATTCTATTACGAACTCGAATTGCGCCGCCCACTACAACTTAATCGAAAGCCCACCAAAAATTCGCCACCTCAAGAGAGGAAGACCCCACGACCGAATTAATTGTCCTACCACTAATCACTGATACATCGAATACATCATGCCAGAAAAATTCTAGTTTTGTTTAATAATTATTTAATAATTAATATTTAGTATAAGTAGCACTTATGTAAGTAAGACAATTGTGTGTATATATTATAAATAGGCTTAGATAGCTATTCTAGCTAGAAATGCCTTAATAAAATAATAATAATAATAGGAACATAGCTCTGCACGGGTCGTTTTCCCCACTGATTTTCACCTGAAACGCGCGCGTACCGAGCGAACATGACGTCTTCGGCCGCGTGATCACAATAGGTCGTTAATTTTTAATAAAAAGCAAACACCGTGTTCGTCCGTTTCGCCATTTGTTTGTCGCAAGTGCTGTTGTAAACATATGATTTATTTACACCGAACGCAATAAAATAATTCCACGCATTTCGGTACGGGAGTTTATTATTTACTGGTTGCGATTTAATCGCCGACGCTAATTATTATAATAATATAATTTATGTGATTATTGTGATTTTCGATGTCGTTGTCGGATGAAAATGATCAATGTACGTGATCGTTTCTATTGTTTTGTAGAAGTGTGAAATTACTTTGTATATGAGCACGTTTCAGTTATAATTATAATACGAGCTGGTGTGTTTTTAATCATTTTACCAAATCGAAAAAGGCCTTTAAAGAAAAATTCGTGAACCACGATTTTCTTTATCATTATTAATTGTTGTTCTGATTCAGATGAATCTTACTTGCATTTCCGATAGATATTTTACTTATATTTTCTGTTGGCCCCGCTACGATCGTGTATAATCATGCGCATCTTGTAATTTTTCCAATACTTTTGCTCTTTTTTTCCCCGTGTTTGTCATATGGAATTTTTCACCGGTCGTACAGTGAAATACGATCGGCAAAATAATAATCACACTAATTTTGGTAAAAAAAATTGTTCCTGAAATTACTGTTATCTATAACTAAGTACTGTAACACTTGGTATTTAGTAACTACCAATTACACACCAGGTGAGCAGCGTTTTGATGTTATCATGCTGGCGTTAACGATAAAATATAATGTTATACTGGTCCCGTGCCGGTGTCTTACGATTCTATTACCCTCAACAATTTTACCTTCCCCAGTAAATGTGTTCTAGTATATATTCACCCGGCGGGTAAGAATAACTTTTATTTATCCCCCCCCCCCAAGAGATATCAAAGTATAATAACCATCGGTGACAATAACCTAGGATAGTGTGTATGTGTGTGTGAGGGGTGGGGATCGTCTGTTACATCGAACGACTCGTTGCACGCGGATCGAACGCGGCTTTGGACATCCCTTTAATCGCGGTAACATCGAGCGGTGACCTGCAGAATACCGCGGTCGGAACCGTCGTCGTCTTGATTCGTGTGTTGGTGATCAATTTTGCGTTTAACCATTATTGGTCATCAGTCAAGCAGGTCACGTAGCCATTATGGCATTATAGCTTTCATAATATGGTATGAGTATATGACCTCCTCGAGCGCCCACGACCAGTGCAATAGACCTAACTACTAACTAGGCGCAAAGACTTTAAACGGCACGTATTGCTTTTTAGCATATATTTTTTTATTTTTTCCAAGAAAACCGGTTTTACAATCATTTAACAACCGATAACCAACGTGTGAGGTGACGAGGAATCGAATACGCTCGTTTAAGAACAATGTATTCTCGATTTAAGTGGATGGCCGTGGATAACTACAAAATGTCCATTACAATGGGATGTACGTAGGTACACGACGTATTATGTATAAAATAAAGTAGATTCTATTTATTATAAATGTATAAAGTACAATTTGCATTGATAAAGTAGTTTACTATAGTTATTACCTATTACATTGTGTATATACTAGATGAATTACACGGCCTCGACCGGAAGATGCTTTACCATTTTAGATAATAAACAATTACTATTTCTTGGTAAAAATAAAATTTAGGCTGAAAAAAGCGTCCAATCGTCGTATATTCTAACGATATTTATACAATGTTAAGTTACACATACGCCTCAATCTTTAATTAAGGCAATCAACATGTTAAAGAAGATAAAATATTTCCTAGATATCTAATCAAAAAGTGAAAAGGCTTATACATACGGCTTAAAACGGTTTCAACTCTTAAAAATTCGAATTTCAACAATAAATCTTTTCATAATAGGTAGAATCACTACATCAAATTTATTCTGCTATTCGCAGTGTATTTATAAATCGGCTGCAATGGATAATTCAATTGAATATTCTTCAATTTTAAAGTAGGGTTTTAAATTATTCACCGTTTTTAATTTAAGTTGGATTATAATTGTACATATTATTACGTAAACATTCTCGATAGTATACGTCATAATATAATTTAATACATATAGTATCATGTCCATTGATGGCATAATTCTGCAACCGGTTTCCGGCGTCCACGTCCCCTGCGTTCAGTGTGTCCACAATTCCGGGGTTATAACCCCTGTTGCGCGTACCGATATACTTTTTTCTGGGGAATTCAAAAGCTATCGGAAATGCGCGCACAACGAGGAGAGTTGCGCTTTTTGTTATCCGCAATACCCGGGGGATCTTAACATCGCGTCAGTCGGTCGTCCGGTATAACCTTTGAGCGTGAGAACGCGGACGCGCCGGCCGAGTGGGAAGGTCGTGCGAAACGCGGGCAAGACGGCGGCGCGCGGCGGTGGCGGTTACGTGTTCGGGCACGGTAGTGGTATCCTATACCTCGTATCGTCGTCGTACGTGACCGAAGCCGACGCCGCGCAGCGGTAGTACCGAATCGATCCGCTCGGTGGCGCGCGACCGGTTCGCCCCGCAAGATACCTGTCTCCGTCCGCGTCTTCCGCCGGCTGCGTGACCCCTCTCAGTGACTCGGCGTACCTGGATTCCTGAGGTCGTCCGTGATGTGATGCCCGTGCGCGCCGCGAGTGTGTTCGAATACCGTACGTGTAGTCGTCGTCCGGTGCGTGTGTCTGTGCGTGTGTGTGCGCTCCCGCGCGCGTGTGCGTGTCATGTTATTGTCGTGTCCCGTTCGGGAAACTGGTTTTGCGCCGAAATCGCCGGCCAACGCGGTCCGTAGACAACAAAAATAACGTATTACACGTCCCCGGTAAGTACCCCGCCTCGGGCGAACAATCGGTCCGCATAGGACGTAGGCAACGATGATAACAATAACCGTCGGGGTATAACACGCATAAACCCGTAAGCACGACGGTTCAGACGTACTATTTTTTTGGCGAACACCCACCGCGGTCGCTTTCATTCCGACAACGACGCCCCGATATTAGTGACACGGTTTCGATAACGGTTATCGGCGACTACGGAGACGAGTCCCCGAGGTCCGTACACCGTTGGTTATTATACGCCGCCTTGCTGCCCGTGAGCAGAGACACGTGTGCGGATTAGGTCTTGGAGGGGGAACGCCCGATGTAATGCAGTCGGACGGCGGCACAAAAAAAAGGTGCAGGAATAGGTCACCGCAAGAATTTTACCAATTATTTCGCGGCCACTGCAACGCGTACCTACCGGCACTCGGTTGAAACAATTATTATCTCATGTAATAATATAAACGTTCGTCAAAGTACCGAGATGCGATCGACCGGTGCAACGAGATCGACCCCGTTTGGCCACCCCTGGCGCGTGTACAGCGTACCTACACGTTTCGCGGTCCGCGGTACCTCGGGTTCCCGGGTGCACGCACGCGCAACCGTTTTCGACAATTCGCAGCCGTCAGGCGTGTTGCGCGACTCCTCGGCATCCGAGTACCCGGCCGAGTTACGTGTCGTGCCGATCCGACGCGCGTTTCTCCCCCTGGGGTCCAGGCATGTAATGTTGTACAATAGGTCTTACTAAACGCTATGCATTCTTAACGACCGCTTGTAGCCCATGATGTATTCTCTGCGCTCTGACGTTTAAAATGAGCCTATGCCGCGTGCAAATCGATATAAAACATATCATAGAAATTGTATACAATTTTCGGTATTTTGTCCGAGATGACTCCGATGAATACGATTTTATCACACGCTTTCAGTGTTATTTTCGGGAGAGCGACAGTGGCCCGTGATCTTATCATCGAGTTCAAACAATCGTTATCACAATAAAATCAATTACTAATGTTATGTATTCTGTTCAATCGATTGGCTTTGCCCCCCCCCCCCCCCCCTAAGTCCTGTCCACACTACTGAGCACGTTCTCGACTTTTGTAGTACACACAATTTCAGGTCCCGATCAGGGGAGGGGGATATTATAAATGGCACGGCCGCACGTAATCGTACACCTAATTATGTACCGCGGTGGTCGCCGCGCACCCGGTTTCGGTCTCGGTTCGGAACCGGATTTTCGTGGCTGTGCCGAGTGCTCGGCGCAACGGTTATAACGGCCGCGCGATGACGTACTCTGACCGCGCTGCTTCCGTTTTCAGATGGCGTACGGCCGCCGGCTGCTGCTGATCGCGTCGTTCCTGGCCGTCTCGGGGCCGCCGTCGGGATGGGCGCTGTCCTCCGACAACCGGCCGCCCCAGTTTCTGCCCGGAGGTGACATGGCCCGGTTTTCCGTGTCCGAGGATACGCCGGTCGGCAAGTCGGTGTACAAGCTATCGGCGATCGACCCGGACGGCTCCCGGGTGTCGTACACCATTAGCGGCCAACACCTGAGCGTCGACCGGTCGACGGGGGTGGTCACGCTGGTCAAGGGTTTGGACCGGGAGACGTTGGACTCCCTAGAGGTGGTGATCAGTGCGACCGGTAAGCCCCGCGACCGACCGCTGCGACGTTTCGCGGTTCTTTAACATGCCGGAGTGATTGTTTTCAGATGAAGTGATCGGTGATTCCGACACGAACACGGTGTCGCTGAGGAGAGAGATAGCCGTCGTAGACGTCAACGACAACCCACCAGAGTTCCTAGGACGACCCTATTCGTTCAGCGTTTCAGAAGACACGCAAGTCGGTACCATCATCTACAGAAACATAACCGTCGTGGACAGAGACATCGGACTCAACGGCGAGATCTCCATGACGTGCGTTCAAAACAACGAACCATGCGTCACATTCAATCTGCTGACCGAGAAAGTGAGTAGCGCTCGAGTAGTACAAGCAGCGTGTTGTGCTATTATGTTATAAACTTTATCGGTTTCCCAAAATTTCCATAATGGCTTTTTCGGAATGAAATGTTACTTGAAAATTATCTGTAGAAACGAAATTCGTCTTCACGGAGACCGGATGGATAACTCCGAAATCAATAAATTTAGATAATAATTTGTTGACGTAGACGTAAGTTTAACAATGGATACTGACTAAACTGGTATTGTTATCCAGTTGTTGTTTCGCTGTGGATCAATGTCTACAACTATGATAACCGATCGTTATTACGTATATATAGCGGTTGTGTTAACAACACCACATTCTTATACGAATACTCTTGCCTGGGAAATGTTACAAAACCGTATGTAATATGAAATTTGCTTAAAACTCCTTTAATACCTTTCGTTGCCTAAACATGTAAGACCGAAGGCAATGATTGCAATCATATTAATAGTGAACCGCCTTCGACCCGTTAGTGATACATATCGGGCGGACAATGTGCCACAATGTGCCACGAACGGTGGTCCAGTGCCGAAGCCGATCTTCTTTTTTCCCTTCCCGTCCACGGCTGGTATTCTCACCCGTCATCCGCGTTACCACGACCAACAAATAAAAACCCACCCCCTGTTCACAGGTATCTTCCGGCACGTACGTGGGATCAATCCGGTTGGCGCGGCCGCTGGACTTCGACACGGTATCGTCGTACAAACTTACGGTTCGTGCATCGGACGGTGGTGGTGGAACGGCAAGAAATGCGCTTTCGTCGACGGCCAACGTGTCCGTGGTGGTCAAGGACGTGCAGGACGAACGGCCCGTGTTTACGAACTCACCCTACTCGATTGTCATTGACGAGAACACCCCGGCAGGGATGCGAGTGTTGAAGGTCACGGCGGAGGACGGTGACGCGGGATCCAAGAGGCCGGTCGTGTTGAGCGTAGAGGACGACTCGCTAGGCTATTTCACCGTCAAAAACGAGCCCAACGGCACGGCGTACGTGTTCACCAGTGACAACCCGATCGACCGCGAGGACCCGGTAATCGCTGGCGCCGGCGGCATTTACACGTTCCGGCTAAAGGTGACTAAATTAAACGATATAATATAACAGATTTAGGTCGTGTAAAAAAAAAATCCTCTTCATATTTTCACAAACGGTCGTTTCTTGTTTTTGTAGGCTACCGAACTCATCAACAACGAGGTGCCTGGTGACGTTAGCTACGAGATCGTTACTGTGGTCGTTCAGGACGTGGATGACGAGAAACCCGAATTTAACAGAAACAGTTTCACCACGTCCGTGTCCGAGGATATAAGTAAGACCCGATAGCCGTAACAATATTATAACTATTCTTTTAGTCATGACACGTGCATTACTATATAGTACTATATTACTATATAGAAAGCGTTATGTGACAGAATTTGATTTTTTTCTCTTGATTTTTTTTTCAGGCATTGGAACTCCACTGCCGGGCTTAAATATCATTGTCAACGATAAGGACTTGGGAGACAATGGCCGGTACGTCTTAGCTATGAGAACCTTCGACCCTAGGGTGTCTGATTGGTTTAAAATAGTTCCCGAAACGGCCGTAGGAAGGACAACAGTTCTTATTCGCCTTGTCGATAACGAAGGATTCGACCATGATGCAGGGGTTACTGACATTGAATTTGATATTGTAGCAATGTACCAAGATACAATAAGCGTAATTAAACATTTTATTTTGTTGACCTATTAACTTCATAATTATATGAAAAGTGTACTGATTGGTAGCAAGTATATTTTTTATTCATGTTTCCATGTGTGACTCTACAGGGAGGCTTTAGAGAAGCTTCTGCGGCCCATGTCAAAGTAAACGTAGTTGATGCTAACGACAATTTGCCGAAATTTGATCAATCGACATATGCGTATTCCATACCGGAAAATTTAACACCCGGAACAAAAATCGCAAATCTCACGGCTACTGATATCGATAGCGGTATAAATTCTGAAATCACCTACAGCTTGCAAGGTTTTGGAATGGACAAATTTAGTAGTGATCCTGAATTTGGTGGCATATATTTAACCAGTAGTAAGTTAATTTATTTATTTAATACAAATTATAGTAAAACAATGTTATTAAAAATGGAATGAGAATAAAATAATTATGATTTTAAAGCTGGGTGGGGGGGATATTAAAGCTTTAACTAAAATATGTATCTATATGCAATCATTATAACAAATACTTTTCTAAAACTATTACAAATTATTTATCGTAAGTGTGTTTGGTGACACACATGACACATTTTATTTTTTTAAACATTTTTCAAAAAATTAGTAATATATTCTTATAAGACAATAACAAATCTGATCGTAAAAAATTTGTTTTCCATTATTGACTGTTCTTTAAAAAACTATAATTTCAGAAACTTCAAATGTTAACTCTATTTTATTTATTTTAGAATTTTAAAAAATAATTGATAATTTTAATCCAATTTTATAGTTTTACTTTTTTATAATAATTATTATAATATATTGGTTAGTCTTAATTTCAAAAATAATAATTAAAGTATACATTACTTGTTTTACACTTCTATTAATAATATTGTTTTTTATTGTAGTTAAAATTATTATAATAGTTTGTCTTATAAATTCGCTAAAACTTTAAATAATTATGTAAATAGTATGAAATTAGCATTTAAGACTAACAATAATTAAATTAAATAAATAAATTATAAGACTAAAAACTTCACAAAAATATCCCCTTCCTTGTATTCTACAACCAAAATCATAATTTGTAGTGAATAGAATAACGCCCACTGTCACAATAGTTAATAATTTATATGTCGAAGACTTCAATAGCCTTGCAACATATTACGAAATAAGTTTAGCATGTTTTTCAATACCTTTCATCGTAAATATTATTTAAGTTTTGTTTTTCGATTTCATCATAACTCTTCTACCATAAAATGCCTTGATTAACCAAAAGTCATGGTTGGCTTCGATGTACCTTTACACTCAATTATTTTTATAAATTAACTTGAAATGTGCATTATAAAGTATAATAGATATTTATGAACGAAGCACCAACGGAATAAAATGGTTTATTATTTTCATGTATTTTAAAGTGAACGTCATAAATGCATGTATTTTTTTTTTATACATTTTCTATGATGAAAAATATAATTGTTTGAGCAACTTTTTTATAGGAGGTACAATAAAAAATTGTAAGTTGACCTTAATCCTAAATATGTACCGAGATCATAAATGTAAAACATAAAATCATACACTTAAAGTTAAACTGCGCAGGTTTTGAATTTAAATTATACACAATATGACCTTCCGGAAGTTTTAAATTGTTATAAATATTACATTTAAATTTGAACAAAAAATTTTTCGCGTGGAACACCAAATGATTAACAAAATTATGATCATTTACGATTTTAGGGTCATTATACTATGATTAAAAACGTAACGCGACGTGCAAACACAATTTGCGGCCTTAACGGTTTTATAGTAACACGCGTTATTCTTGCAGAGGTCGACTACGAGCAGCAAAGCTCGTACTCTCTAACACTGGAAGCCAAAGACGGTGGTAATCGATCGACCCACGTGGTGATTTTGGTCGAAGTAGTTGACGTGAACGATAACGCCCCGGTGTTCAGTTCGCCGGAATACAAGCGGACCATAAGAGAAGGGGGCACCGAGTTCCAGCCGAAATTCTTCGTTCAGGTAAGAATCGATTGACACGTGAACGTCGGGCGACGCGACGGCGGCACGGTGGAAATGTGTTTCGAAACGTTCACCTGGACGACGTTGAATTTGTAGGCGACCGACGCGGACAGCGGGCTCAACTCGATGGTACGCTACTCGGTGGTGGGTTCGAACTACCGCGACGTCGTGCTGGTGAATCCGATCGGCGGCGAGCTGACGTTGGCGTCCCCCGTGAGCTCGGGTCACACGTCCAGAGGCCAGTACGAGGTGGTGATAAGGGCGACGGACCTGGGGACGCCCCTGCTCCACTCGGACGTGAACGTGTACGTAAGGGTCGGCGTGTCCGGCAACCAGAGGCCGGTGTTCAAAAACCTCACGTACTCGGTGACCATACCGGAGAACGCGCAGAGGACCTCGGAGATCCTCAGGGTCCGGGCCACCGACCCGGACGGACCCGACAGCCTGATCGAGTACAGCATGGTGAACAGCGACGACAATTTTCACATCGACAAGAAGACCGGCGCCATATCGGTGTCGGAGCGCGCGATCCTGGACCTGGACTCGGCGGCGGCTACGTCGAGCTATCACCTGGTGGCGATCGCGATGGACAGCGGGCTGCCCGTCAGGGAGATCGCGCACGCCGACGTGTACATCAACGTGACGGACGTTAACGACAAGCCGCCGAGGTTCGACGACGGCGCGAGTTACATCGCGTACGTGCCCGAGATGACGGACATAGGGAAGGTCGTGTTCCGGGTCAACGCCGTTGATCCGGACAAAAATGCGTCCGTCAAGTACGCGATCGTCGAACCGATCAGAGCCAACGACAAGACAGGGTTGCAGTTGAAGAACACGAGTTCGTACAATTTCAAAGAAGTATTTAGGTAATTATACTGCATATTATAGTCTTACGCCCTGTAATCAACTATATTGAACCGATAACGTTTGTAATCAAATATCAGAGGGGCTCGTTCGTTTGATATTCTATTTACTGTATGTGTTACCGCGTGTTTGTTTGCGAAATGAGTTTCAACATTTTACCGTTTGTGAGAAAATAATATATATTGTTACATCGAAAAAACTTCACAGCATCCCACGTAGCAGGTACCTATTGAATATATTTATGCAAGTGTGAGTTGTTTACAAAAATATAACAATGTGTACACAGAGAAAGTCTTTATTGTTTATGAATAACACATAACATCATGTTTTTTTTTTTTCATCAAATTATTATTCAAAAGTTATTCAAATTAAACTGTACATTTTTTTTACCCATACTGCCTATTGCCATTCATGTTTTTCGTAACAATTTACAGCTGCGATGACCTGAAGGGAATTATCCGAATCGAAATAAATACCAAACTTAGTGTTTATACAGTAACACGCGCAATTAAATACGAAAAATCGATATGATACTACGTTAAACAGTTATTTACTTAATATATCTATTAAGCTCTATTTTTTTACTATTCTTATGCCCAAGTCCAAGCACAATCACTAGTAGCTTGTTAATGTGTTACAAATATACAAACACGTAATTGACCACCATTGTTCTAAAAGTGTCCCTAAAATAATTTATTTAGAATCGCTCTTATTTACACCGAAGTAATCGAATGTCCTGACATTTTCTGTTCGGTATTTCGCAGTATAAACAAGCATACGGGCGAAATCAAAGTCAACTCGACGCTCAACTATCAGATGGCTTCGGTGATCGTGTTGACCATCAGGGCCGTGGACATGAACGCCGTGGAAAACGTTCAAGAGCAGTTCGACCAAGTGGAAATCACGTTCTTTGTGAAACCGTACAAAAACAAGAATCCGCAGTTCACCAATGCCGGATGGTCAGCCGACGACGCGTCCACCCTGGTAATAAAAGTCGACGAAGAGACGCCGATCGGTTCAGAGCTAGTGCAGCTCAGAGCCATCGACGTGTTAACTAACGGGTCGCTGTACGATTTCAAGCCGGTCACGGCCGTACCGCGACAAATCGCCATGGACTACGCCGGCAAAGTTATCTTGACGGAACGATTGGATTACGAGACACTGGTGAACAAAGTACGTGACTTAAAGTTTTTAGCGAGCGTGATGAAAAAAAAATCAAACCGTAGACATGAAATCCGTCTCTAAGCAATTCGCGTTTTCCTAGTAATTGTATAAAGACACACGTACACGCACAAGCGCGCGCGCACGCACACACCGCACAGAAATCACGATCCGCTAAGCAACTCTTGAACCGTATTCGCATGTCATCTGAATAACGCGTATCATCGGTATAGTATACCACGCTACTGCGAATTTCTCTTGTCATTGGCGAACGGGATGAGTCGGTGACTTTTTAATCTTGTAATTTTTTATAGTTCGATAATAAGATTTAATATTATAACAACTGGTCCGGTATTAGTGTTTCGCCGAGTACAACACCAACGCACCATGAGTGTATGCGATAAATTACACTTTTGTCGTTTCAGTCGTTAACGTTCCAAGTGAAAGTCACTACGGAAGACGGCGAGCGGTCTACGAGCAAAACGATTGTGATCGAAGTTCAAGACGTCAACGACAATAGCCCAGAGTTTGAATATCCGGTGAGTTTGAAAACGCATTTTTTTTTCCTACTGCATATTGTATTATCAGACATTTATAAAGCATTGAAAGTCTCGTGTTCTTATTTGGGTTAAATATGTATGAACTGTTTCATGAACTTACCTTAGAAATGTGTTTTTTGTACATGATTAATATCGCGGATGATCGTCGTGTTCCACAAAACGAGACTTCCCACGCACCATGTTAGATTCGTTAAATTTTTCAAAAGGGTCATTCTACATCTCATAGATTAGACGTTCTGTAATAATGTACGTTTTGACCGGAGAAAAGAGAGTATAATATTTAGGTTAGAACGTAAAACAGGATACTCATTTTGCCGACATTATTGTTTGTAAGACACGGAAATAATTATTCTAACATAGGTCCGTGGAGAGTTGTTTACTTGTTAGGTAGTTGTTATATATTTGAATTCCTCAATGTAATGTAGGTACTAGATGATAAAAACAAATTATAGGTACTCATTACACCGAACTATGTCTTATTATTTTTTAAACATTTCAAGTACAATCATCAGTTACCGAATTGAGCGCACAATATTGTGATAGTTAATGTTCTCATGTTCATGTTCACAATGTTATATAATTTATTGTAGTAAAAGCTGAATAATAAATATGTAAAGCATTCTGAACAACTTAATTATCATAAAATTAACCTATCATTTTAATATTAAGAACTCTTTATTTAAAATTGATAAATAAAATGTAAATTTAATCTTATAATTGATGTGCTAATGCTATCGGGAGCTATGAATTTCATCAGCATAATTTTAAAATAGTGCAATGAAATTATCAAACGATTTTTTATAAGTTTTTTATACCAAAAAAACTGATTCAAATACGTTTTTATTGATAAAGAAAATCAAGCTATAATCACCGTAGGTAACGGTTTCGAATTGTATTTTATCATTCAATTGTACGATCGTTCCACATTACATATTATATTATTGTTCTAGACCACATTCAAATTATATATCCATTTTTTCGTGAACCCATGTTCCAATTTTCAGTTTTAATTATTACCTACGTCAGTGTAAATTTAATAAAGTCATTACTTTTTATACAATTTATTATTTTCTAATCAAATATTTTGCTCATAAACATAGCTTATTTGGAATATTCAAGTGATGAGAATTGTATTTTGTAAACTGCAAATACATATTCATAATAAGAAAAAAATATATAAAAATCGAAATAACTATAAACCACTGTACGTAAGACTTATGTCAAATATAGCTGTTAGGTGTTTGACAAAAATATGACACAGTAATATTCATCCAACTCAATAATTTACGCATATTTTTAAGCGAAAGTAAAATATAAATTACAACGTCACACAAAATGTTTTCACGGCGGTTACACAGAATATTTATATATATTTATATGCCATTCCCCTTCCGTAGTAAACTTTATAATATATTCCAATACCATTTCAGATGTACCGAACTTCCCTCGTAGAATCGAGCCCAAAAGGAACTGTTGTTCTTTCAGCTAGAGCAAATGACAAAGATTTGCCAACATCTCAAAATGGTATGATCAGATATCATCTTGGAGGCGAAAATTCAAACTTGTTCACTGTTGATCCTGTCAGTGGAGAGATCAAAGTTTCGGGCAACGGTGCAATCGATCGGGAAAAAACCCAGTTTTTAAAACTAACGTTATTTGCATCGGACACGCCGCAAGGTGGCCCTCAACAAAGGATAACTTCTGTGCCAGTAATACAATATTTATAAGTCTACAAATATATGCGTAATAAAATAAACAAATACTGTTATTTAGGTGCACATTGACGTGAAAGATATTAACGATAATGCACCAGAGTTCGATTCTTCGGCTTACATTGCAGTAGTGTTAGAGAACGTAATTCCCGAAACAAGTGTGCTGAACGTATCGGCTCATGATCCAGACGAAGGATCCGCTGGTCTGGTACATTACAAGCTCATTGACGAGCAACAACTTCAAGGTATTTGTTCGAAATTGGTATAGTTGAACAACGCATTTAAACATCTGTAATTTATCGCTTGAAAAGGTTACCTGAACATAAGTCCGACGAACGGACAAATAAGGACGTCTAAAAGGCTAACGGGTAAAGGTCGCTCCGACCCGTATGAAATGAAAATTAGAGCTGAAGACAACGGTGAACCCGGAATGTTCACAGATGTTAAGCTTAGTCTGTACATTAGTGATATAATTGAAAACGATGGAGTACCAACGTTCGTACATCCCACTGCTGACGAAATCGCTTATATCTCCGAAGTAAAAAATTGATAACGTATTTTTTATCTTCGCACTATAATATTATGTTTGTGTAAGTCATGTTTTTTAACGATATTGTTTTGTTTTTTTAAGAATGCTTCCACGGGGTCACTAGTGTTCCGAGCACAGGCTACCGATCCAGACGATCCTAATACTTTGGAAGGAACGATCCATTATAGCTTTTTAGAAGATACAAAAGACTCGTCAGTTTTTTCCATTGATTCGGAAACGGGATTAATAACTACCAAAGAAATTTTAGATCGTGAAATACAAGACAAGTATACTCTTGTTCTGGTAGCAAAAGACCTAGGCGATGTTCCGCAACAGTCAACTAAAATTTTCAACGTTATCGTAACCGATGTCGATGACAATAAACCAGTTTTCAACAGATCAGTGGTTAGTATAAATGCGTGATTTGTTTTTTTTTTTGTTTAAACAACACTTACGAGAGCAGCAAGTTACAATTGATTTAAAATTGTATTGAAATGTAGGAAGAAAAACCTTTAATGATGGAAGTCGAAGAAGAGTCACCTCGTGATGCACTAGTTGGTTATCTGGCAGCATACGATCCAGACATAGGAGAAAATGCTTTTATCGATTACATTATTACGGGTATGGTGGTTTGATAATATTGAATAAAAATACAATTTTTATTTTTCTACATGTCGTGCATTGTTTTTCAGACGGCAACGAGGGTAATGTTTTTTATCTAAACGTTTCGGACAATATTGCTGAGATTCGAATCAACGGGGACATCGACAGAGAATCTGTATCCGAATACATTTTGACAATCAAATGTTTCAAACACAAAACTAAAGCGTACAGTTTGCAGAAAACGTACAATAAACAGGATCCCAGCGAAAGACAAGTGGTAATCAAAGTGCTTGACATCGACGACAACCTACCGAAGTTCGTCGACGAAAACGTAACTTTGGGTAAGCGTATATAATCGATGTTTATCGGATATCAGTTTTCACTCACCTTACGTATTGTTGATTTTTAGGCGTTAGGGTGAGCGTTCCACTTGACACGCTCGTAGCTACGATTCAAGCGACCGACGTCGACAGTTCGGCGGAACAAATCACGTATCACATTACAAATCTTACGTTTGCCCACCGTTCGGATAGCCAAGAGGAGATAAAAAGTTGGCCGTTCTTTTTAGACCAGTTGACCGGTCAGATTAGAACTACATCGTCGATGGTATCCTACTCAGAAGGTCACTTTAATATCGTGGTAGCCGCTGTTAACAGTGATGTACCCGGACGGCATTCTAACACTACGATCAAGGTAGGTCGAACACAATATAAACAGTGTTCATTTGAATGGCATTTTAAATAATTTTGTTTTATTATATAATTATATTTTCTTAGGTTTTCGTCGTCAAGGACCGTGGACTGTTGAAGTTCGTTTTTACCAGGCCGCCGAACGTAGTCGGTCACTATATCAAAATGTTCAAAGAAGACGTTGAAAAGTCATTGGGAATATCTCAGGCCAGTCTCAACTTGTACGACACTCAGTTTTATTCGAAAAACGACGGTAGCTTGGATTTCAGTAGCACGGGTTCATGTTTTCAACTAGTCGGCCCAAACAATTACAATCCAAAAGATACAATATCGTTGCTCGAGGACCCTAGCAATCACGAGCTGAAAAACGTGTACAAAAAGTACGAAGTCAAAAACATCGAAGTAAGTGCTTAAAACATTTAACATAATATTCTTGGTGAAAAAAAAACAATGAGTAAATAATAATTTATATTTTTATTATGATTAGCGGTGTTCCCCGAGACAAATGAAATCAGCTGTTACGTGGGTACAGATGTCGGTGTTAGGTATTGCGATGTTCATTGGAATCGTATCGTTTTTTGCCATTTGCATTTTGTGTTGCTCATATAAAAAGTAAGTTTTGAACTTTTGTTGCATGTTAAGTAAAAATCTTTATTAACGGGTGATCATTGTGATTTTTTTTTTCTATAGATGGAAAAGACTACGGTAAAAACGTGATGGTTGTCCCTTAGACGTGAACTCAACATAAGAGTTGCCATGTAATAGTGCTGTGATTCAAATACTAAACAATCAAAATATATTTATTTTTATTTTTTACTTTATTATGCTATAATTATAAACTTGTACATATAGTGATTATATAATTTTATTTGCTATGAAGTGAGTATTTTTTTTTATTTGACACTCATACGCCACTATAATACAGCTTTACAGTCATACTGGATAGCCATTTGTTTATAAAATCGCCCAAGCAATGGATGTTACACTCTGTATCCCCTATAAAGTTAACAACTTAGTTCATATGCACTTCAAAATATAACCTATAGAAGTATAAACGATAACAAATATCAACTGCATCTCTGAAAGAATTTGATGGAGCATACCTATAAGTCTCTATCTTGCTTTTTTATTCTTTCAATCATAATATTCTTATCAAAATCAATTTATTTCACAGTCTCAATAACTGTGTAATTTATTTGATCAAAACATTTTCAAATTTGGAACATATAATGTTTTTGTTCGGTCATGATACAAATCTCAGCAGTGCTTATTGTTTTTAGCACCTACAGTATTCAAATTAGCACCTCAAATATTTTCCATTGACATACATGTATTAATATTATACATATAACTTAAGCCTATATTATGAAGAAGCATTAATTTTCAATAACCGTAATGAGGTAATCTTATGATTTACTTGATTCGATTATAATTTCAATAATCGATTTATTACGTATTAAAGTATACTGTCTAAAGTTTTTCAGAAATTCTTTTCAATTGATAAAAGTGTTTTAAATGCAGAAATGAATTTTACTAAAAAATTCTGTGAAAACATCTTAACTGAATATACGCTTAGAAGACATTAAAAAAATTATTGTAAAAATCCAATTATCCAAAGTTGTATAATATACTACGTTTAAAGTAGCTATAGTTTAGTCCATTTCTTCTACTTTGTGTGAAAACAGTTTTTCAGCTATGCGCCGAATCACAACATGGACAATGACTAAGTAGGTATTATGAGTCAAAATAGATTAACTAATTTAGTAGTGATACATATTGAAATAAATACAGAAATATTTTTGATCAAATTTGCAGGGGAAAAAACCTCATACAGTTTGCAGTGTTAGCATTGTTTTTATTTTTTTATAAATTAACTATAATTATTTTAATTCTAAACATATGATTAGCACTTGTGGAGCATTATAGTTAGTTTGAGGGTCGAAGGTGCGAGTAACATTTGTTGAGGCATAAGTGGCATTCCCAGTATTTAATAAGGATTTGCGCCCATGGTTAAGCATTTATGACGTTATCGTCTGTAAATTATATTTTTTGTTAAAAAATATCACTACACCAACAGCTTTAAAAGCACACTTTTTATATAACTAGAAAAATACCGAAGCACTTAAAAAGCAAAAAGCCTTGGGGCTGCGAATGCAAAGATTAAGGTCGAAATGTGAAAATTGGTTTTTTCGTTCTACGCATTTTATATTGTTATGTGCTACCGTCCAGTGTGATTCCGACAATGATGATACAGAGTAGTAAATGATTCTTAAACGCCTGGGTCAGTTGGTCGTCACTCGTCTACAATAATCGAACAATCGATATCGAATTAAATCAGCCTTTGTCGCCGCTCGATGCACCATCTTGGCTGTATAGTCGTCATATTATTTCCGATCATAGGCGTGTCCAGACCTTATTTGCAGGTCATGCACAGCAGTGGCATATTCAGGAGGGGTAGGTTTCTGCACCCCCCATCACCCCCTAAAAAAATTAGGTTTCGGTTTAAGGATATGACCTCCAAATTTTTTAATGAGCTTTATCATTATTATCTAATAATGATTAAATCAGTTTTACTTTTTTTTAATTTAATATAATATCAGAATCTAAGAAGAAACATTTATATTATTATGTACCGCAATTTATAATGTAAGTTAGATCAAATTTCGCAGATCATGCCTGTGCATGACAGGCAAGACCCGTAGACACGCCTATGTTTCCGATCGCTTTGTAGCAGTCAACCGAGTTATCACTTATAGCCGTTTCGAAATAACATTCGACCACCACGACCGTAAGACGGTAAAAAAATTAGGATCGTTACGCAGTCTTCGTCGTTATCTGCTGAGCCGTTTTGTACGTCAATTACAGTAGTTAACCTTGGATGTCCATTAATGACCTTTGTGGCTCCGCAAGGGTAATAAAACGATCTTTAAATATGAAGTCATCACGTATCTGTACATCGGTAACCTGTCGGGGCCCCGTTAGCTTTTCATTGCCTACGTAGTCTTAACAACAATAACGACGGCGGCCGGCAAATAATTGAAAAATACGCATTCTTATCAATTGCACTTTGTGTCATTGCTCAGTAAGGCATTCCGATTGACGATCATTCATCCCGTTGTTATATCCCCAGAGATTCGGGATGTTTTGTGCATAAATTACATAAAATAAATATTCGTCGGATATCGGATGTATACTAATTTTTTAACTCGTCTATAGGAGCTTACCGTTGTTTAAGTACAATATTATAAACATGAACGTACAGTTGATATTTTGCGAGCAAATGTGAATCAGTTTCAATCAGCATGTTTGGACGAGTCTGCTGGCATCAATGTTGAGCTTGTTTTTTCCGCAAGTTATATTTTTACTTTTTGAACAAATAAGCTTATATATTTGTTATTCTTCCGGTAACGGACAGCCGAGTGCATTTTTTCGATGGCACAGATGCAAAGGGGATGTAAAAAAAAGAAGAAAATAAAGGTCGAAACAAATTAAAATATATATTGGCTATTTACGAGTACATGAATATTATATAATTTTTATAAAACAAAATACTTGATCGAAATTCAGGGATGGGTGTTACCATATGCTATAGCGAGGGATAAGATGAATTCGTCTCTGAAGGTAGTTTTATTTTCCGAAACCGTCTTCATATAGTATGATTTATGTACCAGTCGATTCGCCCGAGTTACCGAATAAGGTACGTGATTGTTTGTTAAGACATAAATGAATTGGAACACATTTTCACTTGAAACTTGAAAAAAAAAAACTTTAGATACAGGTACCTGTAGTAGTCCTGTGAATACTTTTTGGTACGCGTAATACAAATAATCTACAATACTCCTTGGTATACTAAATCGTTCGTTTTTTGATTTGGTGCATAAATGTACAAATTATTTTCGGAGCTAACTCGAGCACGCGCGACGTAAATACGTAATATATTTAATGTGTTATGATTAATTACTTGATCAACTTGGATATTTGAAATCAAATATAAAACCCTCACCGCGATACACTGTATCATAGTAAAAACGCGCGACGATGAGTAGTTTCGGAGATTACCAAACAAAATACCATTTCACATTTATACACATGAATATAAATAGTTTGATGGATTATTTGGAAAATCGGAACCAGTCGAATTCTGTAACACTTTATTATATATCACTTATTTTATTTATTGTTACATATATATATTATTTATTTTATTTTATTGAAAATTTGATTAGTTTTAATAAATTGTTTATACGCTCAATAATAATTTGTTATTATTTAAGAGTATATTAATCATTGAACAAAAATGTTCTTTTTAGATCGACTACATACATATGTAGGGTAGGTATGTATGGACGAAACATAAACGAAATGACCGATAGAGCAACTGACAAATTCAGGATGTGATGATGATAATAATATGATTAAATGTTCACGTTTTTACGTACGGTTTCAATGTTAACAATAGAACAATCGTCACACGTTAAATGATAAATGTGTTTTTATGCGTTTCCACGGTCCGCGGTAGAAATGAACTTTCCATTTTGGATACGAAAACTCGTGCGATAAAGCAATTATTTCAGCTACATTTCAATAGTTAAAATCATTTGACTCTGGAGAGTTATTTGTACGGGACAATGCGCCATTCTGAACTCATCCTCGTTCGCTGTGCATCGAACCGCAAAAGATATTCCGAAAAAACTTTATAAAGACATGCGTTTAGTAACTCAGTATTGATCCGCGTGTTCCTCGTAATCACATTTACGAGTGCACGGCAAAATGATGACCGTGACGATTGGACTGCGACAAAGAACTTTGCGGTTGTATAATCCTGCGAGTAAATTACAGACGCCGCGCAGCCGTGTCTCGATACAACGTCCGATCTCCTCGCCCACCGTTCCGCGTTCGTATTTCTATAGCGTTTCCGTTCAAATGCTAGAACTACCAGTGGCGTACTTACGGGGGAACTACCAGTGGCATACTTAAACCCCCAGAACCGTAACTGTTGCTATGGTACATAATAAATACAGTATCAGAAAAAGTCAATTAGTAACATTCTAATAATTGTATAAAATCAAGGATAGTGTTAATTTTAGTTTTTTTTTCTGTCTGATGTCTATTTATGAGTTTTGGTATTAACTAATTAATATACTAACGCATTTACTAATTTACCAACCATATAACAATAAATAATAATACAAACGTAATGCCACTATGCGGGCTCAGACCCACGCCACACATAGACACACACACACACACACACACATAATAATGAACAAAATATTTCATACCTTGACGAGTCGTTTGGTAAACCCGACTAATTAATAGGTGATCGTCGCTATTTTCAAACATTTTGAATCGTGCCATATTTATGAATACGGCGAGTGAAAATTAAGATAGTCATCCTATCTAAATATTTACGATTAAATAGTATTTAATAATATTATGTCCATCATAAATTCATAAACGTTCACATACCATTAAAAATAGGAGTTAAAATATCTGGGGGGCGAGAGAAGGGCGAGAAGTGATCCTAGGGGGCAATCGCCAACCCTTGCCCCTCCTTGACTGCTCATGACGTTCTATACGAACTCAGCAAAAAAAAAAAGAAGATTGGATTTTGGGCTGTAAAATTTAAATGATTTAAATAAAATGTACTTATTTGTTAAAACTGGCTAAAGGTATTTTTTAATATAATTTATCTAATATCATATTGGTTTAAAAAAAATTTGGACCCCTCCCCAAGAAAAAAGTTGATAGTACGCCAACAACGAACCTTGACAATACTGTCGAGTGTCCATAGAGTATTAATAATTGTTCTTATTTCGATTTCACTGCGGAACGTTTGTCGTGCGTGGGCACGTAAGATTTGTGCAATAAGTAAATTGCACGGAACATTTATACACTAATATGGTACTAAAATAAACACCGTGGGCAGAGAGGCTAATGGCCGGTTCGGCAAAGTAAACACGATTCTTTTGAAGTCGTAGAAAGATTAAGGGGGGGGAGGGGAAACGGTAATAATGGCAATTATTTAAACCGCACAGTTTTCAAAGTCGATGAGAGGTCTGATAAAAGTTCATTCTTATTCTATTTGCCAAACAACTCAAGCCGAACTGATACAATGCGAATGTTTTTTATTCCACGGACAAAGCTTCACGACGTTCACGCAATACCCCCAACTCGCCTAAGAGTAAAAGTTAGACGAAAGAGATACTTTCTACCGAGTACTTTTAAGTTTTTAGAGTATTTTTTTTGTTTACGTTTAATAATTGTTTGACGAAAATGTAGCTTTGTGTGTTATTAAATGGAAATGTAGAATGTACAACGATAAGCGTTAGAGCCAACCAGATATAGATGGAGGTATATTATTGCGTTTAAACGAACTGATCTTCGAAGAGGATGACGTACAAGTATTTGATTGTACCTTGCATAAGCTACTTATGGACGCACGAGTTAACATCACATTTCCCATTAATATTATTCATTAAAATATTGAAGCGTTTAATTCGGAAAGAGACTGAAATGAAAAAAGCGTTGTGTTCAATGCCACTTGTGATAATTTCTTAGTTGTTTAAATTTAGGTATAAAATTGGTGTACGGCTGTAGCTAGGTGCTTCAAAATCCGTGTACAGAAAAACAAGAACATTGTACCAAGATTGAAGTTAATAATATTTGGCAAGTTGTGTACTACGCTGATATTTAATGTTTGCACGTACTAACAATTATCATTATATTTTAATAATTTGTACTTGTAATAACTAAATGTGTGGATAGACAATGCGCCTATAATAGTTGTTGAAACATTTCAAGCAATTTTGCTGGACAGCGTTTAGATAATACAACTTTAAAAATGCATTTTCTTGAATGGTGCAATTTCATATTTGAATACAGATTAGATAATGAATATAATATATATAATATATTAATAATATATAATATAATATGTAAATGATACAATTTAAATCAAATGAGAAATTGAAATTGAATATTCAAAGGAACGGAATCAAGACTGAAAACCGATAGCATAAGAAACTCCTATTCCTATTTGATTTTATGTTAGCGCAACTTAAATTACACGATGGCATAATGATTGTATACAATATTTTCTAAGACATAACATCACCTCATCTTTGACAACAGCTATAGTAGGTTGATGGTATAATCGTATAATGATGTGCAGCTGTAAACGTGGGTCGATGAAATACTCGTAATTTGAAATACTTAACTGTAAAAAATAAATAAATCGATTTGGCTCGTATAAATTCAAGTATAATTTATTCAGTATCTACACAGTACAAATGTAATATTCATAAATATAGGTATGTCAATGGTTAAGTTCGCGAGTTATTAGAATAACATAATAAAAATTACATTATTTTACGAAAATGTTTGTTAGGCTAATCGATATTCCACTCGATCTACGGTTAGCAATAAATCCGATAGCAAGAGAAACCATCGAGGCGACTCTAATTCTGTAAGATTGATTGTGAATTATAAAAGCGAGTAATTTGTTCAGACGTTTTAAAAAACGTCTTTTGTAAATCAACCTCAAGCTGTAAAAACCATATTTGAAACGTGGAAAATTCAAAATAGGATAACTTAATATGTTATTGTGTGTACCAGACGTAATATATAATCCGACATATTTTATAAAATGAAATTCTTATGGTATTAAAATATAACCACTGAATAAAAAATGCCACTTCGTTCTGGAAAAAAAATCCTAATAAAAACTCGTCATATTGGGAGCCAAACTTTTCAATGGTCTGCTACATCTTGGATGCGTCCCAAATCATTAGTAAAAATTAATTAATAACTGTGTACTGTATCAAAAGCAAGAGGAGAGAAAATGAAAAAATGAGTAGTTTACTGCTGCTGGTATATATTCTGTTTAATACTTCCATTTTCCGTGTAGGTAGGTACTCATTGAAAAAAAATAAAAATACAACACACGGATGGACTCGTTATGATAATAATTACACGGATAATCGATCAAATAACATTTTCGTCGTCCACTTCGTCGTTTGAACGATTTAATTTACACGCAGTGTCAAACATATTTTTTGTTTACTGTTCAAAGCTTTCGGTTAAGGGTCAAATGGATTTTGAGCAGTCTCTTTTCTCGCGTATATCACTTTCCTACCGCGAAATACAAATGCGCTGATCTTGTCGACAGTAAATACTATAAACTCCAAAGTGTTTTCTGTTTTTCTGATTAATCGGAACATAACGTTTATGAAAAATCACCAGAGTTTAATTTCCGTTTAAATGAGATGGTTCGGTAAAACATCTTTGTTTTGTTGACCCAATTGTTTAAACATTGAAAAGTTAAACAAAAAACTTGGTTTTAAAACCACGGAGATGTTTTATTCGCGCCGTTTTTAATTTTTCCAATTTTCTTGCTATTAGATTTCATGAAAAACGTGTTTGCATAAAATGCGTAAACCGTTTTCCTTGAATTCCCGTTAAATACTATACGAGAGTTTTTTCGGTACGCGATCTTGTTGATCGTCCGGGAAAAAAACGTCATAGCATAAAATCAATGAATACCACCTCGTTGCTTTTCTCAGAAAAAAAAAAAAAAAAAATACGACTCATCTTATAGAATAAATTATGTATTATGAATAAAAATAGGAACAGCTTCAATAATAACTCGCCATTACGG
Organism: Periphyllus acericola; assembly: GCA_949715065.1. NCBI lineage: Eukaryota > Metazoa > Arthropoda > Insecta > Hemiptera > Aphididae > Periphyllus > Periphyllus acericola. Next base: position 45,030,287 of record OX454266.1, on the reverse strand, counting down.
CAACCACCGCAGTAATCCGACAGCATATTTTCCCTTCTCAAACACGAGTTAATGCCGTTCGTGAATTTGAATTTATAAATAAAACACACCCCAAATGGCTCGGAAAAGTGCAGTGGTTAAGTGGCGTAATTAACTCTTGTTTATCAACAAGTATATACGACAGTTAATTCTTTAAAGATTTTACGTATTTCCGACAACTTTTGTACGGAACAAAGAAATTGTCGGTTCGTTTGATTACATTTTATTTACTATTATATTTTTATGTCCCTGTAAAAATACATGAAACTCGAAGTTAACACGTTTTATATTGTTAAACGCTCTGAAGAAGATTGACAAGTTTCTAAATTTAGTTAAAATTAATTCAATCTAACAACCTCTGGTCCCGCGTTAGTCAAAACAGCGAAGCCTATCGTGCTATAATTGTTTGTTATACTCAGAGTACATACTTAAACGCTTAGTGTTTTAATAAATGATATGTAAAAATGTATTAAAATAGTTTTCAAATACTTACCACGTATTTTATTTGTACCGTTACCAAGCATAAGGTGTCAACTTACTGAAGGCACTGAAGACTTTTTCGATCTACAATATTTTTGACTTTAGATTTGATGAACCGCTACATAAAATGAAAAATTTAAATATACCATGGATATCATTTTATATAATATTTAATTATGTATAATTTAATAATTATTTTTCTCGAATAGATGACTCTTGGCCGTAATAAATAATAAAAATTTCAGAAATAATCTGGTATTAGAACAATGAATGGCAACTGTAAATTTGCATTATTCCGTATAATAAATGCGCAACGGATAAAAGTTGAAATTCAAAAACGCTTACGGCACTCGGGGACAAATTACATTATTTCGTATTCCGCACCAGTTTGAAAATCAGAAAGGCCAATATTGTTGGAGCGAACCCGTCGAGCTTTAAAAATTGGAAAACAGAAAAGTAATTGTACACATTTTATCAATATTGAGCTCTGGTTGATCAATGCGAATTCAATATTTTACAATACAGTTTGTTTGTCCGCATCTATTATAAGTTTTACGCACATTTAGAGACTAAAAGCGTGCTGGCGTACAACAAAGTCTAAAGGAAAATAAAATAAACAATTATTACATTTATTTTTAAAAACGGTGCTATTTCTTATGGATTTATACATTCATCATGCATTAGAGAATATTTGAAAATTCACGATTTTAACAAAAACTGTTATGCTGATAATAGTATGACAGTTATTAAAATGTATATAAGTAGAATTTTGTAAAACACGTTAAAAAATGTGTCCTTGATTATTGCATTCATTCAATTCATTTTCAGATGAAAAACGGTAAATTGTTGAAAAATTAATGAACGGTGAATTTTGTGGAAACCAATTGAACAACATTGTCCATATTCTCATCACGTATTTCATGTGGCTAACTCTGGACGCACATTTTGAATATAAATTAACGTAATATGCACGAGGTATTTTATTGTTATATTGTTACGGTTAAAAAGAAAAAAAATCATATTATTCAAACGATAAACAATCGGTATTAATGGATCCGTTTTAAAGTTATGCATGGAATATAACAATGCCAGATGAAGGTGAGAAAACTTCGGAATGATCTTCTTAAGATAACTTACGCAGGAGTAAAGCGAATTTGACTGTTTTGTCTATTTGTTCATTCGCATACTCACTGTAATGTTACGCTCGAAGAACTATCGTGCGACCATAATGCTGGGCACATCAGGGCCATAATTACCTCCGATAATGTCTTATAGTTCAACGTATTAAAGGTTGTGTCTAGAGATTACAAACCCGGCTCTATTTTACGATCCCGGGACACCGGGATATTAATTTATTGATTCCGGGATCTCGGAACTATTCCAAAATTTGATCCAAAAAGTATCGCGTTTAAAAAAATTTATTTTACTTGTCTATTTCTGTGTATGACAAATAAAAGTAATCCTGAATTACATCAAAAGCAAAAAAAAAAAACATTAATTAATTAGGTACCTATATTAATTTTTTTTTGTTTTGCAAATACGAAGACAGAAATATCAAAGCGTCTAATGATTCGTCTCCGAGTCTGTTTCTCAATTTCTTTTCCATATAAATTGCAGCTGAAAATTCACGTTTCGATTCAATGCTAGTGCAGGTGGGGAAGACATTAAAACGCCTAAATGCTAATTGTTCTAAATGGTGCGCACGAGTTCTATAACACGTCTTAACAGTATTATAGTTATGCTTTTACGGTATGCCTTTAGGCTTTACTGTATGTAAAGGCATAGCGTGTACTCTGTAATTTGTAACAAATACGACCGATGCCGACTCGCATCCGGCTTCGTTAACTTATGCCGAGTTGACGTATTCCGAAGTTCCGGGGTTATTGATACTGGTCCCGGTATTTTTGTAAGCAAAAACTGGGCGGGATCCCGTGATTGTAATCGCTATTTGTGCCGAAGAATTCGGTTTTCCGTAACGCAATTACAGTAATTTCTGACATAGAATTCAATTATAATACACAGTGTTCTTATGCCAAAAGTTATAAGTACATCGACACGGCCCTCACGTTGATGACGTGACACCGTGTCGTAGATGTGAAAACTTTGAGTGGAAAAATGTTACGACCGCACGGGTTTCGGACTCGCGACCCTCCGCGCCCAAAGTCGACGCTTAATCACTAGAGCACCGCGTCTAATCGGTCACCCGTGATTTTTACACCTACGCAGTGAAGGATATCCGCGGTGTATGGCTGAGGAGAGATGACGCACGAGAGTGGAAGATGGGCTGGGTCGGAGGTGGTCAGAATGTCAGATCGATCCCCTACCGGAATGCTGAAAGTGCCGCTAGTGGTAAGCAGAAAAAGCTGAAGGGTGGTTCGGGAAGAAAATAAATTCTAATCCCTTTTGTCTCAACGTAGCTCTGTGAAAATACATTTTATCACTTATTTTAAATAAAAAAAAAAAAAATGGAAATAAATTTAATGTAGAAAATGATTTATGACTTGAAGTTACCAACATGGAGCCAGATATTGACGTCCTCGTACATAACAATAACAATACCAACCATCTCATTGTATCTCAATGTATTCCCAATATTTTAATTGAATTCAAATTTTAATTTTGTTTATTTAATACTGATATTTTCATTACTATGTAGTTCCTAGTCAAACCTAATAAAATTCTCCAGGCATAACTGATAATATATACATTTTTTTTTGTATGCTAAAATAGAGTTTAATAAGTTAAGCAGTACGTGAACATTTTCAAAATGTGTAGCCGGTACTCGGACGTTAAAAGGTTGAGAATCGCTGCTGTAAGCGATGGCTCGGGGGATGATGCCCCTGGCGTGCTTCGGCGGTGGTCCGAGAGGGTGAGTGACGACCGCTGTCTGCCGATCTGTTCACCCATTCGGTCAAGGTTGGATACCGGTGACATTTGACACGGCCCCACGAAGATGAAATGAGAGCGTGGCCATAGGTGTGAACATTTTGAGCGGAAAGATTATACGACCACAAGGGTTTTGAACCCGCTACCCTATGCGCCGAAAGTACTTGAAACTACTTGTTACGACGCTTAATCACTGGACTACCACGTCCTATCTTTCACTTCTGATTTTTACATCTATGTAGAGGAGGATATTTGTGTTATACGGCTGAGGTGAGATAAAGCACCGCGTCAAAATCGTATAGAAGTATTAAGTATTTATACTTCGATATTTAAAATAATAATATATGGATCCTAGTCACAATAGGAGTTGTTTTATTTTTTTAATTTGTATTATTAAGAGTAATTTTTAGTACAAATAGTACAATAACTATGATTGTGAAGTTAAAGTTATAAAATAATTAACACAAAATTAATAGAAATAAATAAATACTATAAATTAATTAATACACATTTCAAAATATGTTAATATTATCTTAGTCAGCATATTATTTGAGTTCAGACTTCGGTAAAATGTACGAAATTGGCTTGTATTTTATTTATTCACAACATTTCTGATTTAATTAAATTTTTTAACTGCATTTTTATCATATTTCATATATTTTTTCAATAAAATTTTTAAAGCCTTAAAAGGTAGAGGTGGTAATCAAGGGCATATTTTTTACATTTTAAAATAACGTTATATAATAATTAAAATACATACATTCGAATAATTTCTTAGTGAAGACTGGTTCGTAGTTTTTAAAGTAGCATACAGCTATTACCTATATATGATTTGTACATCAAATTATTCACACAAACAAATTTTATTATTGTTCAATATTAATAAACTTATTTTTTAAAGTAAATTATTTTATATTAAATTTGAGCCTCTGGTACCAAGAGTATCTTGAATGTCCAAAAAATTATATTTTTCATGGAATTTCCGTGGTTGTAAACTATTTGCCGCATAATCGATTTTCAAACGATGGTAACTCGATTAACTCTAGTATCTTGTCGGACACATTTTCTTGTTGTTTTGAAAGAATATGCACTATAATATGCCCTATATACTGACTTGTTGAAAAGACACAGTTGGCGTGCCAAACAGAAAAAAAATTAATTTCGGTCGGTTTCAAACTCGTATCCATTTCAGACATAAAATACACAATAAATATAATATTATAAATTTATAACTCACAGTTTTTTAAATTCTCTATAGAATAGTTTAAATTCATCAGAACTTTTGAATTTCATAAATATCTTAATTTTGGTATTATTAAGATTTTACGATCACTAATTAGATGTTTTAATAACAGGAGGCACCATTGTATATTTCTGTCTGTAACATTTATACAGTGTTGCTATTTGAATGCAATTAAAGTACATATTTATAAATTATCAAGTTCTCGTCTTGTACTTCGGATCGAAAGTTTAAAAACAAAACAAATTACACTAACGACTCGACGAAACGTACGGAAGAGCACAAGACGGCAAAAAAAAGTTATCTCTCGAAATCCATTGAAATATTTCGAGAACGGCGATAAGTTTCAAGTTAATATATCTCGAAACGAAAATGTCATGTGAAATGTTTCGGTGTCGTACGACCGCGCGGTCGCAACGAAACCCTCGGCATATATTAGCGCAAGGATATTACGGCGGAGACCGTAGCAACATCATGAGTCATGACCGTGGAACCAAGGATTTATATACTGCGATAAGTAATAGTAATAATAATAATAATATTTACAGTATTATGAAGACGTCAATGTTGGAAAACGCCTCGTCGTGAACCCACGCAGCGCGCGGTACGAAATGAAACAACCGTCGTATGCGTGTGTATTATTTTTTTATATATTTTACATGGTAAATAATTAATTGTTCATTGCACGCACACGTAACATTCATATAATAATAATAATAATAATAATAATAGTATTGTGTTCAAAGACATTGTGGTGGAAACAATCGGAGTACGAGAAGAAGAGAATACGATCCGTAAACGTTGTGTCATTTTCTTTTCGACGACGAATACGGGGTGGTGGGGGGGTGGGGGGGAGGGTAAAGAAAGGAGGAAAAAAAAAAGGCTGGACGTCGCGTGGGACCGTCTATGCGGGAGGGGAACGGCGTTTTCTCGGCCGACGACAAGCCGATTAGCGCGAATACTGTATTTGCACGATTGATAATATTGCAATTTGTTTCCACCACGACCGTCGTCAATACGCGTGCGCGTGTACATACGTAATACGATTACACAGGATCACTACACATGTGTACGTTTGTGTGTGTGTGTGTGTGTGTGTGTTTAAAACAATTGTTTAAAACAATTTAAAACAGTTCGCGACGAGTGCGTTTTGCTGCGCGGGCGCCGCCCCGGCAAAGTACGACGGGGTCGCGGCCGTTCACGCGTCCGGCGTGAGCATCAGCGGCGTGTCGTTGGTGACGATCGAGCTGTGCTTCAGGTTCCGCTCGTGCGCGTTCACGTGATTCGTGCGCCACTCGAACCGGCCGCTGGAGAACGCGCTCAGATCTCTGGTCAGCCGCCGTTTGCCCGCCATGAAGTCCAAACGCATTTTGAACTCTTGCTTGAACTTCTCCTGCGAATTCGCGCAAACCACCGTTGTTGGGCATTTTCGTTCGAACGGGCTTCCAAAGCCCACCGCCACAAGAGCCGCGTGGCTTCTCGTACGGCGGACCGTCGTTAAAGCAGTGGTTCCCAATATTACCGTGAGACCGTGGACCCCCCGCCCCCCCCCCCCCCTTATCCAACGCTTAAATTGGACCGGAAACCCTTTTTGATACTGCTGATGAAGATTTATTTTGATTTCACTCACCATTTGGTAACAATATCACGACCACGGACAATCTCAAAAATACAGTTTAAAGAGTATAACGTGTAGGCACTATTACAAATACTATTATAGTTAACATTTACTTAAATTAGTAATTGCATTGATTTTCAAACTTCACACTCGAGTGTTATCTTTTTTTTTATATCAACAGACTATTATTGAATACATAAATGATTTATTAAAACTAATTAAGTTTTCGATTAAATAAATAAAAATTAAGTATAAATGTTGTCTTGTGTATTATATAATTAAGTGGTGATGAATACGATTTCGATTTCAATAATAACCGTCAGGTGTAAAGAGCTTTTTTTATTCAAGTATCAACCATAAACTATATATTTACTTAAATTTTTGTTCATAACATAGTCCAAGTTTGGCTGCGTGCTTGATGTGTTCAATTTGAACACACTCGCGGACCTCTTAATACCGACTATCGGGCCAGCTATTGAGAACCACTGCGTTAACGGATCGGGAATGCCCGGGAAAACTGTCGGAAAAATTACGAAAGTCGTTCGTAGGAAAACATAATACCCAGTATGCCCGCATTGTTTTTCCAAACGGTTGTGTCGTAAAAACTCGAATGTTTTTTCCCGAAGTACCTACTTGTTTTTGGCAAACGGATAATATTATGTTCATCCAATACAGGCCGTGATGGGGGAGGGGGGGGAAGGACCCGCTGATTTATGCCAATCGGTACACGAAAACTCGACCGGTAAGTTGAATTCATATTCGCTCACGAATTACAACCCACTAAAAAACACTGATAACAAGCGCACGTATTCTACGGAACTGGATAGTGCGTGATTTATGCGGTGATGGTCCTTTAAGTATAAGTGTCGTTTGCGAGGGAATACGATGAAAGATTCGGATCGGTTTTCGGAATCGCAATGCGGCATTGTTAAAGCGATCAGCGTGCCGGGATGGAAATAATATAGGTCTATTATTCGGTCCGAAAAAAGGTTCCGTTTGCAATTTCCTCCGGCCGCACATTACTATCGACTGCAGTCGCGTGCTGCTCGACGTTCCGTTTAGATTGGAAAAACGAAGAACTCATTAAAACCGCTGCGGTGTCGAGAGAGATTAAAGTGTTCGCGTCAACGGTCCCGGGAAAACAAGCGTTGCAATATCATCGTGCTGCCATCGGATTTCCGTGAAAACCGTGAACTGTTGTGTGCGCACTTATGGGTCGTCGAACAGACTCGGAACGACGACACGAGCCTGAACGCTAAGAATGGAAGCGAACTGGAAAATTCGGGAAAATGTGTGAAACACCTGTGTGGAAACGTTTCGACGTTGGCGGTAAACTCCGCGGGAACACTACTAGCGAATGAAAAACAGAACCGTGTTGCGATCACTGCGATGATCAAGCTCCGACTTCGAAGCCGGGAGTTTGCTCGTGTGCGCGACAGAACGGGTCGAAGGCTTTCGAAATGACCGGTGTTGTAGACGACGAAACGGGTGGGCACCGTCGGTCGGTTTCTCGTGTACGCAGGGCCGTCCCGAAGGGGGTCTAGGGGGTGTCCCACCCCCCCCCCCCCACAAGTGTACAATATGTATATGTCAGTTGGCATATTGATAAATTAAGTATTTGAGTTGGTATTCGGCAAATTATAATTTAACAATTTATAAATAATTTTGTAAATACTACAAAATACAAATATGACGTCATAATAATTTATTAATATGCTGTAATTTATATTAATTATGTAGGTATATAAGTTAGTTTTCCAATTACCAACTGTCCAACACAAGTACTATAATACAATTTAAGTAGGTACCTATCAATAATCAATGTGACAATGTTAAATGTATTATATAATAATATAACAGTATACAAATTTTCTATGCATTCGTAGAATAATTGGATTATATAATAAATGAAAACTGATAAGGAACTGACGACTGTAATTTCTATTTATAGAAGTAATGAGAAAGCTTTTGATGTTGACTCGTCTGACGTAGACATCGAATGAGCGATAAGAATCTAAAATTGTTTCATTTATAGTATACTGTTAATATTGAAAAAAACATTTTTTGATTTGGCAAATTAATGTATCACACCCCCCCCCACCCCTTATTATTTTGTTCGGGACGGCCGCCCTGAGTGTACGTACGCGATACGTTACGATAAACGTTTTCTGACCGATACTCACATTGTAAATGGAATAAATGAATGGGTTGTAGCAGCTGTTGCTCATGGCGAACCAGTCGAAACAGAACCATATGATGTTGATGTAAGGATACCTGCAACGGAAGAACGAAATGCCGTGTTGATTTCTCAGTGCCTGCATGTCGTCCGCGACGTTAGTATTATATTATACTCACTCGTTGATTTGCGGGAATATGTGCTGCAATAGATTATAGGTCTGCAGGGGCAACCAGCACAACGTGAACAGCGCGACGACGATGATGAGCATTTTGATTACCTTAAAAACAACCGTGGCGAATTTAAATGCGATGGGTTCCAGATACACCGTCTCATTTATTACGACTAATATTGTTCGTGACTCGGGCGACACGGAATCACGTTCCCTTAATATTTTCCTCGTCAGTTGACCGACTTAAATTTAAAGGCAGTTTCAATTTTAAACTTAGTGTCGTGCTTAATTTAAATAATAAAGTTTTTATCTAAACGTATCCGGGCGAATTAGAAATGTTGCGTCAAAGTCATATAATTATTGCGACTTGATGAAAAATGTATGACATTTGTCTTATTTCCTTCTCTTTTATAACTTTCCGGTAACACTTATAGATATACGCGATTAGCAGCGTTATTTTTGAGCTGAAAATCACACATCGTTTTCAATTAGAATATTGTGTAAAATCAAATAGCAATATTCACAGTTAACATTTTCGCATTTAGTTATACACACTGGAAAATTTAAATAAAATCGGGACACAGATGATATGTGATTTCGTTTTTAAAACTAAGGTTTCGTGTTTATAATTATATATTGTTGGTTCTAGGTGAATAGGTAACTTATAAAGTGTAAATATTTTTCAATATCACGAGAAATGATAAAACTGTCTATAGAGTTATATTATAATATCATCATAATTATCATTGTTAGAACCGTATTATTCAGAATAATCAATAGGTATACAAAGTGTAAATACGGCTTATCCCAGTTGCTAACTCAAAGTTGGTTCTGATTAATATGATTTATGCGCCGTAGATTCAACAATAGTTTATTGACTTGTATCACTTTCACAAGTATCTTATACATATATCGATTCCATTACGTAATTATACAACCGAGGCCTAGAATTTAAGCAAACTTATAACAATTATAGTTACTACGAGTAGATATCATTATTATTATTATTGTTATTGTAACACGCCTTAATTAGTTCAATTTAATTAACGAGTAATTTAATCTGTGCTGGTTGTTCAGAAAATTAATTATGAATTGTTTTTTTTATTTAATCAATTAGACAAATGAATCAAGTGGTTTGTAAAAATTTAAAATATGGGCTTACATTGGAAAAACTTATACTTGAAATGTTGATTACACCGAAAAATGAACACGTGATGTAAAAACTTTTTTTAAAAAATAAAACACAACGGGTACATCGACATTGAAGTCCAATAAAATCATCTGTAGAGTTTTCGCTTATAAAATTCGTTATAAAATGCATATTACCATTACGTTTTTTGTTATAATATACTGCAGCTATAACCGATTTTAATGTATGTGTATTTACTTGTAATAATAATAATGATAATATTTTCAGCACGGTGTACGAATTGTTATTATAACAGTTATGACTGTTTATTTATTATAACAATTACGCCTTATAATTACAATATGCTGAGCAGAAATAAGGACAGTAGGGAAAACAGAGTATAAGAAACTGATTGTTTCGGTAAGGTAAATACCCGAGAATTAGAGAACACCAAACATATTGAATTGCAAATATAATCCAGAGGGCCTATAGAGTGGCCTGAACCCACTGTTGCAGATGCAGTGATGGCAGAAAAACCCGAAAAGTCACCTAACCTCTTGATGGCTACCGTTCGAGGCGGGAAAGAAGTTTTGAAGAGAGACGTGTAGAAAGTCTAAACTGAAGAAAACCAAATTGGAAAGCAAGAGAAACGGCTGATGGCAGGGATGATCTGAAGGGATGCTACTAGTGGCCGTAAACGCGCCCAAAATAAGGAAGAAACAAAGAAGTACCGTAATGTAGTATTATAATATTATGTAGTATATCCGTCGGTTTGACTTACCCGCTTTTTGTTTCTCATCAAGTTCAAGTCTCTCTGTGACTGCGCGTTTCCGGGAGCCGACGAGCCCCACAACGCGAACCCGATGCCGGAGTAGGCCCACGTCATGATCGAAAGCGGAATGACGTACTGGACGATGACCAGTAACGCTCTATAGCCGAGCATCTCGTTCGGCGACAGGTTGACGTTCTTGCAGAACGGCCAGTCGGAGGACACGAACACCATCCGTTGAGCGTACGCCATCGGTGAGCTCAACGCCAGACCGGCTATCCAGATCAACGCGATCACGCACATGCATTGGGTTTTCGACGTTCGAGCACTGCGAACATACACGAGTACAACTCAAATACAACTCAAGCACAACTCAAGTACAACTCAAGCACAACTCAAGTACAACTCAAGCACAACTCAAGTACAACTCAATAAAACAAATGCTGCTCGGAAAGATAAAGAAAAGTAACGCTTTTGATTGTTCGCCAATTGTGGATTACGAGAAAAGTAGTGAAATAAAATAACACTCACGAATAACATAATATGTAATTGCTGTGATTCTTTAAAACTACATGAGGAATCTTCTGGACCGTTTGTATTATAATCATACCACAATATGCGTGTATAGAATAATTTATTAATATCATAATTTAAGTTCAATACTAAATAGTATTATATTTTTATCGATGCTTATACAGGATGTCCCACCGGGATTTACACGGGCCGATGTTAATAGACATGATCAAATTCTGTTTTTTCCATGAGCATCCCTGGGAAAAGAAGGCGATTTTGATGACAATAGTTTAGTAAATATATGCGTATAATTAAAGAAAGCTAAAACATTAACTTCTCATTTTATAACGTTCGTGAAATTCGAAGGTACGGCTTACGTTTTACCTATATACGTTTTTATTCTCAGTCGATAAAATAGGACTGATATATTGGTATGAAATTATTTTGTCCGTCTTACAATAAACTTATCAAATTATGATTTGAATATGATGAATTTTAATAGTTGACAGTATAAAATTTATCGCGAGAATTTATATAATAGGAAGACAAAGTAAATTTAATTACAATAATGCGCTTTGTCAGAGCAACGTAAAATCAAAATCATCCTCGAACCAACGTTATTAATTTCATATTAATTAATAGCATCATAGGTGTTATAACTGAAGTATAAAAAAGTAAGAAAATACTTATTAAATTATAATCTACTGTTATTAATTTTTTTAACTCTCTTTTTCTGCAAATTAATTTTATAGACAATTTCTGCTGGATTCAAATTAGTCATGTAACATCTTATCAATAAATTATTGTACTCGTACTTATTTTATTATATTCAGTATGTTAATTATAAAAATGCAATTATACTTAGATTATTTAGAAATAAATCATATGAACACGAATAACTAATTTATAATAAATGCTATATATTGTTTATAATATATTCAGTTTCAGTCGCATTAGTGGGGAAACTTTTATCTTTTTTTAAAAAAAAAACTTGAAAGGTTTTTATTTAACATATTAGTGAACTAAAAAGTAGAAAATAAATTCCACCTGGTACAGTGAGTATGATGGTAATTTTTGTGTTGAAGTGTGCTCAAATAAAAACCTGGCGGGTCGTTTAAATAACGCATTACCCTTGACAGGGGACAGCTGCATCAAGTCGCCGAGAACTATGACATTGATACCACCATATATCAACTCATTGTTCATGATCTGTTTTAATCTGCTATCGATCATACACAGCGTTTCATAGGGTAACATAGAGATCTCGTCAATGGAAAGGAACTCAATTTCAGTCCACTGTGCACGCAAGCCACGAAGGAAGCGACCTGTAAGTTGGGGCATTTGACTTATTCATCCGTCTTTTTTGATCGGAAGGCGCAACGCACTATGCAATGTAGAGCCAAGGACCATTCGAGCAACTACCACGGTCAAAACGCAAACCTTGACCATAGGCTTCATGGCATAGCACCAGATAGCTTGTTCACGCAAAAGATTTAGAACGAAGCTTGGGAACCATAGCTTAACGAACTGATAACGGACCGGCGGCGTCGACGACCTCGGTTGTCGTTCGAAACAATCAAATTTAAAAAAAAACCTCTTCGTCATGCACAACTAGAGCTCATTTTGATTCAGAATAAATCTTTTTTATTTCTGTACGTTTAGTCGTTACCGAGAAATCGCAAAACATACAGACGGACAAACAGTCAAGATTTTATGAATCGGGAATGGGATAACCTAGGGTGGATAGGAGTGAAAAAAGGAGTTGTCTGCTAGGAGAGAGAGAGGGGCAATGGAAAATAATGTGGTTGAAGTTGCAGACAGATTCATCGAGGTGACGGGTACATAGAGGAGAAGAGTTGAGAGAGAGTTTGAAGGAATGATGAGGGAGTAAATTGTGGCCGATTCGAAGACGAGAGAATGAAACTATTAAATGTCTGGGAATCTTTAAATTTTTAAACCATGGAAATTTGGGGATGGTGGGGACGATATATCTGTGCCAAGCGGCATAATTTGACGGTAAGGAGGTCCATTTATTTTGCCAAGCGTTGTCTAAAATTTTGCGGTGAATAGGGAGAAGGTCGGAAGCAGGAATTTTAAAGGTAGATATATTATTATTAAATCTAGTAGAGAAAGCAAGATCATCAGCTCGTTCGTTTCCCGCGATGCCCACATGACTGGGGAAGATATTACATTTAAATTAAACTTTTTCATTTTATGACAGTTTATGAATGAAAAAATAATCATTTTTAAATTGGAAATTTTCAACATCAAGTATACAATATAATTTTGACGGGACCGATTTATGTTCGTGCGAATCCCATAAAATCATTCGTAATGAAACCCTTTTAGGTACTTCAAAGCTATAATTGTTTTAAACGTTTTCCTGTGTGATAAAACGATGTAATTATTCCTTTAAGCTTCGTGAATACTCATCTCTAGTAGTATTTTCTGTGTCCCCCACCGAATTGTTTATGTTTTTTTATATATATATTTTAATTTTTATAATAATTTATATGTTTTTAGTCATTCTTCGAGGTCTTACACAGGCATTATGACAAATTATAAGAAACAAATGATAGTTATAAGTAGGGAACGGATTTAAATGCTCTAAAAAACAAGAAAAATGCCTTAAAAAAATACGATTTAATGCCTTAAAAAAATGCTTTAACATCAAAAAATTCACTAAAAAAATGCCCTAAAAAACTTTAAAAATGTATTTATATTCAATAAAAACAAAATTTTGAATTTAAAACTTATAAAAAAAACACATTACTATGAAAAATCTGATAAAAAATATTTAAATACAATAAAACTTTAATAAATTAACTCTCAATTATCTTCTTTACAATTTAGATAAATAGCTTATCTTATCTTTACCTTAATGCGGGTCAACAATAATTTGGTAATTTCGTAAAACATATTTAGGCATTTTTATTTTTTTAGTATGAATGTTGAAAAGATGTTGAAAAAATGACTTAAAAACCATAAAAATGCACTAAAAATGTCAAAAAATGCTCTAAAAATGTAATAAAGTCTTAAAAATGCAAAAAATGCAAAAAAATGCAAAATAAAAGTTACATTTTTTAATTCCTTGATGTATGAAATGAACTTTTTGCTTGGAAACCAATGTTTTCGGGCATTCAGAAAAAAATGCAATTTGCATTCAAATCCGTTCCCTAGTTATAAGTGTTATAACTTATAATTGTGATTTATCTCAATATTGTCTTAGTGTTAAAAAAAATGTGATTTGTTCTTTTTTTCAATCGAAAAACATTTTACACACAAAAACAATTAGCTTTATATTAGTCGTTATGGTGTGATTTATATCACATCGTACATGATGTTATCGAGGTAATATTACCACTATAGTATCGATACTTTGATTCAACACGCTGATTCAACCGGCTGTTCACAATACAAATGTACAAACTAACGAAACAGTATAATTTTTAATTTCTATTTACTCTACGCTGAATTTTACATAAATATTTATTTATGTTTGTATTATACTCCGAGCATAAAATACATATTATTACTGTATTCATAAAAATGCTTTCAAAATAAAAAAAAATTAAAATCAAAATTTACAAAAGATTCTATGATAGAAGCCTAACTTTTTAATTCTCTGATAAATTAATAAAATTTTGTTGTTGGAAAGTATCGAGCTTGGCCACCCCTTAAAAATGTATTTTTCATCTTAATCCCCGCCTCAGTCATAAGTATAACAAATATTTGCTTAAACTAGACCAGAATACTACCCGTCATAATACTAAAAGCACCTTTACACCGTCTAACTATCGGTGAAAAAAATGATGCCATTTACGCGGTATCCATTTCAAAACCCGTTTGTCTTTGCGGTCGATATTGATTACTCCCAGTACCCGCGATTGCCCAAAGACGGCTTACCGGGGACATTAAGCACAGTCCCGGTTTATAGTACAGTCAGCACAACGGATCGATGGACGCGCGATAAACATATTATATTATAATACACAGTTAAGTACGTTTCGGCACGTCGTGTCGTCGTGAAGCCGACGGCGCGCGGTTATCGAGTCCGAACACTCGTGCGATAATGTAATTTTGTCATCTCCGCGTTCCGACGTAGGTAGAAAGGTATCGTAATAATATAGGTCCGTTTATACAGGCGTAATCATATTGCAAGCCGCAGGCACCCCGCGGCCACGCAGTCGTGGTTGAATTTAACGAAATCTGACCCTTCTAATCAAATCCGCCGGGGTCGTATAAAATATTATAATATCTTGTTTATCATTGCGCCGCCATGGAACGCTGTTGTTCACGTGTATTCCGTACTGTTATTACATTTTATGTAAATAATGAACATACGTGCTTTGGATTTCTTATTCGCAACGAGCGTGGGATTTCATCGGATTATAGTGTTCCTTCATACCGCGAACTGCGCGATTATTATTGTTTGAACGATATAAACCATAATATTTTCGTTCTTTATTAAAACAACTATAAAGCAAAATAATGTCGTTACCAGGGCTCGTGATTTCATGCTCTAAAAAATGCCTAAATAAGTATGCACTTGTGCACTAAAAGCTGGGATAATATGCATTGAAATATGCCTTTAAAAGTTCAGAAATATGCATTTAGATGCACTAAAAATCTAAAAATATGTATCAAATATACGTAGATTAAGAAATAAAAATACTTTAAGTAAATTTTGGAATAACAAAAAAATGTTCAATCATACATAATGCGGGCTACGTACCTATACGTTCGTATGTTTGTACTCGCTTTATCTGCTCTATACGTTTTATTTTTAATAATTTGATACTGCGAAAACTCCCATATATTTTATACTGTGTAAAAATATAAATTATTGCATTTTGATCAAATTTCGGTAAAAATATGCACAATGAAATAGAAAAATTCATAAATATGCCAAATAGTTAAAAACCTCAAATATGCAAAAATATGCAACATAAAATTTCACATACTTAACCACAGTACCTTGAAATGGATTTCTATGTCACCTACCAATAAATACGACTTAGCAAGATTGATATGCAAATACATGAACTCACGAGCCCTGGTCATTACTATACAGGCACGGAAAATCGGTTTTATCCTACGGCGTCCACGTGCACGGGTACAAATGGGTGCCCATTGGTGTAGGCGCAAGATAGGGCACTTGTCCCCCCCTCCCCAATTGGAAAAATAGTATCAACTTGTAATCGAATAATTATCATCGTTATAATCAGGTAATATTATAATAACATAGTGCGTGAAACAAAGAAATCGACAGTTCCTTTGATCATCTATTATTTACTAAAAAATTTTTCTGCGAAATAACATTAGACCTATTTTTACCTAGTTAGCATTTCGAAAATTTCGCTGCGTTTATAAGGGGGAAAATAACAATTCGTCCTCGTATCCGCATGTAGATCACCGAAAAAATATTTATTTACTAAACGGGCGAGTCCAGTTACAATGTAAATTGCGGAGGTATAATTAGTTAAGACGTGATTAAATGACTAAGATACAATTTAAAAAAAAACAACAGAATAACAAATAAGTATATCAATATTAAAATTATTTGCATGCTGCATGGATCTAATTAAAGGGGCGTTCTTACCACATAAAGTATGCTGGAATAGCACATAAAAAGTATCTTTCTGTCCAGTCGTATGACCAGGAACTAAAGAAGACAAATTGGACAGTAGATCTGGATAGTTAGTATAACCATTTAATAGTTTGTGAGTAAAACAAATGTCATGTTTTACCCTTCTGACTTGCAGAGTATCAATGTTTAATTAAGGTAATAATGGTTCATATGAAGTGTGAAGCAAACGTTGAATAATACGTTGAATGCGTAAAAGTCTCAAAAAACGATTTTGAATCGCTTCTGGAGAATGAATTGGACCAGATGTGTAAGGAGACCAAACTATTGAATTATAGTCCAAAATTGACCTAACAACGGCGCAGTATTGTGATTCGAGTAATAAATGATTATCAAAATTATTACAGCTTCGCATTATAAACCCTAGCATTGATGACGCTCTATTTTTAATATGGATATAATGGTCATTGAATGAAAGAGAAGAGTCCAGATATTTCCACCCAAGTCTTTTACGAGATTGACTCGATCTAATTCAACACCATTTAAAAAATATTTATTTAATATAGATGAACGTTTTCTAGTGAAAGTACAATTTGTTTGTACCGCACCAACTACTTATGTTATCAAGATCGTCCTGAAGCGTTTTTATGTATATATAATACAATGTATACTCACGCAAACGGGTTGAGTATGGCTTGGCGCCGGTCCACGGCAATAGCGGTCAGTGTGAACACGCTGACTGTGATGGACAGGACGTGTATGAACGGGCAGAAGGCGCACATGAACGACGGCAAATTCCACCGCTGCAGCAATGCGGCTTGAAACTGAAAAAAAAACAAACGATTAGAATTAAATATTCGAGCCCTGCACATCGTAGGCAGTGTCTGGTGTGGGAACGGTAGCTGCGGGGCCGGCTCGAGCATCGTATTTGGGTTCAGTCATTTATATCGTGATTATTTTACCCGAAAGTTCAACGTTTATGCTACGGATGGACATGTGAAAAACGTGATTGAATTGCACATGTTTTTACACAATTAGACTCAGAGATGATGGATAAGTGAAACAATTAAAATTATTATTTATTCACAAACACGGGTGTATAGGTACCGCGGTATGGTAGTTTGCCGACCGTAACATTGTGTTGTATGTTTTGTTTTCGAAAGAGACTCGTTCAACGATATGCGTGGACAACATAATAAAAAAAATCCATTAGCATAGTGCACGGTACAGCGCGTAACAATTTAAAACTTTATTTTCGTAACACTCGAAACTGACAATTATTATAAACTATTTCAAAGCCAGTAATTAACGTTTTAATAAAATTATGTGCGGCGGCAGAATCTGAAAAGTTTCTGTCGCTTTATACTTTGTAGCATTAACATCCGAACACACATTAGCTCTTAATTATTTTAGAAAAAATGTCATGAGAATCATTCACGCATTGGTCGAGTTCGCCGAGGTCGAATCGTAACAGTCAACGGGACATATCGAGTGGTCCGCGATCACGTACGAACAAAAAAGATCAGCAATCCGTGTCACCGGAAATATGTGGAACATAGGGCATAGGAATCCTATAGAAATCCTCGGCGTTCTATAGAATCCTTTGCACTATTTGGCGACGTATTTCCCAGGATTTCCGTAGAACTCCAATGCCGTGTTAGGTAAAGCAGGAAGTTCAGAACGGTATTTATTAATCGAAATATGTTGATTATCTTAATACTTCGATTTTAGTTAATTTATCGCAGCGTACAGTTTTATCTATAACCGAACGGTTTTTTTTAGTTTTTTCGACTACACCATAATTGTCCAGACGATATTATCTATCGATCACCGTTGGCACACATTTAGTGCATGCACAATTCACTAAGGTGCGCTCGTGCAGCACCTTGTATAGTCTTATATCAATCTTTCGCATACACTTCCTACCTGAGGTTCGACATTCCGCGTGGATTGGGTTAGTCGCCGTACAAGTTTTCTACTTTTCCCGTTCATCATCGGTGTTCCGCGTGGAATGCCTAGGTATTTTATGGACCGCCGGAGCCGACATTTTGCCGGTAACCAATATACTGTTATTACTAATATATAAATATTGCGAGTCTATCCGCGTATAGAGATAGGTTGAAGTTTAACGCGCACTTTTACGTCGTAATCGCGGGCCGGGTAAACCAAACCTCTGGCTCGGCGGCGGGCTATAAAATATGATGCGGGCCCTTGGTCCTGCACCGGACGCGCTCGAGGGATGGACAGACCCGGCGGTGCGTACATAAATAACATACATATATATACATACAGGGACGATAACATCGGTGAAAACGGTTTATCGAAATGTAACGTGCTCGGCGTTCGTGCGGTTATGTGCCGTATATTATATGTGGGCTCGAAAATAAATTATCGTTCCGCGTAATGACGCATCACATCGATTGCGGGAATTTAATTCCGCGTTTTCTCCGCGCAAGCAATTAGTAGCCGTCCGCTAACAGGTCTGATTGTCGAAAAAGTCCTTGCTCGTTTTTTCCCCAAAACGACGGTTTTCAAGATGGCAAGTTCAACGGTTGACCGTTTTTTATCTATCGTCCTCGTTAGAAATCATCACCGCTACGGGCTCGTTTCAGAGGTGCGACAATGATCAGTGCCGTGACTAGAGGTTGGCGACATGGGCGCTTGCCAAAGGCGCGGTAAAGTAAGGGGCGCATTTGAGTACAATTAATATTGGTTTTTTTTATATCAATTTTTTTTCATAAACTATTTAAAGTTTTATTAATGTGTAATGCCCAAAAATTACATACTGGATTGCGCCTTGATGATGTTTATTTATTATAGTGTTTACTACTTTTGCATTTATATTATACACCGATACATATTATTTTACTTTTGAGTGTATGAAATGTATTATGGGCATAATACATTTCACATTTCACAACACAACGTGCCCATAATAATGTATTAATATGCTATTATGCTACTTAGCTATAATGATGAGTATCACTACAATGAGTATTGTGCCTTTTTGATTTATTTGTATGGTTTTTTTTTAATTAAGACTTATATATTATTATATATTAACAAACTATTGTAACTTATTAACAATAATGAATCAATTATTTTAAAACATAGCGTTATTTTGATACGTAAGAATGTTATATTATTACATTTATATAAAAATTATACCTAAAAAATAAAATAAAAATAAGCGCCAAAATAAAATTTGCCAAGGCCGCCACGGAGGGTAGTTACGGCACTGACAATGATGCGTGGCTTCCTTCATCGCGTGTCATTTTTTCTTGCAAATAAGTCAAATTTACTTATTGCGCTCGTCCAAGTAAATAGATTGTAAATAATTTTTTTTTCCTACGAACTTGTACTTGAAATCATACATTTGCCGTACCGGGATATCTCGCGGTAGTCATTGTTCATTTTGCAGATCTCAATAATATTAAGACCGGCACGACAAAACTATGATGAACACTAAAAGTATAGCCTTACCAACAGTTCAATACCGGTTAGTCGATTCTAATATTCTGAAAACAGATTTTCAACGTTTGTTTTATTTTATTTTTAAGTGTACGTATTTATTTAAATGTTACAATACGCGTGCAGTGAGAGAAGACAGAATCTCGAAATAATAGAAAAGTGCAGACGGACTGTCCGCGAAATATTTTCCTAAATAGGAACTATAATAAATATTCAAAAACCTATTTAAAGCCAACCGCGGGCTACTCGGTGATGAGTTAAAATCTTGTTGTCTGCTAACGAGTCTAAACTATATGCACGTCAGAACAACTTGGACATGTATATTGTGTAACGACAACCATATACAGCTATATAATATAGTACGGCATCGTTGTTTTATTTCCACATCGAACAACGTTTTACGTTCAACATATTATTATTATTATTATTATTACTATTATTCGATACTGTTGTTGTTACCTAAGCAGCTGTAACGCTCAAATATATTTGTTCACTGCACCTATCCGTTTCATCACTGTAATTAGTCAACGGAACTGCCGTAGCGTGTACGTTAAGATGCATGAAACCACATCATCGCAATGCGTGCACCGCAAGACGTTGTGTTTTTTTTTTTAATTGCTCGAGTGTTGTAGGCGAATGAATAGTTTCGCGGTTCAAAGTCGTAAGAAAGCAAACGTTAATATTGCTCGTGGTTATTATATCATAATTAGAATTTATGCGTACACCGGGTACACCGGCCATCGTGATTGGATTGCGTGGTAATGGCTTTCGTAGACGTTGAACGTTTAGCACGCGAACAATACAAGTACAATGTTGATACGACAAACAACTATGATCGTAAGAAATAATAGGACCTGCGTGTACGTACGTATTGGACACCCTTAGCTCGAAAGACAGAGGAAAAATTGCTTTTTCGTGTTCCTCGAAACGTTTAAAAGGCGTTTAAAATTTATAAATAATTTAAAACCGACAAGTTCATATTTGTATGTTATTAAAACGTTACGCTGATATTATTTCTTAAACAAATTAAAACATTTAAGGGTCTCGAATTAAAAACTAAACATCGATTCGAATTATAAAATATTTTAAAATATTGAAAATATTGGGTGCGCATACGACAGACAGATGACTTGTCTGAAGCAGCTAAGCTGGTGTCGAGATAAATGTTTTAACCAAAACGCGATAAAATTCTCTCGGATATATAAATGATGTTCGTTAAAATTCTCGTCCGCGTTCCGAAGCAATCAACGAAACAGGTTGGCATACTTACATAGTACGTATACAAAGCAGTAATACGCAATATTTATTATTATCGGTCCGAATGGTACACATCGATTATGTCTAATAAAATGTGTAACGTAAGAGTTTGTTCCCGGCGTATATTTAAGAATAATCCATTTATTATTAGCTTAGGGTGTTGCAGTCCTAGTCTGTACCGTTAATTATAATTGTAATGGAGCAAACACATATTTCATGGAGCACATAACGCGCGCACGCTCACACACGTACACGTTTATATATTTATAAGTTGACCGTCGTACCGACGAACATTATTAAACACTATTTACGAATAACTAGGGGTAGGGACTTCATGATCTAAAAAACCTTAAAAACTGCATGCGTCTATGGCCTAAAAACGTATTGTGAATTCTTTAAAAATATACAAAAATCCTAAAATATTGACTAAGAAATGTTTCATTTTCTCATTGTAAACGAGCGATTATTTTAACGTTAATTGTCAAACGATCAAATAATATTCAATAATTTTAATCGATTTTTTTCTTGTACAATTTGTAGTAAATTCATACAATATGTTGTACAACGTGTTGTGTGAAAAATGTACCTCAAGTACGGATACAGCAAAATGCGCACTCACAGGGGAAAAAGAGCGGAACGCGCAAAATTTTTCAAAAATACAAATAGTATTGCTTAAAACTCCTGATGAAATGAACGAATCAAATGTCTACATTACCGAGCTGCGTTTCGAACGATTATTGAAAAACGTGCAAAGGCCTCAAAGTGTCCCTAGCCCTGCTAATAACGAATCCATACGCGTACCTGTACCACTCGCACGAGGTAAAGAAGTTCAGTAGTCGGTCGGTGAGAAGTTGTAGTCAGCTTCGGGCACGAGCCACGGGGCCGAGAAATGAATGATGAAGGGAAACGAAAATCCTGTCTGAAATGCTCGCTGCTCGTCGATAATTTTTTCACGACATGCGTCCCTTAGGTTTTGCACCCCTCGGCATACGTAAGCGGATTCGAACGGCACTTGACGACGGAATGCAATGTCTACGGAATTCCCGGGAAAACACCGTCATTTCCGCCGACACGAAAGCCCGTTATCAAACGTCGGAGTCGGCGAAAGCTCGTACAAATAAACTGCACTTTTTTTTTTTTTTTTCCGTTTACGATATTGCGCAGAAGTATCGCACGTGTCTCAACACGCATTTCTGCGAACAAAAGATAACCCCTCGCTATATTATAGCTGGTTTCTAGCGTACCCTCCCCGACCCTGTATGTTTGAAATCCTTCGCGGAACGATTTGACCAAATTGTTTATTGAAAATGTTCCGCACGCCATACAGGTAAGTATAACATTATGGTTACAGAGGTTGCCAAAATGCTTTGATTGACGGCCCCCTAAAGTAGTATATCGTGTATTTATACGCTTTATATTCCATAACTTCGGTTTTCTTTGGTTTGGTGTTACCGAGTTTGTTAATTTATATTTTATGAACAAATCCAATCCTTTTCAACGAATTTACTTTAAAAAAAAACTAATTTAATGACAGATTAAACATTACAGTATAACCACATATTATAAAAAACACGATAACATGTGTTATTAGTTATTACGTAAAACGACAAAACGCACTGGGAAATAATTGTTGCATTAGTATCTATAACATTAACTTTATCAACTGTTCGGTCTGAACTGAATTATAGGACTTGATTTAACAAATTCTGATTTTCAAAATCAATATAAAAAAAAATTAATTTTTATTTGTAAAATTCAACAATCCTACCAATAGTTTTGTGTTTACAAAATTTACCCATCAATAATTGTTTTTAATGTTTTTACCTTTTAGATTTATGTTACTATATTATGGCGTGACACATTGGAATTTTATAATCACGATTAGTTTAAAAGTTACTGGAAACGTCACCGAGTTTATTTAGTATAAATAGTATAATGTAAGTATATATTATTAGTATAATGGTAATACCATAAAAGTATTTTATACTGAAATTAGTATAGATAAGTGTGAAGTCACTATAATTGGGTTTTAAAATAACGAGTGTTCAAATGTATTTGACTCTTTCGGAGATAGACGGTGGTTTAAGGGTGCCAAGAGATTTATTATGTGGCCCCGGTGCGACAGTGCTTATCGGTTGGAACGTGAACCGGCAGAGATGCATACGGTACTTCAAGCTTATCATGTATTCAAATCATTATGGTAGCTTCAGAAAGAATTGTGTAGAAACAGTGAGATACCGAATACATTTTACTCGGGAAATTACTATAATCACATGTATTATTCATATTTTTGCATGTTTATAACGTTTTATCGTAAAAAAAAGAGAGCTAAACAAATATGGAATTTTATATCTTGAGTGTAATACAAAAAAATCAGTGACTCCGGCTTTCATGTAAATTATTCCAACACAACGATTCTACGAGCTGCGAACACAAATTACTGTTAAGTTCATTCACTGGCGGCGAGTGCCTGAGTGGTACGTTATGCTTCATCGCGTTTTCAACGAAAAAAATGATTATCATCACTCATCATTAACAGTCAAAATAGCAGACAAATATTATTATAGTAACGATTTCGAAAAACAAGTTTTCAACCCACGTGGCATAGAAATTCTTAAACATCAACGACCAGTATCAATAATAATTAAACGTTTATCGGATTCCGTAGCCGCACTCCTGACGTCATTCAACTCGAATCATTCGCATAATCATTTGTCAGCGTGGAGAACACGATTTGCATACCGATGTGCAGAACACCAGCCCTAGGCACATCGCGCGCTCACATTTGCAGTAGGTGTCCGTTCGGATTACGTGAGTTACAGTGTAGCAATCTTTACGCGTTCGCGAAGGAACGAATTTATTATTTTATGTCCGCTTGCGTGAAGATATCGTGCCCCGTGGAATATGAAAAACATCGAAAACCCGTCATGATGTGCTTATTATTTTGCACCTAAAATACTCAACTTATTCATCGACTAATATTACCCGTGCCCACGTGCACTTCAGTAATAACAATAATACATTCCGTAACTGTACGTTTCACACTGATTGTCAAATTATGCATTTCTCGCTATTTCTCGTACCAAGCACGTGGCGAGTCTCCATCGTGTAAGCATGAACACTATGGTCAACTGACCTTCGATCGGAAACTTATTCCTGACGATCGTTTGCTATGCGAACGATCTTGTAATGCATTGGCCCGCACCCCATTCGCGTGGGAAGCCCCCGCGCTTTTCCGCAATTCGCAGCCGCCGACCAGTCATATCGGCCGTTTTACGGTCGATTTTCATAATTTATAACGCAAGATTATGACGATCGATATTGTGGGCCGATCGAAAATAAAAATAGCGATTAGTTTACGAAACACATCAATTGTTGATCACACGTTGAACATTAATTTCGATCGCAAACTTTGAATTACGATTGTCTGCATTAGAATAATATTTACTCCACAACGGTTTCAGCGATGTTTTGTTCGAGAAACAAACACAAACGCGTGCGTTTTTGAATAGCATATCCTACTTTCTTGGAATTCCAAGACAACACAAACCCCCAAAATAACAATGACAGACATCTATTATATTATGTGCGCAGCAGATATGTAATACGAATGTGTGTGTGTGTGTGCGCTTGTACACGCGCATACACTCCCACGCGTACACACACACACAGAAGAGGTCTAACGGAACGATGAGAATTATTCCAGTTGCACTAAAAGTTGAAATTAGGTTTGAGCAAACACATTAGTTGAAAAATGTCGTACGAGGGTGGGCACGATAAAGAAGTGCTGTGCGTACGAGAAGAAGTTCTAAATTTGAAGTTAGACGTAGACTTATTGCCACGATTTCTCGGTCAACCGCGAACTTATTTTTTCCTCAGAACAGTCGAGCTGACTGTCGACGGCAGTACGCACATTGTTATTATGAATATCCGTTAGAAAAAAAAAAAACATCATCCGACTATTTATAGTGTATTCTCCGAGTTAATGACCTCATAGGTGAAGCCCTGGACCATGATAAAAACGAATACTAATCTTATACGTAATATTATATTAATAAGTTTTGACAATATTTACTATAGTACGGTTATACGGATATAAACAGTTTTTTCGCTATAAAATTTCAGACGTCGAATAGTTTACTTAAAACAACGGTGCGAATATGACCGACACACATACGCTGTTTACACAATTATATAACCGCTTCATTACGGCTGTGACTCGGTGGCATACACAAATATTTTCAATGGGCGGAGGGTTACATTTAAAAACTTTATATTTATCAATTTATGATATACATGTAAATATTTTTTTCCCCTCATTATTATAGAAGGCTTTAACAACACAGGTTTTTCAAAATATGATTTATACTATAAGTTATCATTCTTACGAAGCAATATTTAATTTCCCGGGTCTACTCCCCGACTCGTCA
Source organism: Periphyllus acericola (assembly GCA_949715065.1). Classification (NCBI taxonomy): domain Eukaryota; kingdom Metazoa; phylum Arthropoda; class Insecta; order Hemiptera; family Aphididae; genus Periphyllus; species Periphyllus acericola. The sequence continues at coordinate 45,004,541 of OX454266.1, read as the reverse complement.
ATGTCCTCTTCAAGTTAAAGCAATACCGCGGTATACCGACAACAACATGGTCAATCCATTAAATCTGTGACATATCGTGTTTGCGTTTGAACATAATCAGTATAATCAGTCACCACTAACCAGCAATCTGATATTACTATAATCTCAACGGTCCATGATAAAGTGCGTTGCTTATAATGAATATGATTTCGATAGATCTAATAACTTTGGGCCTCGGCGACGACGGTATGCCCATCATAAATATTGATTATCGAAACTCATTGGTGGTGGTAACGCAGCAGCCATTTAGTTTATCTTTAATTTTTAAAACATTACTTTTATAAATATACATTATGAAAATAAATTTTAACTATTTCGAAGATCATTCCCCCCCCCCCGCACAGTATTTACACCATTGCGGCGGCTGTGTGCCATTCGAATGTTTCCGTTTTCAGTCAACCGGGTGTTTTATCGAGTTATTATAATACTGTTGGGATGTCTGCCGTTCAATGGAGATTTAAAACCTATTGTTTTTTACACCGTCATGGTTCGACACGGGCTGTCCGATCAGTGTCCATAAAATGTACGAAGGTGTCTAAAATTCTAACGATGAAAAGACTATGGGAAAATGGTTGTTTCGTTCTACATTTTTAAATTACATATTATTTAGTTTATATTGTACGGATATTTTCTGTTAATATTGATTTATTTATTTATTTTTTAGGCTCAGTTATTTTTATTTTTTTTTCAAGTCAAAATTAGGTTTGTTGAAAATCACTGTACCCGGGGCCCAATCATAAGCTATATTGAACTAGACCAGTGGTCTTCAACCGGTGGGTCGCGACCCATTTTCGGGTCGCGACCCATTTTCGGGTCGCGTAAGCTTCTAAATTGGGTCGCGATAAGTCTTCTTTAAAAAAAAAAAAAGTATAATAATAATTTTTCAATTATTTAACGTAGAGTATTAACAAATGAAGTTACAGATTAAAAATGATTGTAATATATTTTATATGTATCAAAAATATTATATAATATTAAATGGATATCAAATTGCACTGTACATGTTTCCTACACTGTTACGATTTTACACGTAGTATAGTATATTGGACATAATAATTTACGATTTTTGCTTTTTTTTTCTTTTTCTACAAAGCTTACGTGGCCTTGGGTCGCGAAAAATGTAGGCCTAAATAGTGGGTCGCGAGTCCAAAAAGGTTTAAGACCACTGAACGAGACCGATACAGCTTAACCCGTAGAGCAGATACGTTACATATGCGTTTGGAGGCAAATGTTATATTTGAAATATACGTTCGCGTTGCAGGACACTTTGCGGCGTTCTACTGGAGTATTTCAATATTTTACACGACGACGACAAAATATGATATGGGTAACTATCATGCGTTTTCACATCTTGCCGAGCTTGAAATTATTATCTTGACTATTGATAAATTTGTATTATATGACTTGTTTAAGGCATAAGACGGATTACTGCGAAATTGTGGTTTTGACATAATGACGTTTTTTATAATTGTAGAATCGGAGTAGGACTTAGCCGTCGAAAAAATTCAAATCTAATAAATATCACGCATTTCATGGCGTGTATATTATATGCGTACTACGAAAAAAAGTAAAGAGTTTATACAATATTGCAAGCATTTAGGAAAGGTCAATAAAATAGCCCAACATTAGATAAAACTGGGAATTATTCCTTTGAATTGTAGATCTCACGTGAAGGATTTTATTCATTTCCGTCAATACATAGAATATTTTATTTATCTTCTACATATTTCCTTTATAATAAAAACATAAATTGTTGAATTATTGAAAATAAATATCACTTGTAAATCCTAGCGTGATATAGTCTGCCTGAAGTCATAAAATAAAGTAATTTGTTTTTATTTTCCAAATAAGGTTGTTTCAAGATTAAATGTTAGAAATATGGATTCACTCGATTTCACCATAAAGGGATTTGAAAAAATACAAAAATTAATTTTGAAATTAAATTACAAAAGGATTTTGAATAAGAAATCACCAAATGTTTTTTGAAATGTATTTAAATACCTACTCAGAATATATGTTTACCTACTGATATTTTATTTAAAAATATAATTTTCAGAAAATAAAATTATCATGAAATATAGTATTCAACAAAATTAAAAATAACTACCAAGTAGTATGGTTCTATTCAAATTTGACATAATATTGAAATCAATATTTGAAAATAATATCCTTCAAACAATTTTTATTTGATTTTTAATTGTTACATTAAATCAAATGGTTATTTATTTGTGGAAGGAGAATTCTTATGAAAGCCGAATATTTTGATGTAATTTACATATTTTTTGAATTGAAACTAATTTAAAACAGAAAAAAAAAATTATTATTATAGATCACATGACATTTGTGATTTGTAAACTATTTTACATAATTCATAATATATTGTGTTTAATATACATTTTTTTTTTGAACTGTTGAAATTTTATTGATGTCACGAAACGTGTTATTACAAAAATAATATAGAAAAATAGTTCTTCAAAGGAAGAACTATGCGTTTTATTATATCCTTATTTATTATTTCACAAGAAAAATAAACATATTTTCGATTACACGGAGTATATGTTCCATACGTTTTGTACAACAATTTTCCTTATACACTTTGCCATCTGCAAACCTAAATCTCTATTTGCTCATTGAAGATAATTGTTATAATTGAGAATATTTGTAAATATAATGGAAAAGGTGTGCTTGAAATTAAATTTCGTATTGATGATGAAAGCGTGAAGTCCAAAAACCAGCTAGTCAACTTGTTACTTTTTTCCTTTAATTATACTAGCTGTATTACAAGAAAGATATTTTAACTATTACTATTTCGATGTAAAAAAATGTTTGGTTGAAATAGAGTACATTCGTCGTATATTCTCGGTAATGATATTTCATTTTATTTACCATATTAATTTGCATATACCCGAATCGGTCATTACCCATTTATTATGCTTGTATTTTTTTTAAAAGTTTTCCTGACACAGTCATCTAAACTTAGTGTTGGTACAGTATTTTTTTTTTATTATTTTTTTTTTGGCATTTTGACAAATGATAATATAATAAAAAATTATTTACAAACATTTTCAAAGATTAATGATACACTACAGAACAGGTTATATACAATAAAAGTAATAATAATAAATAATGATAATTTATAATGAGTTCTTAATATGGTTTAGATGAATAAAGTAGTTCAATGACATAATTGTATAAATTACAACATAATATAATATTTGATCAGCGGTTATAAAACAATCATGTTATAAAAAGTGAAAAAATGTATAAGTAAACCCATTTACAGGCCCAAAACTTTTTCGACCCTTAAAAATCCGATTTTCAAAAAATGAATCGGCTATACAAAGTCATATAAGTACATTCCCTAAACATTTCAAATAAATCGGTATGACAGTATTGGCCGTACGCCGAATACGCGGCTTCGCACGGAGCAGTCTTGCCTCGCCGGGGCGAAAATTGTTTACAATTGATTGCACGTCCAGCGTTTTAGAGGAACCACTACCGCTCTGTCAAAGGTCGAGTTCATACCATGTCCGATGATAGGAACAACTGTTTGATTGCACTAAATCTAATTACGCAAACAAAATAAATCAAAATAAAAAGGTATGTCGTGTCACTATGGTAATGGTAACGATGATTCTATGGTTCTTGCAATGTGCCCCGATGTTCCGGAACACTTTTGCGATAAATTCTCCTTTCGACAACGTCAATTATTGACAACGATTATGTGAAAACGGAATGAGACCAGTGGAAGCGTCAACCTGCATTTTTCAGTTTCCAATGTCTATCAATGGTTTGGAAAATACATCCCGCCAATCCGTCGATTTGTAACGCGACTCGCGGGTTCGTTGATAACCTGAGAGTTTTCGCGTACGTCTACAAATTCGATGACTTCCAGCAAGCATTAATCAGCAGCTGTTGATCATGGGGAACTACCGGCAGTGTTTGGCTAAAATCACCGGCCAGCAGAATCATCGTACCGACAAAGAGCTCCGGATTATTTTGCAAAAATTTTAACGTTCGACCCACTGCTCGTTTGCGCGCCATCGCACTCACCCTAAATTATTTTTTTCCAATTTTGTGGCACTTTCGCAATTGATAATCTTTTTTCGTACTGCTGGACTCGTTAAAATTCTCATCAAATATGTGGAAATATAAAATGTTTGCAACTGACCTCCGTGCTAAATATCAATGAATTTATTTATTTATTTATTTTTTTTTTTTGGAAACGTCAATATTATATTACAAGTGGTGATTGCCTTTCATTTTTTTATATCCGTGTTACTAAGGTAACCCACAAATCATGGAATTTTTTTTTGATCATTTCAACCATTTTAAATCAAACGATTTGAAAATCTTTTCTTAAATGCTTTTCTAGACTTTGATACAAATATACCTTGAACATTTCAAGGCACTAGCTATCTTACTTTAGGCTTTGCAATCATTATGAATCAGTAAGTCAGTCTGAACTTCCTATTTTATATATACAGATATATATTATAACGAAAGTATTCAGTTCGGTACATTTTTAGTCACTAAGGATACAAATATCCGGACAATTCATCCTCGCAGTAGCATCCTTTTGAAATATTTTATTATATTAATATAATAATCTAGCGCATTCAGTGAAAGGTAACAAAATTATTTTTCCTGGATCTTATTGTTTAAGACTCAGTACACCTGATTTGCATTCCTCTTTAACATTAAGTGTGACAAGGTATTTTTATAATGAAAATATACGTTGAATCACCATACAATTGCATGTCTTAAAACTTGTGATTTGAATACAAACATATAATATGTTTTATCGTGCAATCACTTTATGACGTGGTGCATTTACGAGTAACAATTATATTATTTAAGATTTTCAATGTCTGTTAAAATATAATACGCCGACCTTGATTCGGGATCGTACTATTTCAAAAGCAACGATATCTATCGTTTCAAATTTGTATAGATAATAATGCACACAATACGACTGACTTTTTCCACATTCACCTTCCTTGACGACTGTCAGAAACGTTTTTCCGCGTTATTTTTGCTAAAGATTTCAATATTATAAGCTAAATAAATAAACACGTGCTTCTGTCATGACTTACAACAGCTCTGAAAGACCCAAAGTTAGTCCCACAAGTTACTATAGTCCCATAGTAGCCGCTCGTTATACCGATGTATAAACTTAATTTTGAAATACTTTTAATCGATTAGGTGTACCGTTTGCGATGCCCGATATGTATTTCCAATCATTGTCAAGGTATATAACCATGAATCTTGCGCGGCTCACACGACGGATAGTTTTGATAGTGTCATTTATTATACCGAGCTATTTCTCATCGTTGTATAGATTTTCCATGTTTTCTCAACGACGCGACGATCCAAATTGTTTTATCAAATCTGCACTGAGGGTCATAATAATATTATGTGCTTAACAAAAATAGTGATAATTTCATTAATTCAAGTTTCAAAAAATGGTACTTATATTGTAGTTATATTATTTCCAAATCCCATGATCATATTAAGGTAATCCCCTAGTTGCTTATGTAATTATTATGTATGATACGTACGTATATTAAAAGTGTTATCGAACACCGAAAATATCTTATCCCGCTTGTCCGTTTGTGATTAATTAATGTCGACATTTTTGTCGAGTTCTAATATTTTGATTTAGAATAAACATCTAAAAATACGAAGTAATTAAACAAATGCTAGTTTTCAAACACAAAAGCCGTAATTGTTAAAACAATATTTATCACTGACTAAACTAATTATTTAGTTGAAACGACATCAAAGAGGATATATCGACAAGGATAGCTGATAATAAATTATTTTAAAATAACGTTAAAACAGTAAAATGTTTACATAAATTATAGTAAAAACCCCTCCCTGTTTTACTGATTAAATGTAAATACATATTTCTTTTACGGTTTTATTTGTTTTAAAATAACAATTAAAATTAAACATACAATTAACACATTTTAACTACCTACAGCAGTGAGAGTTCAAACAAAAGGCTTAACGAATAATAATTCAAACATTTATTTTTGTAAAATAAAATACAAATATTTCATAATTTAGATGTATGAAATGAATAAATTATTTTAATTAAAAGCCAAAAGCTGGTTACTTCGTTTTTTTTATTAAAAATTAAAAAGTACGAATTAAAACATAAATAATTTATTAAAAAAATAATTAAATATTACAAATAGTAATTATAAAAAAGGGGTTCTTGCCGAGAGAATAATATTGACGTATCAATATTTACAACCAGTCTCGTCAGGTACACTGATCTACATTTACAAAATAATCATGTACACTTCATTTTTATACCTTATATTTTATTTATATTAATGTTATTAGTAGCGTTTAATAATTATTTAGTTATAATTCATACTATTATTTCGATACTTTATTTATCACGATGTACTTTCATAACACTTTATATACTATAACATTTTGTGTTACATGTGTTACTTTTAATCTGGTCCACATAAAATTCTAGTTTTTCAACACGATTATGTACACAATGGGTACTCATATTTGAATTGGTTGCCATGAATATTCTTGTTACACGGCTACAATAAAGTTTGAAGTAATAATTATTACTCCACGTACGTTGTGCCATGTGTAAAACGTTACCCTCATCCCGGCGGCCGAAACAGATTAAAACATACAACAACAACGAGACGTCTTAAGAATACCATGTAAACGTTTCCCGCTATTTTCTTTTCAAAAGAGAAATAACGTTCCGGACAAGTAGTACAAAACTGACGTCTTAAAGAATGTCCGTCGAGAGAGGGCGTTCGAACTAGGAAAACGGGACGGTTGCATAATTTTGTGTAGTATGTGATTTTATTTATTCTTCCTTAGATTTTGTTTATTTGATTCCAGCATTCTGTTGCTATTTCATGACAGTTTGGCTATAAATCTTTGTTCAAAATTGGAACCGTGATTCCGGCGGACGACACACGTCGTTTCGTGAACCTTTTATTCTGAAAATTCAGCGTATCGTGTAAAAACAATTGCGAACAGAGTTTCGCGTGTTCGCCAATTTTCATTGTGTTGTTTTGTTTTTCTGTTGCACAAATTATGTTTTGTTGACGACAATTTAACATTTTGACTTACCAAGATACTTATACATACATAGTATATAAAATCATAGCACTTCAGATTTATAATGAATGCGTGATCGTTCGTAACCTTTAAAAATGTTTAGCAAATACAGGATAATAATGTCTAAAAAAAAATCCTTTCTGCCGCACTAAGTATAAAATCATAATTTATCGCCACTATATTAAATTTCAGGACAAAACTTTTTAATAAAGTTTATGAATTTCATTAATCTCGAACTAATTTGCATACTATTATTCATCCAGCTGCCGACAACTGGGAAAAATTATTATTAATTGTTTAGTAAGTTTAATTACAGCGTTTCTACGAGCAATGTTTGAATTACTATTGTTAGATACGTTTAAAAACCAATGTTCGACAAGTATAGAAATAAATTACAATGATGTTCTTAAATTGTGCTTACATGAATATAATTAGCCTTTTTTACTGCATTAACAATATGTATAAAATATAATTTGCATAATGAGCTTAAATTATTGTTTATTATCTTATAGTATTATAAAAAAAAAATTATAAAGACTGTATTATTATAGTATTTTCGTATACAGATAAATTTTACTTTTTACTAAAAAACATTGTCCTAAATCATATTACCTATTATTCCGATGCACAACTAAAATGTTAGTATCAATATTTCGTTGCGTTTTATGAATTACGAATTACGGTCATGCGTACAAGCAATAATCGTTTACGGATTGTCTTCATTCGCGGTTCGAATAAAAACCATTTTCACGCACGATTCAATGCATATCATTTTATGGAACAGAAAAATAATTCAACACAATAATAACGGTACCTGGGAACTCTTAAATACACTGAAATGCGGTGAAATGGCTTTTAATTTTAAGTGCTAACAATTGCTTTTCCCGTCCATTTGGTCAAGTGAGAGCGAGAAAACAGATTACTTTGCGGAACGGTTCAAAGCGCGCCGTCCCTTCTTAACCTCATCCATTTGTATAGTGGACGCAGTCTGTTTGATTAGGAAGCTGTGTGAGGGTCAAGCAAACACCACGGACGACAAGAGCGTGAGCAGTAAAATACTGTTGGGTGAACAACAAAATTTTATTATAATTAAAACCCTATGACTTTAATGAACATTGGATTGCGATTTCAGCGAATTATCTTCCGGTTCGTAGTACATAAAATGATAAGAAATAAAAAAAAACGAATACCGTGATACTATTTGCATACCGTGCATTTGGTCCTATTCCTTTTCGTTTTATCGCATGAAGCTGGTGGTAGAATATAATTATTTGAAATCGTGAACGTTATTAGTTAAACCGTCGCGTTCAAAATACCATATTCGATGTACGACATTTGACGCAATGCCGCGGATTGGCTAATGAAAAACGGTAATTAATTGTCAAGTCTTAATTTCAATCCGTGTTCAGTTTGTAACCTATGTAAGTATAAGGACTGTTTTAAGCTCAAGAATAAGAAGAATGAGAATAAGAATAAAAAGCAGAAGAGAGTATAAGGTGTTTGCGTGATGCGCAATACGTCTTCCGCTTGTACATCGTTATTCAACAAAAAAATTTCTGATAAAAGAGAACATAAGCACATTGTTTTAAGACTGATGCGAATTTCTCGTTTCACCGTTTGAGTCTATTTATGTAGATTGAGGAGATCAAAGATTCTGGCAAGTAACTTTGTTCCAACTGAGTAATATATCATAAAATTAAACTTGAAAGTTTCCACATCATAAAGAATAAAAGTTAGTTCTTTAGGCCATAAAATGTACGTAATTTTATAAACTATAAATACTAAATAAGTCATAAAATATGTGTATACACTTTAAATCGGTAAAATAAATGTACGGCTCAAATTAATCACACCATGTACCCATATTCACTGCCTTGTTATTTTTACAAGGAATAAAATTGCATATCATGTTCGGTATTGCATTGTTACTGATACTAATTTACGCATGTATCCACCGTGACTTAATTTCACACATATTACTATTATACTTGATTTATAAATAATGGTTTTTGATTAGGTAAAAGTGTTTCTGAACGGTTACATTTGTTTGATCGTATATTATTCAAGTTATAACGCAGATGACTTTATTCGGTGGAATCGACATGTTTTTATGTTTACCTAATTTTTAAAAGTAATTTAAAACATAGGTTTTAATCAATGAAAACAATACTCCATTAAAGGTTTATAAAAAGTATAATCGAACGTCATAGAACTCAATAGACCACAACAAACTGTTCAAAACATTACATCAATCTAGTGATGCCACACTTGTGATATTTATTGTATTAGGCCATAATTTATTTTTCATTTATTCAGTTTTTTAATATTATTGAAAATGATTATCACATCATGCATTTAAACAAATTCTGATTTGTCTATAATTCGATTATTTATATTTTTCAACATTTGTTTCGTTAATTTATTCCCCTCGCAGCTTACTCGATCTTAATATAAATTGAATGCGTTTATTTCTTATTTTAAAATAGCGAATTTTAAATTTTGTTTTTCAATGCAATTTTAACAATAAATTCACTTTCACGTTTTCAGTGAGTTTTTCTTATCCATGCGAGTTGTCTGTACGAACCGCGGTTCCTGATTGTCTTTTTACAGTTCTAAGGATTCCAAGTATCGGTTTTCAAAGGAATATGGATTTATTTATTAGATGAAATCGTGACATTTTCAAAATATGTTTAACATACTTTATAGTAAAGAATTATATGCTCGCACAATATAACATGCTGTAAGTTTGCCTGTCATTTCGGAAGTACATTACATCCGTGCGATTTAATTAATATAAATTACGAATACGTTTTACTGAATATTCCCTAGGTCACGGTATCAAAATCGAATAACTCATTAGTCTTAATTATTACGTTATGACCCTCCTGTAAAGTCGTATCGACGAAAAGCGTATTGTATTCGAATTATTAAAACCGACGAAAATCACAGGAGAAATGTACCGGGTCTAGGTACCTACCAAATGAAACGCAAGTGAATCATTATAGTTGAACCGTGATAAATGTTGAACAAAACAATTCTCTGCGGTCGTCCATCGTGGACTGCGAACAACGTGTTTCGGCCAGACCACGACGGTATTACGACGACTTATGTGCGAGTGATGATTTCGTGATAATCTTTATATTATTACGACTTACGTATCCGTACTGTTGTTGATTTCACGAATACACAATGTGTTCACTCGATATCAATCTGATTTGCACTTGAAAGTGAATATTTCATCGCATATTCGTACATACAGTATACGTGATATAACTGTATACTAATCAGTCTTGTAAAAGATACTTTTTAAAAGTACTCAAACCCCAATGACCTCTCGTATCCCTGGTTCCACAATACAAACCTCTCCAGGAAATCCATAAGCTCCTTCTCTCGACTTCGTCCAGGCCATATCCTACTTCCTTCTCACTCCTTAAAACTTTCACTTAACGACTCCAACCTCTGCACACTCCACAATAATCCTGCGATCTGCGATATCTCGCACATCATCTTTGACTGTCCAAAACTAGCCCTCAAGCGCTCCGATCTAATTTCTCTTTTCAACTACCTCAAAATACCATTCAATATCCAGCACATTCTATCTTCACCTCAACCAAACCTAATACTTCCAATCTTATCTTTCTTCAACCATTCCGGCTTCCTTATTTAAATTAATTTCTGACTCCAATCAATGTCACCCTCCCTTTTAATTGTTGAGATTAATTGTTTACAAAATCTAATAAAAAAAAAAAAGTACTCATCAAATACAGATACAGATACTTGTTAAAAAAAGTAATAGAGCACGAGTACAGATAATTCAAAAAAGGTATTCATGGATACTTTCAAATACTTAAAAAAATGTAAACGCATTTTAAAAATATATTCATGTATTACATCAACTATATATATATACGTATATAGACGAGGGTGTGACAAAGTACCATCGAGATATACCTATTAACTATATATTTTACATAAATGATATATAGTATAGTTGTATAATGTATACTATATTTTGTTTGCTAACTATCTGGGTCCGAAAATGAAACAAATTTCAATTTTCTTATGAAATTGTTAATCGATATGGGTTATAATATAGTATACTATTATAGACAATAATCATCATAGTGTTGTCGACTATAAATAGTGTTCTCAGGTTCTGGTATTTGAAATGGAACTATCTAGAATTGGTCTGTAGTCTGTAAGGTACGGCTATTTTTTAAAATTCGTCACATATACTCGTTAATATAGATTTTATTTACTCATCGCGGATAAATGGTTGATAATTGTATTCATATCATCTTATCAATTCTTTCGTTATTTAAATGTGACAGGATTAAAATAAGTATTTGTAAATAGTGTTTGATTTTAAATACAAATACTCTGGTAAAGTATTCAAAATACCAAGTCTAAGTGTTTTTTCCAGAAGTATTTAAAATAATTTTATCCAAATACTTTTACTCGAGTGCTTTACAAAAACTGATACTAAAAAAATAAGTATTCCAACAAAAGTGATATAATTTCTGTCTACAAACGATGGTATGTCTTACAAGCGGATAGAAAGCCGTCACACATTTTTAAATTTATCGTAAGTAACATTTTAAATAAATAACGCACTTGAATTTTCCATATTCCCGAGCGATCCGAGGATTAAAGCATTGACTTCGAAACGGTTTTTTAATTCTCCTAACACTTTTGTGCAGTACAGCTTGACAATCGAAAACGTGAAGAAAAAAAATGTTACCTTGCCTGAAAAACCAAAACAGTCTTTTTCTATCGCGGAAAGTTTAAAATACGGCGGAACCGATTATTTCCACGTCAAGTGACGATGTTTTTAATATTTTTAATGTGACTTCCATTTAATTTTTGCAATCAAAACCAATGTTACTTGGTTTTTAATTTCAAGCCTTTTGATTTTAAAACAACAGCGAATAGTGTTATTTGTTACGTGATACGATTAAGTTAATGGTTATATCCTACAATCATGGGATTATGGGTAATAGAATGTTATTTTGGTATTACTATAGGGAATGTGGTGTCGTTAGATAATAGTGCATATGATTGGCGAGTAAAATTCAAACGCAAATTTTATACTTTTAATATACATATAGCAACTTTGCAGTGTTGGTAAAATAGAGCCATCAAACTAATATAATCTCAGACATGGAAAATCTATTAAAAACTAAGTTTATTTTACAAAATACCTAAATGCACTTTTAAACGGAAAAAAGGTCTAACAATAACAATTATTAATATAAACCCATATTGTGATGAAACACGTTCAACAATTACACAAGCAGCAAACTTGCGTTCAGTACTTCAGATGTTGCGTTGTTAACTTTAAACATAGAGTAAACTGACCTAATGTCTAGCACAAAGTGAAGAACGTTATCTATGTTTAGTTGACTGGCTTTTCACGGTATTTAAATTTTTAAGCGAGTTATGATCATGTAAATGTTACAATTTAAAATCCTCATACCGATTAACAGAACACAGACAATATTTTTCACTGAAGGAGAATGCAAGCCATGATTATCTGTCTCTGTCTATCACTCGCGCAACATAGGGATTTAGACACTTTCTATTTCAAACGTACCGATCAATTAATGCGATTGGGATTTTGAAAACTGATTTGAATTCGTTGTTAGTCCTACTTTAGATCCGACTTTTCCAGTTTTTTTAATCTGTCTCCCAGAATTTCACAAAATATAATTGAACTAAATTGAAACGTAAAAATTAACAAAAGTACAATTTTGTGTATATTAAAAATGAAAAAAAAAAATGCGCGGAAGTCGATCTAAAGAATTTTAGCACGGGTCCATCCGGGATACCTGCAGCGGTACGTCCGCGAGCAGTGCACGGTGCTACAGGAGTGTCTAGAGACACGGTTAAGGGCGAACACTCGAGACGTCAGTATAGGTGTCTCAAACAGGATTTTTCTTTTGTCATTTTACGGGCAAAAACTTCAATGGAAAACCGTAATAAGGAGATCTACCGTGTTTTCCGGACAACATACGGAATGTCCGCGAGATATGACAAAGGGAAATTAACATAATGTCCGCTGCGCGGTGCGCTCGAAAGCAGCCGGCCGATGAGAGTTTATAAATGTGAAACGATTCCCATGGCGGTGCCGCGAAAATATTTACCGGACAAATGGTTTGCGCGAGTGCACGCGGTAAAGGGATTTCCTCGCGAAGACTTTGATCGAACGCGCGAAGAGTCTCGCACTGCGGAAACCGTTCCAGCTCGGGAGACCGCCGCGCAGCAGGTAACCTCGGTAACCGCGGACCACCACGTACCCGGTTCGAACGCGTGATGGACGATCAACCATTCTGATGCGTTATACCCAGGCCCGGCTCAAGGGGTAGGCGGTACAGGCCCACGCCTAGGGCGGCATTTTTCAGAGGCGGCATTTAACATTTATGTATACTAGATAATTTTTAAAAAGATTCCTAGTACCTACTCGTATTAAATCGTGTGTAGTGAAAAATAAAAATCAATAAAAAAATATAAAATTTGGTCAGTATGATACCTATGATCGGACAAACATAAATGTGTGTTTACGCATTTGGTCGACCGTCGACCGTAGCAAGTTGCGGTGTTCTCTTGACGGTTTTTAATCGGTTCTGTGAATCAGTTTTGTCTGGCACCGATAACGTGTTTTGTTGTTTTCAATTTTAACTCTTTCACAAAACGCACTGTTGACGAACATTATTGACTAAAAATAGGCACCAAATATTGACTGACGTTTACAGATAAGTTAATTTTATTTTCATTTGCCTGCCGACTTTCATCAGAATTCAGAAGAACATTTGCCATTATTCAATCGAGAAAAAATTAGCCTACAATAATATAATATGGACATGGAAGAAGTTGTATCATATTTCGCTAACGCAAAAGCAAGAAAAGTCAAGTTCTAATATAATACGATGTTAATATTTATATTGTATTTTTACTAACTTTTATATTATAAAACAACTATTTTTAAATTGTTTTGTTTTATTTAAATTAGTAGGGATTTACTTGTCTATAAATATATCAATTTAATCAACTGTTAACTTTATACAAATAAGTGTAATGAACTCAGAATTAAATATATTTTAGTAATGTTTATGTGAAAAAATATTTGATACACTATTTACATGTATAAGGGGCGGCAAAACTTAAGTTTGCCTAGGTGTGTAAAATTACTTGAGCCGCGCCTGGTTATACCCTCTTGACGTGTCCCGCAAAGTACGAGCAAATACCTATGTGCAAGGGATGTAGTGCGGACATGGGCGTGACCATGACGACGTCGAAACTGCCGACGGGGCAAACATAGTGTTCGACGGCCCTGTAATATATATCGAGACGGGCATGGGGTACCGGAAACCTTTCGAAAATCTTCCGCAGACACGTGGCCGAGTACTCCAAACGTTCCGGAACGAATGCCGTGTATCTGATTTACGCGTCTTGACGTTTATTGTTTCCGGGGAAACGCACTTTGGGGGTATAAATACCGAATCAAACCGAAGCACTCGCGAGACTTCTTGCCGCCGACGCGACGGTATCCGTATAGTATTATATGGCACGAGTTGTACGTATAAATAGAATATTTACATATTATTTTTTTATTGCTTTTGTCTCAAAAAAAATAACATTACAGCATGACAATTATAAGCGTGACATTATGACAATTAGAGGTATAAGACTATTAAATATGATACAAAAAAGAAAAAAAAATTAAGAACAATATATATATATATAATTATTAAATGCGGAAACCAGCGTTTGAAATGAAAGAGATGATGAGGGAAATTACGGAGGTGTAACCAAAGGAAGAGAGTTTGGATAGAAATGGAATGCGAAGATGCATAAGTGAAGGACAAGAGAAAAGAATGTGCTGGAGGTCACATATGGCTTCGAAGTTATGAAGTGTACAAAGGGGAGAGGAATTAAGAGACGGGAGAAATGAATGGGGAGGGAGAAGATTATGACCGAGGCGAAGGCGTGAAAAGGATACTATTGAGGAACGGGGAAGGTCTAGATCCAGGAACCAGGGGGAGTTGGGGATGGGAGTTGGGATTACATATTATTATTATTATTATTATTATTGTTATTTTTTATATATCTAAGATTTGAATGTGCTGCGACGTACAATAATTATGTGCGAAAGAATAAATACGTGCAGTGTTTGTACGGAAACACGTTCGGTACCGTAGACGCGCGAGATATGAAAGCAAAACCCGATGTTCCCGTGCGCATTTGAAATTAATTTGGATCTTCAACATTGCTCTTGCAACTTATTGTAGACACATACTTCTCGTTATGAACAATCGGAATCTGTGGTTATGTGATTTAATTAGTTGTACGTGAATCACGTTAGTTTTTACATGGTACACGTACGCTTAACACGGGAAAAGTTACAACCCACTTTGTTCTCGACTCATAAACACTAAACCGCTATAGCAGTGTAAAAAGTTTCGAGACCGAAGGAATTCGGGTTGGTTCGATAATCCGGAGAATCTTTTAAAAGAATACGAGTCTTTCGTACAGTATAAATGCGCAGTCAACTATTGTTTTAAGCGCTTATCGGGGGAACAACAAATAGTTTATATGAACTGTTTGACGATCTTGAACGTCGTTGAACGATTTAATTAAAAAAGTATCAAGAAATATTTATTAAAACAATAATAATACCAATGCAAGACGTGGCTTAATATACCAGTTGGAAAAAAGCTAAAATAAATTATTATTTTGTGCAAGTGCAAAAATATACCCACGTCGAGAATAATAATTGTGTGCGCAAATTGCAAATTGCAGATACGTAATTATTCGGAATCGTTCGATAATAATAGTTTGGATGTTTGACATTTTAATATTTCAGCAAGGTGACGTCACGTAAATCGTATTAATGTTGCGACATTTTCGTCGATAACAGATACTTTGTTGCAACGAAAAACATAATAATAATGAAGTTACAATAGACGCAATCAATCATAAAAATATAGCGAAAATAGTGAACTGCGTTTTAGCGATTTCACTGCTTGCGAAAACAATTAAAACCAATGTATTAGTTGGATATGAGCGCGGAAAAATAATATTTCATTAACGGTGTCGATACATTCGATA
The DNA here is from genome assembly GCA_949715065.1 of Periphyllus acericola. Lineage (NCBI taxonomy): Eukaryota > Metazoa > Arthropoda > Insecta > Hemiptera > Aphididae > Periphyllus > Periphyllus acericola. The sequence continues at coordinate 44,988,287 of OX454266.1, read as the reverse complement.
CCGTTCGGACGAAACACTTTTTTGCAAACAATGTTATAAAGTAGTTAGGTAACGCGCGAAACACTGCTAACGTGGACAATATAATTATTATGTACTCGACATTTATTAACCACGTGCCGTTTATTATTGTAAAACCTCTTGGAATTATGCTGTGTAAACACTGAGCGACTTACCGCACGATAAATTGTTGTACAATAATGCACGAATGCCAATTCGAGATGTGCTTTTGTGACAGATAAGATAACGAAATCGAACGTTTCGAACAAACGTCGGTGTCTAATTATATTATTCCGAGCTGCAAGCTTTCGCAGGTATAATTTGTAATACTATTATTTTAAACTTAAAAAATCGCTTACCGGTTGGTACACTTACTTGAAATCGAAAATGTTTGGTTAAAACAATTAATGACGCGCAGTACCTATACCCAAATCTTGAACTTAAAGCATATTAATTGGATTATGATAAAAAACGGGTGTCCGTTTACATAATATTTGCGTTACTTTTGGCACGCATCACAGATAATTACTTATAATACGGCACGGCATGTCGGTGTGTCCAACACCAGAATGAACAAGCCGAATGAAATATAAATTTAGTGTAGGTACATAATAAAATATATTTATCGGTCTTGGTCGTGTACAACGTTAAAAAGGTCAATTGTCCATTGTACGCGTACCGACGAGCGCAAAATTGCCATCGAATGGACTGTATTTTTACGACAAACCTACGCATTTATGATACATCAAGCCGTTCGCGCATCGGTGTGTACGCCACGAACCGCGGGGACGCGATAAAGGCACGGCGCGGAATAGGCTGTATCCAATGCGACAGAGACCGTAGAAGCGAATTTTAATTTTTTAACTACAAGGATTATTATGAGCCGTTTGGTCTTTGTCGACCATAAGGTCTTCGGCAAAGTAATTATAGCTATCGTACCGTCAATGAACAAACAGACCGAACGAATTGCGTGATTATGGTTTTTTTTTTTGTTTTCTATTCATCACAAGTCGTGTACTCGTGTAAGATATTTTTCGACTGTACTCAAAAGTGAATCTTACAACCAAGAAGTGGGATGAACAAAGCTGATCAAATGTTTACCAAGTTGTTCGTCAAGGTCGACGCTAATAAAACGAAAAGGTTAGACGATTATTATAATAGTGTGCAGTCGAGAGTCGGTAAGTTAGTGTTTCCACTAGGCAGCAGGTCAAATGTATCAATTGGTGGAGTTTTGACGTTTCTTATTTGACTTTAATGTGAAATCAGACCAAATTACCCAGTATTAATGTCCAAAAGTACAAAAAACTTATATAAGACTATTCAGTTTCCGTCAGTTGAATTATACAATCATGGTACGCAATAAAAATTAAAACCGTCTTTGAGTATGAAAGAAATGCACTATAGTTTGATACATTCCAATGATACTTTGAAAAATTAAAATGATTAATAATAATATAATGAGTTACAGCGCTAAAAAACATAACAATCATACAAATAAATAAGAGTTAGTCAAAAGTGGTATAAAGTACCATCGCGGTTATGATCACTGAAGTAGATTAAAATATGTTTTTTCTGAAACCAAAAGTTATACTTTTCTATTTTTTTAATTTAACGTACTTTCGTTTTGATACATAGTTGTTGATTGCATCTTTATTCTACGCGAACGGTGTTGAACGAGTTTCGGCACCTAATCGGATAAAACTCCAATGAATCGCAGTTATTTGTTTTATCGACCAAACCGACAAATAGTATTACGTAAGAAGGTACTACGTATAGTAAGGTGATAATGGTGACACAATATGCCGTCATGGTCGACATATCTGCGATCTATTTGAACTGCAAACTCTACGAAACTCTGTGCCGACATAAGAACATATTAATTCAGCATTTGTTAAATTTGATATCTTACGGTTAAATGTCAGAATTCGTTAATTGCGTAGCACGGCTACGAAGTTAAGTGCACATTAAGATTCAGCGAGCGTTAAAAATTGTTCCAAGTTGTTTAATGTAAGTTTTCAAAAAACTGGATTCTGCAGGATTTACTGATTCGAGGGAATTTATTGATACTACAGTGTGCACTTTACTTAAAAACACAAGAGTTTCGAGAAAAGTCATGTATAATTAATATTTCACGGTTATTCGTTTTACTTAAAATCCCACGTCATATTGTTATCATACTTTGTGCAGAGTTTTCAGTCACACAAATCCTCACTGAAGGCTATTTTGTTGTTAAAATATAGTTTATGCTAAGCATTCCATTAATTAAAATATATCATTGCCGTTTGAACGTATACTGATAGAAAGCAATAAATCAGTTAGAATTAATTATTATAGTCCCGGTGAAAAAATGTGTCTATATACTGACCCTTTAAGCGAATTAACTATCGGAATTCAAATAGAACGTGATAGCTGCGCAGGAAGTCTTAATTATTATATTATACAAGTTTTTAATACATGTTATTAAAAATCAATATTTCTGGCAGCGCGGAGGAGTGAAAAAAAATGTTTCCTGTGATTTGTTTAAAATAATTATCGTATTTCATCTTTAAACCATAACAAAATTAATTATTATTATAAAAAAATATTTATAATAATATACGGCTGACGAAACATTATCTTTTAGTTCCTTTTCAGTATTTTCTTGATATCACGTATAATAGCAACTCAGAAAAAAACCTTTTAATGTACTATGTTCGTAGAAATTTTTATTGGTAAAAGATCTGCGAACAACTTTTGGATTGCAAATTTACTCTGATCAAAAAAGTGTAAATAATAAAATATTCAATTCATTATTATTATTATTTTTTTTTTATATAGTTTTATTATGAAATTTGTAAACATTTCCGATAGTATTTGAAATATTTAAAAATTTAAGTATTATAATAAAGCAAGATATTCACATCTAGATAGTACATTACGTAAACCCTTATTATTCCAAGCTGAATAAATTCAATATTGTAAGATGAAATATAATCAATGTTATTTTCAACAGTCAAAGTAATTTGAGTGTATTTTACTGCAACTATATGTTACAATTTTATATTTAATATAATTACTCATGAGTCATGAGTAATAGTTCAATATATTTTATTAAATTCGTTAAAAACCGATATTCGTATTTTTTTTTTTCGATTATTAGATACTTTAAAAGGTTTCTGGTAGCATGTGTATGTAGCGATTAAATTATTATGTATAATATATATATTATTATAAATATTGTAAGCATTTTTATTATAATTTACAACAAGATGTCTTTAAGATGATTGAAGTATTTCTGAACCGTTTAATTTAAAATAATTTACATAAGTATTTGGAAATTTGATATTCCAGCATACGTCGGCCTTATCGCACGAACACATTGTAGATTTACTATTCATTTTTTTGCCTTACGATCTCACGGTTCGATAAAAAACTAAACGTAAGCATTTAAATTAATATGATAAAAAAAATAAACATTTCACGGAAGATTTCTAATAATAATTTAACATCAACGAAAAGAAAATATCTATAATTGGATTTTCAAAGGTATACCATTAAAATGTGTACTACAAATTAAACCAATCTTTGAGCTTGAACTTAGGATTCTCCTAAGAATCATTATTAACTTCCATAATCTATATACACCGACGTATAGTACCTACACTAGTGTTATCTTCTGAGAGACAGCAAACACATGAATATAGTTCATATGATACATGAACTAAGTTATAACCCTTTCCAGGAAGACATGCAATGTATTATATTGTAATTTTTTTAATAACTAGGTAGCATTTTTATCGTCTTATTATTATTTATATTACAATATTTCGTCGGTATTCATTAAGTTAGAGGTACATATTAAAGTGAATTCATCGAAAAACTTTGTAACTAACAAATATGAGATGAATTATTCATGTTTACTATAAAATTCTACAGTTTTAACTATAATATTATAGAATTGAAACTTCTTGAAAGTCACAAAAAATACGTATTCGAGTATTTCAGCACAAGATATTTACCACATGAAGAGTTACGCAATTATTTTATGGAGTCCTCAATAGATGCTTGATTTTCTCCTTATTTTTAATACATTTTACGTCGTTAAGTAAATAAAGACTGGTTTGTATTTTTTTAAAACAAATTATTTTTCGTCTTATTCTTGAAAAACTTCTCCCGAAACGTTATCTTTGAAATGTTTGGTAGAACATTAAATATTTTAGAGTTTATTTTAATCTTATTCAATTTTAGAGTACAGCCGGTCGTTGGACTCTTTTTTAAATGTTTACTATGACTCGACATTTGGAATGGTTGTGAAGAAACGTTATGAATTTATTTCATACAGCGCTAGTCTTCTAAATGTTATAACTAACAGCAGCCATATTTTTTTATTTTTTACGATACATATCTGTCAGTAGTTAAAGTAGGTAAAATGCATACAATAATACGTATATATATAAGAATACGTATTCGAGTATTTCAGCACAAGATATTTACCACATGAAGAGTTACGCAATTATTTTATGGAGTCCTCAATAGATGCTTGATTTTCTCCTTATTTTTAATACATTTTACGTCGTTAAGTAAATAAAGACTGGTTTGTATTTTTTTAAAAAAAATTATCTTTCGTCTTATTCTTGAAAAACTTCACCAGAAACGTTATCTTTGAAATGTTCGGTAGAACATTAAATATTTTAGAGTTTATTTTAATCTTATTCAATTTTAGAGTACAACCGGTCGTTGGACTCTTTTTTAAATGTTTACTATGACTCGACATTTGGAATGGTTGTGAAGAAACGTTATGAATTTATTTCATACAGCGCTAGTCTTCTAAATGTTATAACTAACAGCAGCCATATTTTTTTATTTTTTACGATACATATCTGTTAGTAGTTAAAGTAGGTACAATGCATACAGTAAAATTATAGACTTTTTGGTTTCAATAATTTAAATCTCTATCCGTAATATCATAATATATCATATCTATTAGTTTTTTATAAAACAATAAGTCGTAAGTTGTTAAAACGTTTAATTGAATGTATCTACCTATATTTTATAAATCAAAATATATTTTGGCTGCGAACGAATGATGCTCGATGCTCTGAAAACTCGAATTTATTACAATTCGTCGTAGTTGATATTATATAATTACACACGATTGTTCGTGTACCATTTCCGTGGTCTTGCGAAAAATTAAATTCGATGTCGACGCGGGTCACCACGTACAAAACGCTATAATCGAAGCACGTGGCACCACGCGTAAACCAATATTTGCCCGTAAACGACTGCTATTGTAAATAATTGCCACTATTTATTATAATAACATAACGCCGCCGGAATCGGGATGTCTGATTACATAATAGTTAATATGCAAATATGCAATCATACCCGTATGGCTTATATAAATAAATATACACGCGTTGATGTTTAGCGATTTTTCCACTCGGACGAGCGGTTGTTTATGTTCTCCGCGTAAAAACACGAATCGATTCGAATTAAATATCAATCAATTATGCACGCGATGCGGCGATGTTACAAGTACACAACCCTCACCGTAACATCACGCATGGCCTTCTAAAGCACTGCACATGTTCAGATCCGTGTTCCGTCGTAATTATCCTACGACCTACGTGTCCGAACGCATAGGAACAAAAAAAAAAAAAAAATAGATAAATATTAGTTATTATAAGAATCGAACTCCTCGCATCTCGCGCCGTGCAGTGAAAAAACAATTAATAAACATTTCTGAGGATCGCCGGTACGTAACGTAATATTATGGTCGAGAAGCGTTCCATTGGTATACCTATTCGATATTATTCCTCTGCGAGAACATTTGAGTGATCATAGATAATACTGTTTTCCAGTGCACGCAAAAGTGTTCAGAACTTTTTTTATTATTTATTCGCGTTTCTATAGTGATCACCAGGGCTCGTGAGTTCATGCATTTGCATATCAATCTTGCTAAGTCATATTTAATGCTAGGTGACATAGAAATCCATTTTAAGGTACTGTGGTTAAGTATGTGAAATTTTATGTTGCATATTTTTGCATATTTAGAGGTTTTTTAACTATTTGGCATATTTATGCATTTTACTATTTTATTGTGCATATTCTTACCGAAATTTGATCAAATTGCAATAATTTATATTTTTACACAGTATGAAATATATGGGAGTTTTCGCAGTATCAAATTATTAAAAATAAAACGTATAGAGCAGATAAAGCGAGTACAAACGTACGTATACGAACGTATAGGTACGTAGCCCGCATTATGATATGAATGAACATTTTTTTTGTTATTCCAAAATTTACTTATAGTATTTTTATTTTTTAATCTACATATTTTTGATACATATTTTTAGATTTTTAGTGCATATAAAGGCATATTTCAATGCATATTTTCCCAGCTTTTAGTGCACAAGTGCATACTTATTTAGGCAATTTTTTAGAGCATTAACTCACGAGCCCTGGTGATCACATTCGTACGTTTCGCGGGATTGGTTGAAAAAATAAATTGTTGTATTCAGTCCAAAACCGTATCAATGTTGGAAAATAAAACGAATTAGCCCAAGGTCTCTACCTCTACTCGAATATGATTTATGGCACGCGCGTAACGCTGGTTTCGGTCGCAAAATTGTACGAAAATTTGAGTACGACACATTTTCCTCAACAATAGTCCAATGTACACAAAGCGTCGTTTCCGGTTAAAATGAAATACGACCGTGGTCGTGCGAGAATTGGACATTACATTAATCCGTAGTTGCGTGGTCGTCGTATTTGAACACGAAGTCGTACACACGGACAACTTAATTGAGTCGTGGCCATTAACGTTTAGAACAACGTGTAATTTGAATATTGGCTAAACGCGTCGATTCACGCCCAATCGTGGTGCACAACCAAAACCATTCGGTTCCATAAGGATGAAATTCAACAGAACGCATATCCTTGTCGTTTTTAACAAGGATTCTATATTCCCTCGAAATAGCTATCCCGCTTTGCCAGAAAGCTGATACATTTTTGAACGTTTTCGTTTACGCTTTTGTGCAAACACGCGTAGTTTTCTTTTCACACCTGCCATTTATTTTTTATTTTTATAAGTTGGTTTTCTGTATTTCCGTAAATTATGGCGGAGCTTTAAAAGTTCCGTTACAAAATAGTAACTTTTTTTTACAAGCATTACGAATTTCCCTAGTAAACTTGTGTTTCTATTAAGAAAATGTTAAGGTTTTATGAGTTTTGAAGTCATTGCATTAACACTAGGTTTTCGCAACAAAACAAAACGCACTTGAATTTATTTTCATGATATTTAATAAAAAATAATTTTATAAATACGACTTAAATTACAGTAAATATTGTTAAAGTCATATTTTCCTGGGGTATATTACTCTTTCATGAGTCCGTAAGTGTGTGATTATCGGTGATCGCAACCAGGTTAAATCACTAAATTATTAATTCACACGAGGAGGTCAATTTGATGATATATTGTGCAGTATTTTGAAGATCTTCCATTTCAAGAGTTTGATGCCATACAAACCGACAAATCTCAAGAAAATAGCTATCAAGAAGGTGACGTAGCTGTTGAGATGTCCCTCAAACAAAATATTTTTTGTTTCACCGTTTAACCGATCCCTACAACCGTCTTATATTACACACAGGGTGAATTATTACCCACGTTCACCCTCTTCAATGGCCGTGAAAATTCTTATATGCTATATATGCATATAAATGCATATATGCTTTTTTTCTTATTTCCAAGATAGCTATTTTTCCATACTTTTTTTTTCATGCCACATTTAGGGTGTTCAGTAGCGATACGGAAACACTTTTTTTCACTTTGATATTTTATTGAGATCATTTTTACTGTGAATTGTAATGTATCGAAATCAAAATTTGAACGAGCAGTTTTTGAATAATTTTTATTTATGTATAAAGATTTATAGTCTAATAATACCTAAGTTTATGACATAATTCGTAATTTCATGTAATTGGTAATTGTTAATGATTAAACGAAATCGTGGGTCTTACACTTTCATGGGCAATATTTAATTTGAATAATTCCGATAGTACCGGTCCAAGTTTTAACTACGTTACCTACAGAAAAATGTACTCAATAATACTTTGCGCATACAATTTAGTATTTCCATATGAAAAAACGTAGCTTTTATGATATCATGAACATAAAAAATTTAAATTTAAGCATTTTTATGGCCATAAATGGGGTGAGCCTGTATTATAATAATAATAATTACTCTGTATTATAATAATATTTTATTTTGTGTAAAATAATAATAATATAACTTATAGTCTTAGCGCGGATAACGTAGTAACCTAATCAAATCGATTATAGTCAATCGTTGGTAGTCGTGATAACCGAAAAGTACCGAAAACTGAATATAAGTCCAACAGTTAATATAAGTTTCAAGAATTTCAAGTTCAAATGAGTGGATCTTAATAGGAAGATACACCATGCCGCTTGACAATATTTTGGTGCATTAGAGAATAATCTCGTCCTTCCGAAGCATTAGTCACCTGAACAATGAAACCCAACCGAACTCTTCGACCACATTCATAGGTATGTGTACTATATAATACAGTGGGTTCCGCTTAATTCGATCACTGGCTAATGGAATCAACCATTTATTGAAATAAAAAAACCCCCTAACCAAGGAGCAATAAAAGAAAGAGCGAGACTCTTAGGTCAGGTGAGACTCCAAAGTTGGGTGAAATATTAGAGCGGCTGTATTGGTCTTGAAACCAATGTACTGTTTCTCTTGAAAAAATGATTCCGAGTGAAATAGGCCGGGTGGAAAATTAAAGTTGTTGTCACTTTTTGTCAGTTGTTTGCAATTGTTAAAAAATATATTGAGAATTTGGTACAATAACTCCACTTATCTAACCTAACCTAGACAACATTTTCTACCATTAACCACTAAGACTCATTCTGGCTTAAATCTTGTAAGCGGACACAACAAAAACACATTCATGGTAAAACCAATTCAATATTCATTACTCATTTAGAATAGAACCTAAAATAGCCCACTGTGATCATATGAAATGGAAATAAGCTACTGAAACTCATTGTATAACTTATTAGGTTCCGTACAGATTTGCAGCACGAGGCCGCCGTAGAGTGCACCGATTTATTGCACGCCGATTTGCAGGATAGTTTTTAGTTATTACAGCCGGTATTTGACGCAAAGCAACGGTGGAAACCTATTTTACTTTACCCTAATACCGTTACCACGGTTCGGTATTCGAAATTCGCGTCTGTTTCAGTCGGCAAAAACACTAATAACAAAAATAAGAGCCATAATGGACACCGACGAGTGGCGACCTAATAAACGTCTTCCGGTGTTGAAACGTCAATGAAGACTGGCCAAATATATTGTTTTGTTATCTGCACGGCACGGTGTATTTTTCAACGTGTTCCACCACGTGCATTCTTATATCGCATACGATATCAACGGTGTGTTGTTTAGTGATCCCGTCCGCGCAACGTGCACTGTGAAGTATAAACTATAAACAATTTATAATAAGAACGGTGATCGCGGTAAATGATTGCAGTTTAACTCGCGCGCGTGCATAAGATCAGCGAACAATTAACAACGGTGTTGAGACATTGCCAATATTCCTCCTTTTTTTTTTTTTTATTTATTTATAATTCAATCTCGATTCGAGATTTTTCGAATTTTTGCATTCAGAGCAGAACTCTGGGGACCGTCGATTTCGCGTCCGATTTCGAGTTTTTATTTACTATTGACAGTCAGACCCGTCATATGTTGTTTTCAGCTGACACGACGAGTGCACACCGAAATCACCGCCCGACAGTGTTCCAATTGCTTAGGTTTCGAAATTATTGATTTAAAGAGAATGCTCGCTGAATAATCGGGAAAAAATTCTTCATCTGTTGAAAATCTATTGGCCGGTGTTTCATATCATTTACAACCAGTTTATACTTCAACCAAAAGGTGTTTTATCATCTTTATTATCTAACCATTCTTATGACTACAACGAACAGAAAAATACATGGCAACGGAAGAATTGCACGTACAACAATTATAACAAACAACCATACACACAATTATACTGATTAATGGGATCGTTTGTAATTAATTTACGTAACGTACAAACGTATTAGTTCTCTTAAGTAGGTACACTTCAACATTTGTTTACAGTTTTTATTTCATACAGCACTACTGAGGCATAATTATTACTTAAAATTAGTTTTTCGTAGTTATTACGCAAATGGTAAACAGAACCTAAATCATAAAGATTAAATTATTAATTAGGATTATTTGAAATTCCATTTTTTTTCTTCGTAGGCTTAACTAACAAGATAGTACAAGAAATTTTGATCTGATGTACGCGTAGTTTTAACGTTCGTTCTTAGAATGGTTTCGACGACTTGAATAAGTTTTGGTACGACAATACGTGCATTATTACGCTCTGTTCTGACTGCAAGCAAGATTTCAATTAAATTGTTTATTACGACTAAACGCTGGTCGATAAAATTTCAAGGTTCATTCGCAAGAACCATTACTTTTTATTACAATAATTGTTATTTTAAGACTTTAAACAATAACTATTAAACTGATGACTGCGATGCATGGGAATAATATTTGCAGTGTGTGCGCGAAACTTTCAGAACGAAAGCATCACAGATCGAGCGTTTCGAATTCGATTGCTACGCCGTTGAAGTGTATTCTCAATGTTTTCGCGATTGATTGAAATCGTACAACTTGAAAACCGGCAATAAATAATTTCTTACGGTGTATTATAACGATGCAGTAACATAATATTACTGCGGAGCTATTATAATAATGTTTTATCTCGTGAAGTGCCGACGCGTACATACGTTTGTAAAATATCGAATACCAAAAGCGCACTCGCGTACGTTTTTTTTTTTTTTCAGGAATTATTTCGCCCGCGCAAAATATCGAATTCGTCCATCCCCACGGCGGTGTTCCGTTGTTTTTTTTGATTTTTTTTGTTTTTTTTTTTTTCTCTCAGCCACCTTACTTCATGCCACCTGACACGGTCTTACCGTTTAACCGCGACGCCAGGGGCGTAGCTATAAATTTCTTTTTGGGTAGGCCCCCATAAACCTTCCACTGTTAGACAGAAGTGGGGAGCAATCCCAATTTTGGTATTGGCCTCCTATAATTTCAAAGTTATCAATGATTATTTTTATTAATCATTAATAACTTTAGGCAAAGTTTGCAATTTTTATTTATCAGAATACAAGATCATTTTTTATAATAATTAATTACTATACTCGTAACTTACAACATATACATATTGTCCATTTATAACATATTTTCAAAGTCAGAATTCTATCTTCTCTTCTTTATGGTGGCAAACTCATCAACAACAGCCGATGGATTATCAATAAATCGCTTACGTATTTCCCTTTCTATGGAAGTTAACGTCGAATCATTTAGCGTAGGAATTTTTATGGTTGACCTGAGGTATGTTTTCATACTTCTCATTGCCGAAATACTCCTTTTTCGTTTTAGAGAAAATCTGGGTGGGCCCGGGCCTACCAGGCCTACCTACTGGCTACGCCCCTGCGCGACGCGTCTCCGTCTGATCATCACTACTCGCAACTATTGCGGTATTTATTATTGTTATGTTTCAATGGCGAGGCGTGTTATCCCATTATTTTGTTTCACGAAATGAAGTGAAATGAATGTCCATACGTGTTTCGTTACAGCGTTACGTCCGAGCCCGTGCGCAGGTTTTGAAACGGTTTCCGACGAGAAAATAAAAATAAAATGCACAGCGCATAACACTATATATATATGCGGTGTATTATAATATGTACCGAAATCACGGGCCGCGATTTTATTATTTTTATACGAAAAAAACACGTCGAGTGTTGGCGCTAGAATCACTCGCAAGTAAATAACCTTATTTGACATCCTGTGACCACCGTACGAGTCACGTACCCGTATTACCGTGTTTGGTGTGGTTTATCACGGTCGGCGGTGCTGCGGTGCATTCGAGTATTCGTGGACTGGACACGGTTTAAATAGTCGATTACTAAACAGCAAAATGTTTGATGGGTAACCGTTTGGGCGCGAACGAAAACAGTTGTTTTTATTTTTAAAACTAAAAATAGCTAATGGACCGTGTAATAAAAGTACACTGGATTCAGTAACGTGATACTCGCGGGTACAAATGGCACAATAATTGTTTTCGATGTCGGGGATTGAAGATTGATAGCGGTTTGTAAGAGTAAACAATAGATAATGATAAAAATGTAATAACAAGTATGAGTTCATACCATTAAAACAATACACCACGTATATGTTTTGTGTTCGGCAATTACTTGAAGCATAACGGTGAATTTACCTACCGCATGATTAATTGTTTTTTGTGTTGTTACAATGCGCTTCTTTTTGCTGAATAAAATTAAGAAGCTGTAGATTAATTATAAAAATAACAACAGACTGCTAATAAAAACATCGACTGCCATGGCATTTACAAGGAGCTTTTTTTTTACAATTTTATTATTTTATTTTATTATTTAACACCGTTATGCTCGCATAGACTTTTATTTCTGGTTAAATAAAGATACATCTGAAACACAAAATTCGAATCTACACGAGCTTTTGTCGGCAATTTAAGTTAGCAAGATAAATTAATGATTCATATTATTATAATATCTTTAAGTCCTTAATATTTAAGCCCATTTGAGCTCTCCGGTTTCTAGTCATTTCGAATCAAGTGATTGGTATTACTGCCCTCACGACTTACAAGCAGTATTAAACTTGATGGACCATATTGTTTTTAACGATTTATAAAAAACACGATTTGTTTATAACGTATTATAGGGCTCCTTATTTTTTTAATCGGCGTGTAGGAGATTTCTGTTTTTATGACGGTTAACAGTCTCACGATTCGATGGCAGAGCGATTGGAGTTTATCGTGACATCTGGTACGAACTATTTTCGATATTTGGTGTAGGCGCATACGCGACATTTCGGAGTGTTCGGATTAGAAAATCTGTTGTGTGAGTTGATATATTTGATGTACCATATCATGATTCCCGAGGACACTGAACAGAGACAGAGGACCGGAAAGCTTATATTATATGGATATTAGATTTTGCGGAATCTCTGTTCGGATGCCGCACTTGTCGAAAAATATTAATAAATTATACTTTATACTATACTACAAGGATAAAAAAGTATTAGAACGGTAGTTTGCATATATTTTATAAACAGTATTAAAATTTATATACATAAACACACATTGTTGTTACGCGTTGTGCTATATGATAGATCTATAGGTTGGGATTTAAGTTCAGTGAAGCATTTTGATTATGAACAATTTTCAACGGGGGTTCGTGAAATTTATATCACAAGATATTATCGTTCAAGATTTTAAAATATTAATCACTTTAAATTAAATACTTAACAAGTGCGAATACGTTTTTCGTGGTGAGCATGTAACGGTTTTGAAACGGTGTGTAACTTGAATAGTTTTTTGTTTCATTATAACATTTTGAAAATGTTTCGTTAGGATAAAAGTAATATATATATTTCGTAGGATAAAAGTAATATCCGGCTTGTTCTAATCAACAGATGTTTTTTTTTGTTGATCACATAACACGAAGTCCTATTTTGATACCGAATCTGTTTTGATGAGATTATTTGCTGCTCAATGCTCATGTTACAACTTTTCGAGGATGATTTTTTTCTTTTAATTTTAAAGTAAAAATAATTTAAAAGTTTCTGGTACCATACCTGTTTATTAAACATTTTCGTTTAAACGTAAGAATAAGCAAGGGCAATAATCGTTAAAGCTGCGTTTTATTGTGATACAAGGTGAAAACGAATTTAAGAAACCCCGAGAGTTGATTAAATTTAGAATTGTATGTTTTGGTTAAATTTAATTGTTCCGTTTATAATTGATACCAGCATCCAATCAAAACATTTTTTTTTTCAAAAATTAAACCAAAATTACTAATTATTCATATATATATTATGCGATGGCCGACGAAAAGAAATGATTGAAAACGAAATTCGCATTTGGAAGATTTGGATAATATGTTTTTTCAATGATCGGTTGCTTCTACGTTTTAATATGAATAGATAATAATAAATAAAAAAAATAAATAAATACACTATTTGATGTATATTTAATTTTTATTTTAATAATATTTCTCTATATGAAATGAGAAAAAATGTCATGGGTTGACTACATGGATTGTCCATAAGATTTTATAATTTTACGTGGGTCTTCTTTATCTAGTATTAATATTTATGTACTATTTTATATCATTTGAAACACACTGTTCATCGGCTGTGCACAAGATACATAATGTGTTAGTTATTGTATTTACACTATATAGGTACCACGAACTAATGTAACACGTGTCTATGGTAATGTATAAAATCGTTTTTTCTCTCTCAAGAACTATTTCAATTATTTTAATACATTTAAAGACGCTTTATCAAACAGCACTCAATTAAGTGTAAATAAAATTCGTCGAGCACATTCGGTTCAGTCAACCAACGATTTCTCGAGGTATTTCCATATAATTTAATGCATATTATGGTATACCGAATCTATGACACCATTTTTTTTTTTCAAAAGTATTCAAAATATTTCCTGTTTAATAATGTAATTTAAATCAAGATTTTTTTTTACCTCAAATAACCAACTTCAAACTTCTATTTATTTGGATAAATCAAAACAACTTTCCGATGCATATTCTATAGCTAATTAATTTTATATGGATATTGTACAAGAATGAGAAAGCATTTTAATTTATTAACTATAAGAATATCTGAAATAACTAACATAACTCATTGAAATTATTGTTTTAATATTGATTTGGTATAAACTATAAAGTGATTTTATAGTCGACTGAATATCAGAGACAATTAACTTATTACTTATTATTAGTCATTAATTATATTTTATTTTTAGTGTGAATGTGAAAATATTTTATGTTAAAATACCATTAAAAAAAATTAATTAAAACGAGAACAAAAGATATTAGCATTTTATTTTACCGTATTTAGGCACAATTTAGTGTTTGTAAAAGAAATTACAAATACTGTGCAGTTATTTATTAAACCATTGTTTGGATTTTATGCAAACAAATTAAGATAAAAACTGGAAAAAATAACTTTTTACGCTTTAAACTTGGACCTTAAGTTTTAAGAAAATCAATTATTTAATGGTGCCGTCATTAAAAACAATTTTAATTAAACGATTGTTTTTTTCTTAGACCACGAATGGCAGAATTAGATACATACTTTTAAGTTTACAACTATGTACTATTGAAGATACCGAATAGAACTTTAATATATTTTGTACCAGATATAAAATAAATTTATATTTTTAGGTGTGTTTATGTATAGTTTATACTAGATATTTTATACTATTACTACTTGATGAATTATATCAATTACTATTACCATATAGAGTACACTATCAGATTAGTTCTCAATTAAAATTATGTCAAATAAAAACCGTAATAGAATTTGGCTTAAAAATATTTTGAATTATTATAAATGCTCGAGGCAATTAAAAATTGTAGGTAATTGCTTATGCAAAATAATACCTATACGAATACATATAATTATAGAGCTCTAAATCGAAATATTCATAACTTGACGTACGCTTAGTATTGTAATGAAAATGTGTAGAACGAAAATGACTTACACACATAAACACACCTTACGTTTATTTTAAGTCAAGTTCACATCTCTTGTGATTTATTTGTCTTCATTATAAAAGTATTGTTATCGTTGAAGTGGGTGTATCGATGCACAATAAGTCAATAACTTACCGAGCTGATAATCGGTTACACATTTATTCGTTAATTTAATGAAATTATGAAAACGACCTTCTATATAATATTAGGTAGGGATAACATATTGAATTCAACCAAATAACTTCATTGTATATTATAATATATAAAATTTTTTTCTTGAATTTGGTTATAAATAGTTTTTAAAAATCAAAACTCAATGCTTTGCATTACATTTTGTTAAAAATCGATTTTGATCAAGCTTTTAATCGCAGTTTTCAGCTAAGATTTTTCAAATTTTCGACCTTGATGTGCCATTTTCTGTCACACTTAAGTTTATTTATTTATATATTTATATGGCAATAAATGAGTTTAACACCCAGTAACAACTTATCACTTAGAGATAAGTAATTATAACAACAAAAGTAGTATTAATGCTAATAAAATATAATAACATATTTTTCATATTATAAAATATGATTCTTCGATGATTCTTTAACAACGTATGATCAGCAATTAATGTAAATGGATACACAGTAAACGAGATAACGTGATGCACTTTATTTGTTAACCTGGTGAGTGAATAAGTAGAATCACCAGTATATTGGTGAACACCAAATTTAAAACGTTCAGTCGTTGTATTCCACGTGCAAATAATGTAAAAAGCAACCTTCAGGTGATTTAATTTATGATTGAATTGTACGATATTATACGGATCAAAAACTGTAGTTAAAAGTATCTAGAGTTTATAAAATACGATGATAATATTAATATTACATTAACAGTATAGTTTCAGCGGAGCTCATAAGTGGGAACATTAAAAAAAATGCGATGGCTTACTCGATATTCGAGTATTTTGAAAAAGTGTGCACGCAAATGCTTTGAACGGAATTACGATAGTACATTCAACATGACTCGAGAAAAGATATTTTACAAAAACGGAGAAACAATATAATATAATAAGCAGTCGGTAACGGTTTGCTGTACCGCCTCGGAACCGGCTTTTCGGCCGCGAACCACAATAGTGTTGGAACAGGATCGGTTCGATCGGTACCCAGTGCTCGAATAGGAGCGGAGGGGGGGGGGTGGACTGATTTCCCCAACTTCAGTGCGTACCCTTAATAACGGGTTCGCGGTTTTTGTTTTTTTTTTTTTTGTTGGAGGATAAGCTCTTTTCTTAAGTAACGACGTCGTCCCCGGGCTTAAAATTTCCGATTCGGGTGCACCGCTGGGGTACGTGGTACAAGGGGCGACGCGAGGTTTTGGGGTGGAAAACAGAAAAATAACAGAACACATTTTCGGCGTTATGGTACACGGTCGGTGGCACTTACTTCGAACGGCACGGCGAATAGGGCGATCAGTATGTCGGCGAACGCCAGGTTGGCCAGGTAGTGATTGGTGACCGACCGCATGCGCTTGCTGGTGGCAATGGCCCATATGACCAGCCCGTTTCCGGCCACGGCGATCACCGATATGGACCCGTAGAGCACGGACAGGACGACCACCAGCAGGGTGGGCACCTCGTACAGGTCGAAGTCCGGCTGGTCGTGCGGCAGCGTGTCGTTGCCGGTCGCGTTGATCGCCGTCAGGTTGTCCGTGAAGTTTACCGCGACCGCGGTCGCAACTGCGGCTGCAGTGGTAGCCATTGCACTAGGCGGCGGCGGCGGCGGCGTCGGTTGAAACGTGGCAACATCGGGCGGCCAACCGGTTTGGTCGCCCGCTATTGGTCGCGGGCCTTGCGGCGTTGCCGTCCCGTCATCCCGGCGGCCAAACTACCCGGCCTCGAACCGCGGTACGGCGACAATCCGTGCCCTGGCAAGGTGAACGCGGTAAGTCACGAGCAAGTCGCGGATCGAGCGAGATCGGGCGGAGGCGATGGAGTACGTACACGGCGAGATTACCGTACTTTCGAAAACGGTATTTTTAAAAAAAAATTTTTATCCCTAAACTTACCGCGGGTTTTTTACACGACGGACGGCGAGCGACGAAATAAACGTTCGGCCACTGCGTCGATTCGACGTACAATATTGTTATTATTCGTACTCGCAAACCGTAGTATTCTATTCGCACTCCCGTAGAGAGAGAGAGAGAGAGAGAGAGAGAGAGAAACAGTTATCTTTTAGACACTTGACACTGCGGCGACGGCGACAGACTGGTAATAAATATATTAGGTGTTCGACGACTGGCTGTAGGCGATACCTATAACCTATTGACGGATAACGATAAAAGATAAAACGTTAAAATTATGTTAAAGAAAAATAATATATAAGTAATAATTACAATCATTTTAATTATGTTACTTCTACCATTATGATTATTTACATTATAATTATACCGGTAGAAAATGCGGTTTTATTTATTATACTTCCGAACGGGGTCTTCTTCAATGAAAAATAATTCAACTTCGGACTTTGTTATTTTGTTGATAAAATTCATACCCAAATGGTTGTATATACATATAAACCATTATCCGAGTACTTAAAATAATTGCTCAAACAAAATAACGTTTGATGTAGTTTGAGTTTTTTATTGTTGTAATCATATATATATGTGAATATTCTATAGATGTTAATTTTATTAGTTTAACCGAATTACCAGGGAAATATAAATTATATATCTTGCAAATGTGATGAAAAATTCCAACTATATCAAAGTTCAATTTGTTGAGATATTATTTGGATTACTAAAATAAATAATAATTTTATGAACAGACTCCCGTGGTTTTTAAAGATAATCGTTTCTGTATGAAATCGAACGATTCTATCTACGAATATTTACGAACATTTATAATTATTTACAGTTTTACGTCCTTAAAATGTTTAGTTAGTACACCCGAATAAAAATTTAGTCGTATAACAATTTAGTTTTGATTTTATCGGGAATATTTATGCGACGGTAACTATTATTCCAGGATAATTTATTTTTTAAGAAATGGATGCTTACAGTTATGCTCATTAATACAGCTCACAGTTTATCCTATAGGAATTATTTTCATTTGACGTTACACATTCGTATATATTTTTATCCTGAAAAAGTGATAACATATAACAAAATACGCGAGTCCATTTATTGAATCTTTTAAAATGAGTGAACCGATAAAATATGTAAGTACACAAAAACATTGAGTCGGGCCCAATCACCGTTGGTATTCTTCAGAAAATACTGATTAAAGGGTTGAAGCTCATTTTAAAATACGTGTAATAAAATATAAACACGAGTTTATTTATCGTATCCAGCATAAGACCTTACCTAATTTAAAAATAATAACTCCAAATTGACAAAAGGCACTAAAAAGTTTTTAGTAAAAACCATTGTTTGACTTCTCGTCAGTGTACATATTATAACTAACGAAATAATCGAATCGTAGCCGGATTATAGGATTAGCATAAAGATAAATTCCATGAGATGTACAATAACTTAGTATGAAATTGATCCGCGTAAAAATCTGACATCAACCACGGACTTTGCAAGCAACCAGCTATAAGTAATCGTATAAATGCCATAAAAACCGAACGAATGTGCTTTTGGCGTTTTTGTTTGATGATTATGATGTTCGTTTGATATCCATTATATATCAATTGAACGTTTAAAAAAATATTGGCCTGCAATATTACTCATTCAATTTAATAATCTATTTAAGAGTTCAATATAAGTCTAGTTTTTTGGCTGCACACGAATTTTTTTCCAAAACTAAGTAAGTGACCTTTTTTTTACAAGAGTTGCCTAGGGGTTTCCCTGATACTATTCGAGAATACTTTCGCAGTAGGTGCGGATTTTCTCGAATCGCCTTCCATAAAATTATTATATTGCTAACCGGTATTTGGATTTATATGATAAAGATTTTCAAATCAAAATAAGCGCGACCCTAACGTTTAATCAGTTTAATGCATACAAAAGAAACACAAATAAATACGATCATACATATTTTCAAATCATTCCATATCCGAATTTCAATAATAAAATTTACTACATTAAAAACTTCAGTTAACTTTAAATAAACTTTGACAGTATAATTATACATCAAAATTGCAATGCATAAACACCTTTAAGATAAATTTAATCTGTGAACTGTAAAGTATAGAGTTATTTGTTTAATTATTTTGAACATTTCTTATTTTTGTATGAAGACGGTGTTTCTCAAATTATGAAATCGCGTTGATTTTGAAAATTCTAAATACATACATTCGTTTATTAAGGGAATTCGAGTACATAATAGTCAAGTGTTCGATGCAGGAGTCAATTCAAGTAAGCTTTAAAAAAAAAATTTCGTTAGGGAGTCCAAGGATTAGACCGAAGACAATTTTTGTGTGTATTTTTTTTTATAGCACAATACAAACTATACGTGTTGTCATAGTATTGATTGAGTCGTAAATTAAGATAATTTAGTGGCCATTTCTATAGATTGATACGTAACAAGTAAAACTGTTTTCTAGTACACGCATGAACGTGTAAGATTTTATATAATATTTTTCAATGGTTTTAAATAGTTTAACCTTTCTTGTATCAATTCGATATTTAATAACGAAAATAATATTTTATTGTTGATGAAGTATTTTGATTCAATAATATCGTTCCGTATAAAACAATACATCACTTAAGTTTTTTATTTTTTCGTTATAAATATTTAAAAAACAAATTAATTGAAAATGTTATCGTCTATTTTAAACAATTGAATAACAATCTTAATCTACATTTAGAAAGTTAAATTCCCAATTATTGTTGTTAATTGGTGAAAATAAAACTGACTTTTTGATTCGTACAAGTACAATATTATTTTTATTTTTATTTTTTTTTATTTTAACAAATGCCTCTGCGAATATGGCTACAAAAAATTACATAATATTTATATTTATAAAAGAAGTTGCATTAATACGAGTATATACTTAGGTGGGTATATTATTTCATACAATAATATTGTGGCGTCTCTCTCTTATAACTCTTCCTCCATGTTAATTGTCATTGTTTTACTATTATTAGCCATCCTTAAATTGAACTATACTATATTTTAAATTGTTGTTCATCTAACTAAAATAAAAAAAAGTCTGTGCGTGCAATGTTTAATACTTTGAATCAAAATACATCTTTTGTTTAGTTTTTAAAATTATTATATTTCTTCTAAGTAAAGCGAAAAAACTAAAAAAATAAGGTTATATAGAAACCACTTAGAGAAATCGATACTTATATAAAATCAACTTAATTAACTAAAAATCCCGTATCGAATTTCCTTCGAATAGATAAAAAAAAATAACTAAACAAATATGGTGTCTCACCTATTTTAGGACTTCGTGGGAAATCAAAAAATAATATGAATTATTCGTATATTTTTCGAAAGATGAGAAGTCTGCTATATCATTTCGAATGATCACGGATTGAACTCGTTTATGATATTATTCACACACGATAAATAATAAATAATAGCAAAACCGCTACAATGTGTAAACATCCGGTAGTCATGCTCATTTCAGTAAATCATACTGGAATTATCGAACATTATTTGATATCAGTCAAATACGAAACCTCAGCGATATTAAAAGTGGCACAAAACTGCAAACAACTTTTTATCCCCAAGTATTATCTATAGCAATATGTAGGTGCGATACGTTCAATACAACCTACACACATATTTTCATCAAATAGTTCAGTTATCATCATTATTTATTTCATACAATCGGTAAAAAATGTAAAAAGATGAGTGATGTACCCGAGTGTTTTATTTTATTTTTTTTGAATTAATGTTTAACTAAATACGCCTTAAAGTGTTACTCAAAATTAAAATATTCTATAGAGAAAATAATTTTGTTGGTCGGAACAATATTAATAATGGGTATTAGAGATTCATTACTTCTTTACGTTTTATGATATTTTATCAACATCTAATTAGTTTACGAGTATATATTGGTGTAATTAAGATATTTAAATCTCACGGTATGCATTAGACATTATTTTGAAAACTTTTATATGTAGTAAACATGTTTTATAAATGGCATACTTTGTGCAAGGTTTTATAATTGTTATTCGCAATCGTAAAACTTTTAATTAAAGTTAAACACTAAATGTAACAAGACCACTGTTTGATTGTTAAGTAAAATGCTTAGGTTTGTAAGATTTAATTTCTTTGTAATGCCTTCCCGCCAGCATTTAATATTTGGTAGTTGTCCCATAAATTAATTAGGCAAATTTGATATTTCATAGAAGCGTAGAAGTGTTATTAGGAGAAAAATACGGCTACTTATTCAACTTTCAAACTCATAACGTTATTGAGTTCACGGATTAAGTAATAATAAAATAAACCCACGAATACATTAAACATACTTGTATATTGCAAGCTATCGTTGAGAATATATACTGTTTAGGAAATACTGTAATATACAGCGATAATAACACGCGTTACGTTTAATCAATCTGTTAATAACACTTTTCATGATGATAAATCATGTAGGCATAAATAATTGTGAAAAATGTACTTAATTTGCCATAATAATTTATATTTATATATACATGCATGTGTAGTAAATGAGGATAAACGTTATTATAGCGAGTGTTGAATGTTTATAGAGCAAGTATTTTTATTTATTTTTTTATCTGAACCTTTTGTAGTATGTTTTATTGCTTGGTAGATTCAATAACATATTGATGAGGATTTTCCTTGGTTATTGATAGAATGTTAATCAAGATTGCTCCTAATCAGTGACACTTCAAATGGGGGGCGTTGTCCACATACATTTATGTATACGTTACAAATAAATACTAAATTCAAAAACAAATGTAGGTATTAAGGATGATAGTAAAAATGTATTATTTTATACAGTAAAGTTATTTGTATAAAAACAAAACACATTCACAATAGTATACGATTAATATAAAGATCGAACGTGGCCTATAAATATACTTTTTATTATGTAACGAATAACAGATAATTTTTTTTAATATTTTGAAATTAAGTTAAATACTCAAGAAAAGTTATTATATTTTTCTCGTGCACACCTGTGAAAATAAGTGCCTGATTAAAGAATAAATACAACATAAAATGTTTATGGAAACTTATTAAATAATATTTTTCGCGTTGCATGACACTATAGTTATAAACACTCGAAATATACAACACAGAATATACAGTGGTCTCGATTACAATAAATAAATGATAAAAAATGTCTCCTAAAGCGAAATTCTTACTGCGAATTACATAAGCTCGAATTTACTTTTTATTATCGACTGGTAACAATTATAATATTATGCCGTACCCACCTACTCAATGCAATGCAATACGTGTTAAATTTTTCAAATATTTTTTACATTTTCTAGTTTAGCCAAGTACAAGTTACGCAAGCTTTGTAAAAATTACGTTTATGTTGTTACCTTTTACCTTTGACCATTAACGTAGTTGAAAGCACCAATTAATAAAGCGCGTCTAATTATTTAATTACTTGTATTAAGATCGTCTTACTGTAACGGAGTTCCGATTAAAGCACCCCCGGGAATATTTTGTATAATTTTAAATTGTTGTTTGCGGTAAACCAAAGTGGGTAAAATAGTTTCACACAAAGTTCAAGTGAGTGCACTCCGTAATATCGTGAAACATAATTGGCTTTTTATGTGCCGTTTTACAGAGCGGCAATTAAACATTCACGGAAAGTTTGATTTCTTCGCGTGCGGCGACGATATCAGTGATCGATCGCGATGTACGATCTTCAACCGTTATATTTTTGCGTTGATTTTTTAACGAAAGACGATTACAAAAAAACGATTGAAAATCAAACCACACGTTGATTCGTACGCTCGACGTTTGTCGTGCGCAAAAAAAAAAAAAAACGTTTCGCGGAACTAGGTTGATCGAGATTAACATTTTTCACGTAAGACTTAAAAATAGAGTGATGTATAGGCATCTTACGCGAGCACTGGTGTGACTGGTGTGCTCAATAACGGTATTGCTTGTCGAGTTGAAAGAGAACATGATATCATTACAATTTTAAAACCGCAAGACAATCGTATATTATCATTCCAACGGTGGTGGGTACTAACATCGAGGGGATCGTTAATCGCCGCAGAAAATGCCGGGTCGGGAATGGAGAAAAACGTGTAAATTCACGTTCATGTGTTGTCAATACTTACCGAATCATCGTTATATATTTTCGGTGATTTTTTTTTTTCCAGAACGAATTTTATTTTAATTTTTTATTCAAAAGCCGACACGGTGTTTGGTGGAAAACATACGAACGCGGCCGATCCACGTGTACTGCAACGTTTCCCGTCGAAAACGCACGAGACACACACGCGTTCCGACCGAGGAGGACGCCCGGCGTATATTGAGGTTCGTATACGAAGGGACCGCACCGTACGCTTTTCCGGGTACACTGAACGCGCTACGTATACGCGCGCCGCGCCAGCACGGGACGACGGCGCGCCCGCGCAGACTTGCCAGCTACACGGTATTTACCGTGTCGGCGATCCCGACGGGTCGAATTCACGCGTGGAACCGAAACCCTGTGATGCCGGCAATCGGTGGCGTGTCCGGCACAAACCGTTCGGTCGGGCCCGTCGCGTAGCGAATTTTCAAACCACCGACTGCGTGTTTTCACGCGGACTTGTCGCCTTCACATGTAATCTGACGAACAAACTTTGCACGTACGATAAGGACAAACTTCCCTTGTAACCTCTTTAGTTTATTCAACCCGACCGGCCGAATAAGTGTACGGTTCCCTATGTGCGACTGGTCGCATATGACTGAACGCAACGACTAGTCGCAACTGCTGAACGCTGCGTGCCGACTGGTTTCCTAAATGCGACTTTACGTTGCGGCTGGTGTACAATAGTTCATTTTATTCCAAATCTGAATAGTGTGCAGACGTGTTTGGTTTATAACTTTTAATTATCATTGCTGTACCTTACAAATTTTACGAAATGCTATGGAGGAAATTATTATTAATAATAAGATAATTAGTCTTCTATTAGGGGAGGAGGAAGAAGATGATGAAATGTATAATTCATTAGAAATTAACAAAAGAAAATCAATAGACAGTTTTTTTACAGCTCGAGAAGATGAAGGTTTTTTTGAAATTCTAATAAATGGACATTTACATAACGGCAAACAGAAATTTCGCGAATTTGTTTAAATAATTATAATTGATCCGTCATAAATTACTTAAATAATCAACTATTGATTGAAACACGCATGCGACTCAACGACAACACTGCTATCGGATCACTATAGTCGCAAGCCGCAACGACTATTTTCGACACGCACGCGTCGATCGCGCATTGGAAACCACGTTCGCAGTTTAAATATAGATCAGTAGTCGCGACTAGTCGTTGCGTTCAGTCGTATGCGACCAGTCGCACATAGGAAACCGTACCTTAAGAGTTGGGCACGCGTGCCCTGTGAACACTTTACTGCACACGTCACGATGTGGCGCCCCCGTCTCGAATCGGTGCAACACATTTCACGAGAAAAACGGGTTGACATTGCGCGCTTCATGAAATATATGTGTTGTCCTTTAACAATTTTCCTTACCAATTTTAAAGGCTTAGGACGGACAACAAGATTAAATCGTCGGCTTGGTTAAAAACTGTTTCAGGATTATAAATATAATGTACACTATTTTCAAATATTAATTTTAACCAAAGACCTATTCCAGGCTTTGAATTGTATTCTACTAAAAAGCTGTCGTGGCTTTGGATTTCGCTAAACCAACTTTGACGCGAACGAATGGATATTTGGAAAAACTTCTTTAGTGGCATTGCGTATTAGAAAATTGAAAAAAAGACGACACCTATGCTTCATGTCGCGTTTTTCTCGTGTAAAAATGTAGCACGGGCGCAATCGTAATACACTCGTCTCGAATCCCTATGGACCGCGATGGCACGCGCACGTAATGTACAAACACCGAAGTCTGTTATGGACGGAACGCGAATAGGTTTCATCACGTGGAAACTGTCATAGTGCCGTTCAAAATTGTTCCACAGATGGGTTTTAGTAGTTAGTTTTTTTTTTCACGATATATTCGTTTTATGTTGCCTGTGCGGTTGTTCTTCTTTTCGACGCGATTCGGCGTGTTCGAATATTATGTTTGCGAGTAACACTTAATTCCGTCCGAGGCGAAGACCTGTACAGACCGAGCATTTATTTTCTCCCACCAGACGCAAGTTCAATTATCGGGCACCCTTTGACCTGTGCTGAATTGGTCGCGCTTCGGGTGGGGAACGTCGAAAGGCGCCTTGTTTAAGGTGCAGCGACCCGTCTTGTTCATCGTTGCATCGGATATCATAAATCTGCTTCGAATCGTGCGTTACACGGTATTGTATCCTGCTGAACATCGAGTGGTGGAAGAATAAAAAATAATTGTTTTATAAGTTATTACGACTAAAAAACGTGTACATTATTAATACTACACGAATAAACGTTTATTTCTATGTTTTGCAGTCCGTACAAATGTTGCCCCACGCAAAAACGCATCAATTACGGACAGAGTTAAATCACGTACAAACGAATCGTAGTAGAATTTTTTCGCTTATTTTTTATCTTATCGTTCTTGTCCGTACGACAGTACCGCGTGCCGGTCGGTTTAGCGTTGAGATTGAAATCTAAAAATTGTTCCACGCACATTCGCGGTGAACACGCGACGCGACGATACGAATGCTTGTTACGAACGAGTGTTTACGTTCGCCGGTGATAATACGCGACGTACATGTAATTGGCAGACGGACGTGATTTAGAATCGTCTTACGCGTGCAGTGCAGGTAGGCGGGTAGGAACGCATTGTATTTCTGTGCGCACCGGGCTCGGCGTGTTCCCAAGTGCACTTCAAGTATCACGAACGCGCACGCCTTGACCGTTATCACGATCTCCCGTACGACTCGGTCTCATCGCGCGTACCTATAGAATTGGATTTCCGGGGACGGGAAAGCGTCGTCGTCCCTGCGGTATGAATGGCTGTCACCGGAACGGCTCGTCGAGAGTCCGATGATTTCATCGCCGCGTACGTTTCCTATTGTACCGCGGCGAGCGGGAGAATAGACGCCGTGGGGGTTTTTTTTCGCGCCACGTCCCTCCGCCACTCCCTCCCGGCGGTTCCGCGTCAAAACACCGGACGGGTCGGTAAACGACGGCGACCTGACGGGTCACGACGACGGACATCGAAGGCGGACCAAGGTGACGGCGTCGGCGGCGGAGCATGTGTTATTGACGATTATTAATTATTATTGCGCATCGCTCTGCAACGCGTGAAACGACCATAATAATAGTAACGAAAACAATAATAACAAATGATAATAATAATAATAATCCGTTTTATTGTCCGGGCGCACTCGCGGAGACGCGCGTGTTCGCGTGCGCACAATAGTTCTTGCGGACCTTTACGCGCGCACGACCGCCGGGTCGACCATGGCCAAGGTCGAGGATTTCCGAGCAGACCGTCGCCACGCGGCACACCGTCGTCGTATAAAAGCGTCGTGTCCGTCATCGGACGTTAAGTTCGCCGCCGCAGTCTCACTCGCGATATCCCGTCCTCTTCGCGAACTCCGTCATCATCGCAGTCAGCGTCGTCGTAGACATTTGTAGTTCGACAGACAACACCGAAAAAGACTAAATATGATTTCCGTCACCGCGTTATGCTGCTTGGTGAGTCGTCATGGAATTGTCACGTTTTTTTTTTTTTTCGTAACCGCTTTGGGTCCGGGGTCGGGTTCATTTCGAAATCGGGCCACTTGGAACTGTGTTTGGTCTCGTCAATTTTTACACTCGTAATTATAGTTAAGATTGCAATATGGTATCATATAGATT
The DNA here is from genome assembly GCA_949715065.1 of Periphyllus acericola. Classification (NCBI taxonomy): domain Eukaryota; kingdom Metazoa; phylum Arthropoda; class Insecta; order Hemiptera; family Aphididae; genus Periphyllus; species Periphyllus acericola. Next base: position 44,960,769 of record OX454266.1, on the reverse strand, counting down.
TTTGCACCTGGTGAGTACAATATTAATAGACGTTTATTTTTATTTATTTTCAAACGTTTGTTTCCCAATATAACGAAATGCGTTTTATACGCATCGAAGAAATTCATAACGACATTTTCACACTCCATTTTTAGTTTTTACATTTTAACTTTAACGTAAAACCGTTTTTTCTATATTACACAAGTATTGCATGGAAATAGTTACAATCAATAATATCTTTATCGAGCTGTATTTTTTTTACTTATAAACGAAAATATCAACAATTTAACTCAATCTTAAGAAATTCAGCTGTCAGAGACAAACATAGTATTCAACGATACTTGCCGATAATGAACGACAGTATTTTCGTTCAAAAATTATGAAGCAAAATAATATTATTATACATGCCTATATATTCAAATTATTGTCCAATTGAAAAAAAATTGTTTTTATGATTCGATTTATGAAAAATATTAAATACAATTGATTGGTTTATCAAAAAAAAGATATTTTCTATAAAAATATTGATTTAAAATATTATGTTGTTTTTAATGTATCAAATTGAACTTAGTCAAAAACTGTAAGTGTTTTGTAAATTTATACGACTTTTTCTCTAAGATTAATGACCACCTACATAGTGTTATGGATTTAGCATATACATCTCTAGAATGTAATAATATTTAGTAATAACTATATGGACACTATTTGTACACAGATCTATATATAGTATATATTATGTATATATTATATACTTTTAGAAAATGACTACCGATGGGGCCAAAATTACGTGATAGATAGTGTAATTGAAAGGCATTTGAGAGTAAAGCTATATCTTTAGACTAAGGCTTGTATAAATTGAACGATAAATAATGTATTTATAAACTTGTTGAATGAATATTAACAATTATTATTGTTATGTATATTAATTAATTTAAACTTATAGCATAAGACATGCACCTTAATTGATAATTATTAGACCCCTAATTAATGTTAATCAGGCAACTTTAGTGCCTACCGATCTAACATCTAAATGACATTTTGATATATTATATTACCAGTGTTTGGCGTTTCTTTTTTCCGATTTCACTCCGACCTCTTTTTCTTCGTCAATAATTTTCCCTTAGGAATACTATTTATCCAACAAAACATATGGCATCGCGTTTTTACTATCATTTTGTATTATTTACAAACAGTTTTGTGAAATGAAATCATATAATATATTTCGTAGTTTTTTTCAAAATGTTATATAGTACCAAGAAAATCAAATGTTTCAGTTTGCAGACAAAATAGCATTTTTATTAGGTCTACTGAGAAAATGTTTGAAAACCCTACAATTTCCTACCTTGTTATCTTTGATATTCAAATATAATATAAAAAAAAAAATCCTTATTAAAGTTTTTTTTTTAATTCTTGTGGATTTTAAAGGCCCTTAGAAGATATATTTTTCTTTTTACGAACATTAAAAAGTATCATAATATATTTATTTATTTGTATATAGTTGTTTTAATATCTAGCCTTTCGTTATACATACTAACTTTTGAAAAAATATTGACTTTGATGTAGAGTCCAATACTGATGATAACATATATAGCTTGTAGATTCAGCTAACTCACGTGGTCAAGTATTGTATAAATGAGTGATGACAGTTTTTTTTTTCACTGATTAAAAATTATAAATTATATGACAAATATTTGTTCGTTCCATACTTTAATTGTATAATGTGAATTGAAACTTACATATTATAGTTAAAATTATTTATGGTACGCTACTTCATTTATAGTGTTTTTTTTCAGCCAACAAATCGGCAAATAATACTATAAAATAAAACCAATGTAATAAACTGCGCTATTCTTTTTTTTTAAGAAACCTTTTATATATTATAATACAACGTGTATATTTTATGATAATATGTGTTCAAGTGTCAAAAAATCTACTACACACATTTTTATATGATATAATACGAGTATTATCAAACTTTTATCGCTTCTATGAGGACAATAAACTTATATTCGTTTTGTGAAACAAGACTGGAGTATATTTTCCACTATGATTACTTAAGAGTTATTATGGACGTATTATTACATTGTATCTGTCAACTGTATTTCATAAAAATATTCTATAACATTGACGTTGTTATTTTTTGTAAGCAACATTGACGTGCAAGTGGTGCACCACCAGAGCCATAATAATGTATTTATACATAAATAATAATATTTTTTTGCTGAAAAATAATAAAATATGTTTATTTATTGCAATTCTTGAATTGTGTATCGAAGTTTACGAGTACATGAAATAGGTTTTTAAACAACCAATATTAATAACATTCAAATTATTGGATAGTTCTTAGAAAATCCTTTAACGTAGATTTACATAATATGAAGCTTTTCAACTGTTGAATAAATATTTATTATTCCCATGAAATTGCAAATACTATTTAAACTAAACAAAACGCACAGCAAAGCATTAACATAAAGCATGACATACGATATAGATAATAATAGTAATAATGTACAAGAAAATTAATTTGTACATTTATCATTGATCCGTATACATTCCAGGAACTACCTTCACCAACTATAAAATGTACATTTCATGGTACCTTATGGACGACCTTTTCAAAAATTCCATAAAATTATGATTTCCACTCAACACTGAAAGCACCATAGTGATTATTATTTTAGTGTGCTATCGTTAGTACAATATGAACAGAAATCATTTGTAGAGCTCAACAAATTTGAACCACAAACACGCAATACCTACGCACATTACCACGATAGCTGACAATAGTAATAAGTTATTACTAATAACAACGATCAGCTGCAAATATTCTCGCACAAACGAATTCGATTGTAAAACTGTATTTTAGTTCCAAAATACCGATAGTTTACTCTTACCATACACGTTTAACAGTGCGCGTTGTGATTAAAACCGCGTGTAGTATTTAGAAAACGTGTACTCATAATTAATCATATCACTCACTGTGTTCGGTACTTGACATAAATGAGCGCACCTAAGACGTTGATTAATGTATGGTATCCGATTACTCTAATGATTAATAATCAATAAACACGTTTCTTTGTAACAATTAATCATTGTATCAATCGTAATCCTCGGAATATACCGATTTCACGATTTTTATGTACGGCCTACGAACGAGTTTGAACAAATTGTTTAAAAAAAACTTAATTGACGACGTAACACGATTATTATAATATTTTTTGGGTTTAAAACAAAACCATTTAAAGGATAGATTAAAGGGAGTGGTTAAAAAAAAATTTCTCTCTCTGAAATCAAAATCAAAAAAAATTATAACAAATTTACATGTATTATATATATTATATATATTATACAAATAGATTCCTAACAATCCCAACCATGGTACCACGAGCTTGAAATGAGCGTGTCGTGAGATTAATTCAAATATAAAGCAATCATAGGTACATAATATTTTCTTTATTAAAAAAAAAAACGACTTGCGTGTGACAATTACGTTTAAAGATACAATTCAATTAATAACACAGATCTTATAAAAACAATTGTTTTTTATATAATCTTTGGTATGCTGCAATGTTAAATCTATTTTCTTTTTCATTCAACTAGTTTCGGTAAATGTATTTAATTTTTTAGTAATTTATTACTAATTTTAAAAGAGTTTAATTTCTCATAAAATATAATTATTTGTGCGTATAATATGTTTGGTTAAATATAATTAATTTCCAGCTAAAGAAAACCGGAGTTATAAAATATAAGATATACTATTATAGGGTCCCTCCGAATCGTTAAAAAATAATTTAAGGTGCCATTGGTGAAAAAAAGGTTGGTCATTATTAAGGTTTATCCATACTTTCTCACGAATACGTTGTATTTTTCCGCAAGTATTTCAAAAATATTTATTTTCTCGGACGAAACGTTTTTTGGGCGGAAACTAGTAAATTGTACAGCCAGTGTTTGCCATTCGTGTTCCGTTTATAAATTCGGTCCCAATCATCCCATTACCTGCGTCTGAGTTGATTCCCGGCCACCTGGTTACCTGCATAGATACCGGTGAATTGATTCCATTATAACGTATGTACGAATTGATTCCCATGTACAATATCAGTTACGAAAATAACATATATTTTATCGAGTTTTATCGGTAAACAGTAATAAAAGTTGATTTTAGATAGCAGATTTTATAGTTGAACAACTTAAGTGCGAACTATGACGATGATTACCTAAAATATCATAAATCAAAAAAAAGTTGTTAGGTAGTTAAGTAGTTTTAACATGTCATGATAGCACGATTCAAAATACCTTATGAAAAAATAGAATTCGAACAGGCTGAAGTGTTCATTCATGTGTTCAACGTTCCACCAAATGTATTCTGGGGAATACATTAAAACGTCGCTCAGTTGAACCCGGGAATCCCAATTAGACCCTCCGAAAGTCCCGGTGAAGTGTTAATGAAATATACATAATAGATTGTAAGTTATGTTTTTAAGCGATTTTCCACATTCTTGTATAGGACTGGTTTATTGGGAAGTGTATCTTCACTGATAAAAATTATATTATAGCACTGTATTAAAGTGTATAAAAACGAATGAAAAAAAAAAGAAAAAAAGTTGAAATAATTTTTGTAAATGTCCCGGTCGGTACTTGAGCTTTTATGGCAACCCTATAAACTAGTGGTTTAACCGTTGTACTCCGGAACCGCGGTGTCTGCGGTGAAGTTGCTCAGAACCCGAATGCTACGTGTATATATATGTATTGTGTCACCTTCGGCAGAACTCTCGAATTCAATGCGAACCTTGAAAACGCGAGGGGACTGAGAATAGTATAACATTCGCGTTTTGTGGTTGTGGCCGCGAGTGGTATCAAAGTTATTTTGTAGTTGTTGTGCAACACGCGATGAGTATATGATCCGGACACGGATCTTAGCGAAATCGTGGTTATACTGACGAAATTAGAGACGGTATAAAAGGGAGCGAATTTAGAGTGATTTTAAACTTTTATATATCCGAATATTCTTCCCAATACTACGTCACAATATTGTATATAGACTGTTTATAGCGTTTTTAATCCGATCTCAAATCGTTTTTTCGCCATAACTCGGCCGCTATTAGACTAAGAGGGCTGGAAATGGTCTCATTCGAACCGCAAAGAAATTCTACGTCGATTTGACTATATTTAGACCGGATTAATTTCAATCCGACCGATTTGAAGCGTTTTTAAACTTTTATATATTCGAATATTCTTCCCAATACCACGTCACAATATTGTATATAGACCGTTTATAGCGTTTTTAATCCGATCTCAAATCGTTTTTTCGCCATATCTCGGCCGCTATTGAACTCGAGGGTTGGAAATGGTCTCGTTCGAACCGCAAGGAAATACCGAAAGCTCACGGGGCAACTGCCCTACACAAACGTGCGTTTAGGCGGTGCCCCGGTGTCGTGCATTTTACAATAACGATTGTTCTTTTGCGTTCCCCGTCGCAGGCGTTGCTGTCCCTGTACGCCTGCGGTCACGTAGCGGCGTACCCGTCAGCGGGCGGCTACAACAACAACGACCAGCGGTCGAACCCCGGGGTGGGCATGCAGCACGGGTACAACGGCGGTGGCGGCGGTTGGCAGCAGCGAGGAAACGGCTTCGGGCAAGGCGGCGGATATTCGCAGAACGGAGGCGGCGGATACCAGTCCGGCTACAACGGGCCGCGGGCCGAAGCTTACCGGACGAACGTCTTCAACGAGCCGGACCGGTACGGTTACGATTACACCATGCCCGGGGCTACCGTACACTTTTTGATGCATAAAAAACGTGAGTGTATAATATGGTTACGGTATCGTCCTAGCCTCCTATCCAAACTTTCTGTCCGCACCTTGTAACTCTTTCCCCTTCTGCTTCTGAATTCCCGGTTTCCAACCGCCATCTCCGTTACAAGCTATTTCATACTCAGTTTCAAACTTCTTTATCGAATTGATAAGAAAATCGTTCATCGATCAGTTTTAAACTGTTGAGCTGCGCAATATCGTAAGAGAAAAGCAATGGCATTTTTGAAATGAAAAATAAAAATTTAATATGCGTAGTGCAACGAACACGTATCTGCCGCATAGTCCTGCCGGGGACAGGACTTCCGAAAAATATCTGGAAACGTTACGGTGTAACGCGGATTGGTGTCGTAATAGTAAATCCATACGCGTCATTTCCCATGTAGCTTATAAACAATTCTCAATGATTTCGTGCGAAAAGTTCCTGTACGGCGAGGTTTTTTATCCGGTGGTCCACGTATATGAAATGGTTCTGAAATTTGCATTGAAATAATAAGAAAATTATAATTTTACAAACAATTATTTAGCCACAAACAATCTGTAGTTTATACCGCTAACGTAATGATAGTAACATTATTTTTAAAATTAACATGGAAATATGAAAATACAAAAAATTCGTAATAACCAAAATCAAAGGGTTTTCTTTTGACGGAGTGAGGGAGCCCGAGACTATTTACTTCTTATTTTAAAGTGGTCCATGGCTCAAGGTTAAAAAATACTGTAGTATACAGTTGTGAAATTATTATAATACTATAATCCGGAACGTTGACTTGATCACTTTACCGAACTAATTGTTGTCAACATTTTTGTTATTTGAAAAAGGGTTGAATAAATCCGTTGTCGTTCTGTCGCTTTTTACATACATACTTTATGACATTTATAGGACATGGTTCACAATTATTTTTTTATACTTTTATTTAAAATAATAATATTTCGATTGGGTTTGAAGTGCTATCAAGAGTGGAATAAAACATGGCTGTTACACAACTCATGTGGATATAAATTACTCATTTATAAGCAATTGATTACGGTAAATTAATATATTTATCAGAAAGCGATCGACTAAAAGACCAGGGTATATACTAAGAAATAACAAAGAAATAGAAAAAAAATCAGGTACAGTAGAATCCTAATTGGAAAAAATATTATGCAATTGTTCAAGTTCATGCTGTTCTTTTTGATTGAATGAAACCCCTGAGACATTAAATGGAAACAAAGCATTTGTGTTCGTTTTTACTATCTTCAGTTATTGTCGTTCTTATGCGTTAATCCGTCTTTTATTTTATACTATTTGTTCCAGGATTGCCATTAAACTTTGTAGTTATATCGGTATTATGTATTTATGCGTTGTGCGTGTGTGTGTGCGAGATATTATTCATTACATTTTTTTAATAATACGGACTGTTGCGAGTACTTGAATTACATTATGATGTTATGACCATGATATAGTATGAGTGTAAACGAATTAGTTTTCATTTTATTACTGTCACCAATAGTATTGGCGCAAATAAATTACTGTACTCATGATTCACTTCAGGGGTGCATTTAGTCTGTCCTCATGTTAGAATATAATATATGAACACCGTGTTGTCGAACAACAAAATTCGAAACGACATCAATTGAACAATACGAATAACATAAGTTGAATGATACGCATCACCGTAAAACCAACATTTTCCGTACCCGTACGTTTGTTATTGTTTAACTGCCGAGTGCGTAGTGGTGCTTCCATTTCTCCGGTGTGATAAACGAGCGTAGAGCATATTGACCCTGTGGACCGGTACTGTTGCACACAATGGCTGGGCGATTTGAAAAATACTCCGACGGGATTCCGTTCGCCCGATCGCCGGGCATTCCTCACGATAAACGGTTTTCCGTCTATTTTCTCACTTAGCTCCGAACATTGTGTACAGTAACAACCGTACACGGTATGCACGCGGCAGAACCATCAGAACGGTGGTGTTATTTGTCGAGGCCCCTTAGCGTACAGCATACAAAATGAATGATATTTCGATGATTATATGGTTTGCATGCCGTTGCGCCGTGAATACAACAACGCGGTGTGTGACGGGACCGCGGGAGGGAAATTCAACACTCGAATAATAACGTTATCGAAAGTTCACGTGCTCAATTAATAATATATACTCGAACGCGAACGTGTATATGATTGTGCACGGGTACAACGTTTTTCGTTTTAACCACTCCGTGAGTTCGGGGAATTTTGGAATTTTTTTTTCCCGTTCATATCGAACATTTGACCCTTTGATAGTTTTCAAATTTAAAATTTTTCATTCAATATTCCATAGCATTAAATACGTTTTAATACGTGGAAGTCGAGTGTCCAACCAATAGAATCATTTTATTTGTCACAAAGCTTTGTGGCGACACATTATTATAACCTAGTTTTCATTATAATGTTCTTAACTACATATATATAATTGCATGTGGTTTTCTAAAAAATCAATTGTTCGTAAAAATATGAAACCATAGTACATTTTGTTGTTTGAATAAGCAAAATACTCGAAAAACCATGACAATGAAAAATGTTTAAATTTACGAATATTGAATAGAAGATGGAGATGTATAACATCACAAATCATATGACATTATCATGTTTTTACCGACGACGACCGACGTCCTTGAAGCGATGGTTTTGATAACGACTATACAATAAAAGCATAATACATACTTTTACTCGGAAGCTCGGTCGGCTACAAAAGTCAACAGAAAATGGTTTCCTTCGATTGTTTTGGAAACAAATAATTGTTGACCCGTCGAATTGGGAAACATGAGTCGTCTACCGCTTTATGTTCAATACTAATATGTTGTTAAATATTTTAAATTTCAGAAGGAAATAGAAGACCTGAGGGTAACTATGGCGTGGACCCAAGTGGATGGAACAGAAATAATTACTAAACAAAAATGGCGATTAACATTTTTTTATATTACGGGTTTCTTGCATTGCCATTATCAATGTGCTATTTTTTTTTCTGTATCAAAATAATATTATATTTTATACCGTAAAATAGTATGGCAAAAATGAGCATACAATATTGAAAAAAATACTGAATACATTTTAAACAATTAGATACTTGTGCTGTATTTTTTTTTTGTCCAAATAAATGTATAATTTTACTCTTATGAAAATAGATTATTAGTTTGTATCGTATTAAAAATGTACTTATTAAAAAACAATTTAAGTCGGTTATAATGACTTAACAAAAAAATAATACTGATTGGCTAACAAAATCTTTATAAAAATTACTATTTTTAAAAAAAATAAATACTTCTTTATGATAATAATTATTCTATTGTTTGTTATTCATGTGTAGAGTCGTAGGGATTATTTTTGAAACTTATGAATGATTTTTTTTATCTTAATTTGCACATTTGCGGTGTGCCACTACCTATATGTTCACAAAAAATCAGAAACGATATAACGCGTTGTTATTATTTATTGTCGAGTATCATTAAGAGGCATTCGTGAGATACCTTCAACTAAATGTTTCATCTAGTTGAATTGAAAAAAATCATACCGGAGAGGTGGAGTTTTGCCGTCATGAGATATAATTTCGATGAGCTCCTAAAATGTGACTACAAACTTTTCAAACACATCCTTTGGACGAAACGAGATGACTGGTGTACTAATTGAATCAATGATTCACATCGACTATAGCCGAATCGAATATTGTCAAAAGTCACAATTATTTTGATTTTTATTTTATCGTTTTTTTTTTTTTTTTTATTATTGGTTAAGCATCAACTACATAGATTATTAGCTTACAGGTGTTAATTTTTACATTGAATAATTAAATAATTATATGTTATTGTACAATTCAATTTTTTTTAAGTATAGTTTTATGTTATGGAAGTTTGAAAATGGACCAATTGCTTCGTACAGGTTGTCTGGGATGTTGAGATCTTTTCTTGCTTCTTTGAAGTTTGGGCAGTGGATAATGATATGCTTAATGGAGTAGTTTGTATTGCATGTTGGGCATAGGGGTGGATCCGTATTTGCCATGAGATGTCCCTTTGTGAGTTTCGTGTGACCGATTCTGAGTCGATTAAGAATTACTTCATTTTTTCTGTTTAGATCAGTGTATTTCGGCCAGAGTTCGACAGAGTGCTTAATTTCTCTTAATTTATTTTCCGTGGTCGTGTGCCACTGTGAGTTCCACAAATCAATACAGTATTTGTTTATATTTCTTTTTATATCTATAAGTGAGGAAAAAGGAATAATTTCACTGTCTGGACTATTGACTGCATTTCTAGCCTTCTCGTTTCCCTTTATTTTACAGTGACCTGGGGTCCATATAAATCTGATTTCTTTGTTAGATTTGGAAAGAAGGTTGCTAATTGAAAGAGCCAATAGTTCTGATAAGGTTTTGGATTGTAGATTTGCTAAGGCGCTAAGTGAGTCAGAACATATATCGAGTTTTGTATTTTTGATATCTAGGGCTAATTGGACTCCTTTCAATAGTGCTAGGTATTCGGCTGAATAAATACTGCTTAACTTATTGAGTTTGTACTGTTTAGTTGCATTGAGGTGTACTACTGCAAGTCCTATGCCCATTTCGGTTTTAGACGCATCAGTATAGATTTGAGTACTGGTATTTGAAGTGTGTATTAGTTCATTAAATAAATTACTATAAATAGTATTTGGTGTTTCTTTTTTAAGGTGTTCTGTTAAGCTTGTATTGACTAGGTAATTTGGTTGTTTACAGGTGGGTATCTGATTATTTTCGCGTTGACATATTTAATTTAATTCAATGTTGATGTCCATCATCTCTTTTTGTAGCCTTAACCCTAATGGTTTTCTTAGTTTAGAATTATGTTCATATACATTTGAAAAGCGTTTTTTGTTTAAAAAGTGAATGGTTGAATTTTCTGGTGTAGATAAGATGCGAGCAATATAATTAAGTGATAACTTGATTCTTCGGTACTGAAGTGAGGGTTCACCAGTCAAGGATAACAAACATTTTTATCGTTTTATTCTCTCCGAAAGATACTTATGAACGAGTTATTGAATTACATTTTTGTATATTATTGGTAACATAAATAATACAACTTAATAATTTGCAGCATACGACGTTCGAGTTAATTTAAGCGCATGTGCTAGTCGAAAGCTGTTCAGTGTTTGAACTATATTATTATACGTACCTACTTACGTCATAGAATATATAATATTATAGATATAGCAACAGCATGGATTTTATTGAGAAATTTAATATCTTAGGAACCAAAAAATACGTGGATAAAATCGTTGGTACGTATATAGGGTATAGGTAAAGCGAATACCGGGGGAAATATTAAATGATTTTTAAGTAGACACTTTTTTACACAGATGGGTAAAAATCATTTGATCATTGAATATATTGCCGTAAGTGGAGGGTGAAATTCCGAGTTGAGGTATGTGCAGGTATCCTGTGCAGAATATTTGACTGGGCTTTAGATACATAAATTGAACGAAGATTTTTTTTCTCTACATTTTATTTGTACGCTATTCATTTTGTACGAATATGAGCGAGTATTTAAGTTGTATATATTTTAAGTCCTTGCTGCGAGCCGATTGGTGAAACTTATCAACTTATGCGTAAGTCGTAATACTTACTGCTGTACTACACGCTGTTGTACACGGTACGTAAGTTTGCATCTCATCGTTCAGTTGCTACACACGACGATGGCTAGTACAGCAGAATGTATAAAACATACGAATGGATGTCTCGTACAACTTGACTACAATCTGCACAACGGTTTTTAATAATACTTTTGGTAAACAAAATAGAAAGGGAAACTCATTTTTAAAAGCAATAAAATCGCGCCCCCGTAATTATTATAGTTTGCACTTCAAGGAATGTGCAAATCGCAGTGGAGTGCAAACGTTATGACTAGGGGTAGGGACTTATAAGAGTTTGCATATTTTTCAATAATCATTTAAAACATAGCTAAGTCATATAGAAATTTGTTTCATAGTAATAGGAGTTTAAGGCAATCATTTTTAGTTTCCATATTTTGCATATTTAGTTCTTTTTTTACAATAAGTGCATATTTTGCTATATAATACAATATTTAATATGAATTTTTTATAAATTGAAAATAAAAAAAGATTAAAATTATTAAATATAAATTATTAAATAATCCATCTACCTAGGGTTTTCAAATTATTAATTCATATATAGAATCAATACATTTTTTTATTTGTTTTTGTTTTGTTTAAAGTCAAACTTAAAAAAGAAGAAATGAAAATAATAAGAAATTATAATAATTAATAAATAATAATAAAACAATTTGTAATTTTTGATTTTTTAATGAAAATTAAATATTTTTAAGAGCATATTTAAGCATTTTTGCATATTTTCAGATCATATATGATAGTTTTTAAGGGCATAAATGCATGCATATTTTAAGGTTTTTTAGAGCATGAAGTCCCTATGCCTAGTTATGACGTATTTTGCCGGTCAGTGGGTTGTTTATTAAAATCGTAAGCATAGTGCAAATTCACATAATATGCCCAATACAGAAAATGTACAAACGTTTTTCCGCAAGTGAGTGGACGACGACGGTGTTATAGGAGACGAACATAGGCAATTTCTAGATCCGTGTGTATGAAAAGAGTGTTGCCGTAAAATTGTAAACGATTATTATTATTAAACATTGATTGTAAAAATGGTGTATAGCAGGACTGGCTGATTAGCGGCTCGCATCTTATCGTAAGACGTAAAATATTTTTTTTTAGCAACCATTTTTGAAAAAAAAAATAGTGTTCTTGATTTTATTGTACGTTTTTGATATCATATTCACAAACACGTAAATATTTTAGATGCTTAGTAGAACGAGAAATGTATTGGTTTTATCATGATGTGTGTTTTTTTTTGTTTGTTTACACGATATCGATCAGAAGGATTGCTACGATGTTACAAACCAGAAACCTGAGACCTGAGTCTCGATTAGAATCTATAATTCCAATTATAATTATATTATAAATTAACTTTGTTTTAGTAATATTATGAAAATTAAAGTATATAAACCAAATTGAAGGGAAAAATTAATAAAACGACAGTATCATACTGGATATTGGATACATCATTTCAACCATTTTCTTTGTTAGGTACTTATAAAACTTATAAGCCTTTCCTATAAAAGTATTTAGTTCTATCGCTATAAACTATTTTTAAAAAATAGAAATTATGTACCCGACTTCTTTCATTCAGACTCGTACTTTTCGAGAACAATGGCACATTGGTTTCAAGTTTAAATGACAAATACAGAAATTAACCCATCCTTGTATTTCACCCGACCGTGGACTTTCCAACCAAGCAGTTTCGCCCATTTAAAACTTAGACATATACAATAAGTCTTAGTTAATATCAAACTTGACCTAATACATTTGCCACCTGTTTTTTTGTAAGCTTTTGAAGTCTTGATTACCCATTAAATTTAGCGATGTTTAGTTTTTATTATTTTCTTGGTCGAGTGTAAAGACTCGCAAGAATATATTGTTCCGAAAATAATGATATTTAATTATAATTTTGAGCGCAAAGTATAACTTTTGGACATTTTATAGGAGGCACACATGTTGCCGAATTCCCAACAAAAAATGGCAACTGTATTTGTCTAGAGCAATGGTTTTCAAACTTTTATTATACACAGCACACCGTACAATTCGAAAAATTTTCACGGCACACTGACCTTTTTTTTTAGATGAACAAAATTGTTTTGAATTAATTTTAATTGTAAATACATTTAATTGTGTGATTAATGGGCTAACAAATATTTATTTATTATAATAACATTGTATTAGTAAATAATTAGTTATTTAATTTATTTACAAAAAAAAACGTAGTTTATACATAGATACATTTAATGGGAAATGTGTGCCTGATGGGCGTTACAAATATTTTTAATTCTCGGACGAATAGTTGACAGACATACCCGCATTTCTTCCTCCACTGAATTTAGTTTTTCTCGTTTTTTATTTTTTATGTTCGCAAGCGCTGGAAACCCATGTTCGCAAAGATATGAGGTTAAGAACGAGAAATTACTTATATCTTAATAATTTTATTCCTACTAACTGTTAGTGCAGTAAATGCATAACAATTGAATGCATTTATTTTTTTATATCACAATATTCAATGAAATCGGTAATTTATTGGGAAACCGCGGCACACTTAGTGGATACTAGCGGCACACCAGTGTGCCATGGCACTCAGTTTGAAAACCACTGGTCTAGAGTCTAGACTATCAAACAGAACGAAATCTTAAAAAGTGAAATGGTATAGTTTTTCATACGAGTTCGTTCCGAATAAAGATTGCTAATGGCCTTCCGATGTCAATCTGACTATTAGGACTGATTAAAAATAGGTAATTTTTGTTTCAAATTAGGTCCGTTACAACGTTTACAGAGTCAGAATCCGTTTTGACTGATTTGAGTTTGTGTGATATGAAAACTACAATATTGTTCCATTTACCATTTCATTTACTACTCAACGACGCACAAAATCAATAAATTGGCTGCATTCCACTCCTAACATGATCGGTACCCCTTTCTATTTTTTTTTCCTATTCAAGGGAACGACTCGAAAAAGCATAGGGAGAACAAGTGTTTTTCATGCGCTATGTTCGTTTATTATATTGTGAACACAATTCATGCGTCGTATGGGGTCGGTGTGAATCATAAAAAAATCCTAATATTAGGCTATATTTTGTTACTTTTATCTATTACGATATTTTTTTGTAAATATGGGAAAAATCATTGTGAAAAACATAAAACGAGGGAATATGGCCAAGTGAAATTGCATTACATTGTCACTTTAATATTGTATTAAACACTTTACTTGTGTACGAGACTGTTAGTGCATTATACATTTCCACTGTTCAAAAATATGTCAGCGTAATACACAAAGAACAAGATCAATACATTATACTATTATGTCAGATTCACACAAAATGTAAAAGAAATTTCTCCCATGAAAATCAAATTAAAATATGATATTAAACGTTCAACTCAACATGACTATTCGAGCGATCATTTTTACGACAATCTGAATAAAATATTGGAAGTATATTGGTAAACTCGGAAAGCAGATACTGCGTATTTTAAGACTATAATTATTAAAATTATTATTATTTCAAATAAATTATACAAATTTATAACGTAATATATTTGAGTTACAGTCATATAACATATGATATTCCATACATGTATTTTGTACAGGGTGATTTTTGAGCGATAAAACTCAGTATTGAAGGTTTATTTTACGAGCGGAGAAGTACATCGATCTTCTGCGGCATATCATTTACATAATCCGCTCTGCTTATCAAAACTTCAAATAGGTACTTAGAAATAATTAACTAGTGGATTGATATAAGGTTATTATGCACTGATATTCTCAATTCATCAAATCCAGTTTACAGGTAAACGATAGAATTCAAGTTCAATTTAAAGTGTTCAATGTGTGTATAAATTAATTAAATATTACATAAAATTACGAAATATGGATTTTCTTATAATTTCCACTCTTTTCAAAAACGATATTTTTGAATTATTAACGATCTCGTTATTGTAAACACATTCATCTTGGAATATTTTTGGTAATATATTTGTTTGGTTATGAAATAGCTGAATAATTTTCAAGGATCAAATTTATCATAATATTTACCAATACAATTAATTTACCTATTTTTGATGGCGACATTTAAATGATTAACGTTGTCGTCTAAGCAGCTGTCATTTTTCATCCGTATATATTATAATTAGGGAACGGATTTAAATGCTCTAAAAAACAAGAAAAATGCCTTAAAAAAATACGATTTAATGCCTTAAAAAAATGATTTAACATCAAAAAAATGCACTAAAAAAATGCCCTAGAAAACTTTAAAAATGTATTTATATTCAATAAAAACACAATTTTGAATTTAAAACTTATAAAAAAAACACATTACTATGAAAAATCTGATAAAAAATATTTAAATACAATAAAACTTTAATAAATTAACTCTCAATTACCTTCTGTACAATTTAGATAAATAGCTTATCTTATCTTTACCTTAATGCGGGTAATAATCTGTTGTAACTTGTATGTATATATTTTGTGTCTACACGTGTCAACAATAATTTGGTAATTTCGTAACATAAAACATATTTAGGTATTTTTATTTTTTTTAGTATGAATGTTGAAAAGATGTTGAAAAAATGACTTAAAAACCATAAAAATGCACTAAAAATGTCAAAAAATGCAAAATAAAAGTTACATTTTTTAATTCCTTGATGTATGAAATGAACTTTTTGCTCGGAAACCAATGTTTTCGGACATTCAGAAAAAAATGCAATTTGCATTCAAATCCGTTCCCTAATTATAATATTTGGCATAATATGACTATAATTTATTATATTGTATCGGCTAGGTGGTATAATGAAATAAAATTAGTAAAACACGATCTGTTATAAATGTAATAATACGAGTATACTGTTTATAATTAAGAACTAAGGAAATGTACAAGTTACTTCATATATATGGAAATATTCAATAAATTATGTCAAAAGAAATTATTATTTTATCCGAGAGGAAAAAAAATGTTGTTAATGATTCAAGAATATTAAAAAAGTACTCTGAAATTTATAAATATTTTAGTATGAACCAAAGTTTTAATAAGTTCCTTTTTTAATAAAGTTGTACATTTTTATTTAATTAAGACAAATAATTTGATTATAATGTTTACATTTTTAGATCCAATTTTTTGTTTTTAATATAAAAATATTATATCATTGTCTTTCTGTTTATCAAACCGAATAAATTAATAAATCATTATAATAGAGTTAACATTTGCGGTTAACTACAAGAAAATATCAAAATAAAATTTGTCAAATAATTTACGAGTATAATGGTTATTACAAAAAATAAGTATATCCATTTGTAATTTAATTTATTTTTGACAGCACTTTTATCGACATTCGTTTTAACAACATCAATCATTCGTGTCATTAGCTTTTATTTATGTCAATCATTGTGTATAACTATTAGCTATATAACACATGAAATACAAGTATAAAACAATGTTTCAGAACAAATAAAAACTGTCAAATTCTTTACGCATAAAACTAACTAACATTGAAGTGGATATCATCAAACTGAGTAATCGAAAAAAAAACGCATTCTTCACATTAATATAAATTTATTTTTAATACAACTTTAATCTAAAAGAGTAATGCAACACTATAATAATATTCTCGAAAATTAACATGATTTCTCAATAAACTGTTGCGTGTCGGGTTGGGTACCAGCAGTAACAATATTTAAGCGTTAAGACATTTGGATATTTTTAAATGAATTATACTTGTGACACTGTTACCTTTATTAACACTTTAAGCGAACCAACGTAATACAAGTAAGTACAATAAAACGTTGATGACGATAACCGGCAGAGCTTCTCGACTGTATGGCCGGACACGTCTGGCTTTGGTGCCGATTTGGAGCCGTTGCTTGAACTGATCCCCTGCCGGTCTGTTTTTTGTGAAATGTGAAATTACGTTCGCATCCCGAAGGTCTCGCGGTTTTAATTAGTATAAATGTAAATTTAGTCTAGACGGCCACACGCTTTTCTCATCGCGTGTGTAACATAAAAAGTATATAATTGTATTACCCCGGTTCAGGATATTACGTATTCGGTGTGAGCGAACTTTTTATTGCTCAATAATTATTGTAATACGATTCAAAGATTCCGTGCGCTAAGCAAGCATGATTTTATATCGATTTTACGAGATACAGGGATGGGCTGGTTGCTACATTAGTCCTTAAAACTCGACTCCAATGTACCATTACTCTCCAAAAACCGAACGTGGTCGAAAGAGGTCGGTCGCATAAGCTTAAAATTCTAAGGATAGTTGATATTGTAGTAGAAAATGTGGCCTGCGCGTACGGTTTGTGTTATACCCTATCAGAGCTTATCATATTGGGCAAGAAATTGGTAACCATGTGAAGACTTTGGTTAGTGAGTGACGAAAATACTATAGATGGTGCAGGGTTCGATTCTCCGAGTTATTTGTACTTCATTGCTCTGTTTTTCTCAATTCCTCGATAAACTGATGAAAAATTCAAAATATGACATCCTAAAAGTTTCAACTAGACCACATTTCCTTTTAGAAAAGTACAATTTTTGTATGTATCGTCAAGCACGGTCACAAAAAAAACACACATCTTAATAAAACCAATACATTCCGATTTTCACTTTGAATATAAATTAAAATTACCTAATATAAAATGTTCCTCAGATATTGATTAACTATAAAAAAATAAAAGTAAAATAAAAATTGTTGTATGGTCAATACATTTTTTAAAACAATAAAAAAGTGTTATTAAATATGTAAAAAAGGATTATAAATTATTTAATGTACTTCTCCTAATATGAATATAGATAAACGAATAAAAGTTCTTACCTGGAGTGTTATTGTATAATATGTGCAAAAATGTATAAACGGCTTCGATTTAAAATTTTTTTTTTTCGTAGAACTTGAAAATGGTTGCTTTTGAGGATATATATATCAGAAAATATTTGTTCATTCAATTTCTTAATTCTATTGAATTTACGAATATTTACATTTTTAGGTAAGTAAAATGAAGAATGCATTGTTTTCATCATAATGCGTGTACTTTTTTGTCTGTGTCGATTTTAGCGTTTAATAGAAATCTCATAATTTTCGAAACATTATTTTTTTTTATATTTGCAAAAGGTAGATCATTAAAAGATCAACTTACCTTATTAATACATTTGGTTTTGCTATTAAATCGACCATCTTTAGAAACGTAAATTGATCCGACTGACCATTTTCACTCAGAACCGATTTTTTAAGAGCAATGGTACATTGATTTCAAGTTGAAAATATCCTTATATCTCATCATAATCTATGTTCTTCCGTTGTTTTGCTTAATTTACAGAAAAAACGATTATCGCGTGAGAAATTGAAGTGAAATGAATTCCGTAATAAGCACACAACCAATAGTTATACCCACTAATCTGATATCATATTGATGACACTATTTTTATTTTAATAAAAAAATGTATTAATATTCATGAGACGTGAAGTGTGCGAAGTTTAGCAGTTGAACCGTCGACATTTTCAGAAAAAGTGTCTCATTAAAACGACCGTGTTTCACGAAAATAACAAGATAAAATGTTCGTTTGTTAAATTTTTTGCTGAAACGTTTACTTAAAAATCTAACCAATCGTACAACGTTTAGCCGTCAAGTTGTGTTACGTGGAAATAAAAAGAAAATCATCTTTTTAAACTCGTCAATTGTAATTATTATTGCAATTAGTGAACCCTCGCTTCTCATCGCGGCGTCTCGCTCATTATAATTATGAAGAAGCGTGTTTATCAAAAACAAAATATGTGTTTCGTCATAACGTTTTAACGTTTACGTTTACGCGGGGAACGACACTTAGTTTGCCGAACACGCAGAACGCGAGTGCAGTGCGTGATAAAAATTTTGAATTCTCCATCGTGGCACCGGGGACGGGCGGATCGGGATGCGTCGCCGCGATGATTTCATGTAACAGCGGTACTTAAACGGTTACACAAGCCACGGGATCCGCGATCAAGTTCGAAACGTTTTGTCGCAATACGGGGTGTGTTATTACTCGTATATTATCGACAGTTGCTCGACAGTCTCACGTCTTCCCCGTGAACGTCTCGCCGGAGCAGGGCTCGTAAGTTGTACACCGCACTGGAATATTATACGTGCGTGAAATCTCGAAAACCATGCGAGAGGCGTTCGCGTCTCGTGTCAATAAGTTGCTTAACATCCGTGCGTAATAATACGAATATTCACGTGCGCACTCTCGTGTTTGAAATAACTCGGTCCATAACGTTGGCGCGACAATAAATATTACATTGTCGTGTGTTCGGTTAAGACTAGTGGTGGGCAGACTTGTTTAATGGTGAGGGGGGGTGGGGGCACCAAGTTTAAGAAATTCTAGAGGAGGGCCAGAATTATAGAAAAAATGCATTTTGTGTTAATGCTTTGAATCATGATATTATAAAAACATTACAGCATTACACACAAATGTTACAAATTACCTTTTACCTTGAATAATAATTAATTTAAAAACTATAATTAAACTTATACACCTAAGAACATCATGCATATTATTATACGAAAACTACGATAAGGACGCACCAAACCGAGATCCAGGAAATATATTAATATGGATAAAATATAAATTATATACCAACTATCATAGTATCTACTCGTACTATCTAGTATCTACCTGAACCACGCTGTGGGGGGTACGGCCGAGCACAATCCGCGCCAATCCATTTATATATTTAAAACTATTTTCTTCGATCATTATCAGAATATTTCGGGAATTTTTTTATACTATCGATGTCGATGGACCCTCGGCGGGCCGTACTTTGCCCATCACTGGTTAAGACCGTTAAACGTAGATAGTAAGCAAGTGCAGCGCCATTTTTATACGTGTATAATATATTACGTGAACGCGTTCTCACTTGGCTTCGTCGCTGATCAAACATACCGATTGATTAAGAACGCGCGACGATGAGTTTATTTGCACGTGCGGTGCGTAACGTACAATACGGCACATTGGAGGATAATCAAAAAAAAAAAAAAGTAAAGAAATTCGTTTCCTGTAGTTGCGCTCGTTCTACATTTTTAATGCATTCGATATCACGCGTTTTGTTGACATTGATAAGGTCCTCGAGCATGAGTAGTTTTATATAGATAACCGATCACTTCAGCTGTTTCGTCGATATAATGAACTGTAGGTGCATTGTATACACGTGTTACCGTGATGGCTAGATGTACTATCATTTATGTGAACCGATGATTTGTTTGAACGGGGAAAAGCAAAAGGAATATTTGCTGAACCCTGCAACGTCAGTGATTTTTATAAACACATCTAGCATTTTCAGGAATACAATCCGGCGCATACATCATATCTATGTATAAGAAATAATTAATCTAACGTTGTATAATTCACGTGTCTATCACCTGTTTAGCATTGAAAGACTGACCTAAAAAAAAGTTTATACATATGATGGTTCGAGCCTACAATGATAGCGGAATGAGCTCAGTAACCTGAATGTTATAGTACGGCTACTTCGTAGTATCCAATGCAGGAAACGATCGGCTTGAGTATAAGAGGACATTGGTAGACGGGCTGCGTTTAAATAGTCCTCCCCGTCGCAGACAACAGCTATTTCCACAATCACCTATACAGAGACGTAACACTATTGATGGATCAAAAAATGATTTCGTAGCCTGGGATATACGTATGCACGTCCGAGTACTGTTAGGTGACCAATGGTTTTTTTTAAAAAAATACGGGGCGCACCTTTTTGATCGCACTGAGATCGTCTAATAAACATTTCTCCATCAATTCGTATAATGATCATTACAGTAGGCGATTTGAATGCTAAATGCTAAATGACGAAAACACTTTAACACTTTATCGATAGGCGTTTCCGTAAAATGTATTATATTTGTTTCGAAAAGTTGTTTGACAAAATCGTGTACTACTTATGTTAAACGTTCTCTTTTAATGTCTCGGAATTCATTAACTGTGGAGACTATTAGAGTGAATTTACGAGTATAATAGCTGTGTATTCGTCAATGTACAACAATGATTGAAATCTACATCAAAAGACTCGGAACAAATGTTGTGGTTAGAATAACACTTTATAAAAAACAAAACGAATGTATAATACATGCATCGTTCGAGAGGAATCCCTCAATTATGTAGTGATGATTTTATATTTTTACGGCATTGCTACACGGGCGTAGTTGAGGTAATAAACCGCTCGTTCTGGCAAGATGACGACCACTAAACGGCCATTTTACGAGTGATAAGACCGCGAACGCGTTTACCTACTTTATGCACTTTCTGAATGAAGAGCTGATTTTTCGTAGCAAAACCTATGTTGATTGGGTACAACAATGTGTAAAAAACGGTCTATGCATTGGCGTAGTAGTATTACAAATCCTATTTTCTCGACTCGAGTGCTTTCGCTATACGTCGTCAAACGATGCTGACATTGAGATCCTCGTAAACCGAACAACAGTTCCGACTACCAGTACCGGTAATACCTATATACATTTTTCAGTCGTAAGTACCCGTAACCGTGCAAAGCTTTTACGATAAATACTTTAAAAAAATGTATTATTTTCACTCGCTAATATCGCACGTGTGCACCATGTGTACGATTGCATATCACATATTATAATCACGACGAGTAACGCGACAACGTGTATTAGCACACGGTGAAACTCGCAAGCGCCTCCTGAGAAAACCCACTAAAATTACCTGGCGCGCGGTATTTCATTCTTCTACTCTGGTGTCCGTTACCCAGGGACCTCGCGTCATAACACGTTTCGTTCCGTTGAACAGCGCGTGGTTTGAAATGAATACGTATGCGTCGTTCATATTGTTTTCTTGCTTTCGAATACTGAACTTGGTGATAGTATATATCTACCGATGTGGCTTTTCATCAACAGTTCCCGTGTTACAAATCGAATACTCGCAGCGTTGTGCAGCTCGTCAATACGTATTACGACAAGAACGCATTTCAGCGAACATCTTCGTTACGGTCCTTTATGCGCTTTATTCGAGCGAGACTCGTAACAGTTCATACTTTGTCGAGACAAGCACGTTATATTGTTATGCTAAAACGGTTTTGACCGCGAAACAATGTTTGATGTAAGTAAAACGCGTCGCGCTTAAGTCGCCTTAAGTGCCTTTTTGAAAAAGACGCGTGCAAAGGATTACCGGCCGGCGCGATGCCCACTACAAAAGCCCCCTAGATTATGGTTCCACTACGCGATGAGCCGTTTACGATCGTTCGGGGAGTCGAGTTGAAAGCGAATATAGTTGCTGCAGCTTTAATGTAGGCGGCGCGCAATAACGATGATTGTAAATATTTCAATCGGACAATGCGAACTCGGTGTTGGGGCAACTGACTGGCATTGCGTCGCCGATTGTCGCCAAAACAACTCGAATTTTGAATGTATATATATTATATTATTCATCGTCTGCAGAACAAATCGGCATTGGCCGCGTGACCATGGTAAATCGTTACACAATGATAACATGAACGACTCGCGAAGCCACGCGCGATTTAAACTAATCGAACACAGATATATGTATATCTGAGCATTATTTAGTGTTTTTTTTTTCTATTCCAGAGCGTATACGATACGTTTAAATAACATTGATCATTAATAAAGAGATTTTTTTTTTTTATATTCAGATATTAGATGTATAACTATACTAGAAAAACGCAGCCATGCGAAAAACTCACCATTTCCGTTCGCCGAAGTTGAACACGAAAACCCGAGTACATTATTGTGCTATTTACATTTCACAAGATAAGGAATTTAAATTAAAAATTACTCATATCAACTTCCACTTAAAAAGAAATTGAATTTATCAAACCACAGTCACCTGTTGAAAAGAAAAAGTAATGTTTCACGGCGCATAGATGTTATTAAAATATTACATTATTTGTCAATTTATAAAATATGACACGGATGTATATGTTTTTTTGAAATCTAAAATTCGATTTTTTTTAGAGGAAATGTAATTTCATGAGATTATTTGACAGTACCATACATCTTCGTGGTAAATTAAAAGACCGTCAGGTACACCACCTAATGTGAGCAAAAGTCGTATCAAATATCGATGTTTTCCTCGTCTACGGCACACGAATGTATTATTATATAGTTAAAACTTGAAATACGTACACTTCAAATTATCTAACGTTTAATATATACGAGTATTTTGTGATCCGTGTTATACAAAATTCTGTACAGGTTTAGGTGTAATAATATTGTTATTTAGCAAAATATAATGTTTACTACTAGTGTTTTAGATATTTTTAGGTAATTTTATGATCGCTCTATATTATGTGTGTAACATAAAATCAATAACCAATTGATTTTCTATACATAACGTACAGTGGCGTATCCAGGGGGGGGGCTGAAGACTTCAGTCCCCCGTCTCAACGAAATTTCAAGATATCTTAAATAATTGTTTAAATTATTATCAAAACAATATAATATAAAATGCTACATCTGATTTAAATGTATAGTTTATGGTTTTAAAATTTAAACTAAAGTTTTTTTTAATTTAAAATTAAATTATGGGTTGTTTTTAATGTGATGATTGTGATATGTAACTAATCAGCCCCCCACCCCTAAAAAAAATTCCTGGATAAGTTAGTAATAACATACGTTTAAACGTAATATTGCATGATGTGAGTATTTTAATTTACAAAATATTATCACTCACTACAAACACAGGGTTTTTAGTTCTGTTGATTTTTGTAATAATAAAATATTAAACGGGTTTTGCTTTTGTAAAATGTTGCACAGTGCGCTGTTCACTCTTCACGTTTTTCACGCGCCTTGCTATTATAATTTCTTTTGTGCATATCAAATTTACTTATCGTGCTTATGCACAAGAATAGATTGTAAATGGTTTTTTACGTCATAGAACTTGTATCATATTACAGCTATCAAAATTACTCAGTTATATAGGATCACGCACTTTTAAATACGTTGTATGAATATTATCAAATACATCTCATTGATACATACAAGAAAAACAACAAGTTCAAATGTACACTATATTTTTCTATATTATTTCAGCTGTTCATTTGAAAAAACTAAGTAGTGACCCGAACACTGACGGGCTGCTCAGGTCATTGGTGTATCCGTAACGTCCTCCGTAATTCCAAAAATCTAAGTCCCCGTCGATATTGTTGTACAACCTGGACAGTCCATACTTCGGTAATCTGTACAAGTGCCCGTATTTTCCCACGTAACCGAGACCGTACTCAATGCCGGGAAAATCCAGATCCAAATCGAGATCCAAGTCTGTGTCTATGAAGAAATCTAAATCGTCAATGTCGTCCAAGTCAAAGTCCAGATCGAAGTCGATTGATGGAATGAACAGCGGAGTGTACGTGTGGAAATCCGAAGCATATATCGGCAACGACAGCGGTGACCCGCCATCGGAGTAGCTGTAGCTGTAACTATAACCTGGACCACGGGCCGATTTGCTGGTGTAGCTGTAGGAATGACCACTTTGATCTGTACGACAAAAATGAATCAACTTTAAAATTCATCAACACGGCCAAACTGTTTATTACATTTACAAATCAAAAATAATCACATTTCGTGCCGTTGCGATTTATTAGTCATTTCATAAACAATAAAATAATGTGAAATTAACGTCCCTTAATGTTATAGGTATTATATACCTATTATCGTGAAGCGAACAAACGACGTACAATAAAATCCCCGCATACATCGCAACTATAAAAATTATGACTGTAAACTCAATGTATAGTGATACGGTTTATGTAATTTATTAATTTGTTGTTATGCATTTATCGAATCACCTCAAATCGATAATTGGAGCTTACGTAATTTAAATATATTAAAACGGTGAAAAATATTATATTTATCGAAAATTAATTGAAAAGAGACTTTCAGGTTAGAAACGGATATCGATCGTTCTCTGAAATTAATTATTATACATGCAATGTTATTACTACGACTCCTAGCACCCCCCTCTCCACCTACTTGAATTGTGCGTTTAATTAAATATATACATATGTGTATATGTGTGTTTAGATGATAACTTGTACTTGTACTTTATAGTTTTGATACGAACAATTTTATAAAACCATATTTTAATCACTAGAAAACTACGCAATTGAGAATTTTCAACTACGTCGAATTAAAATGCATTTTCAATCTTATGCTTCCGAAATCAAAACATTAATATTGTACATATGACGGAAACAATTATATTTCAATGATAATATTTTAGTGGAGTATGAAAATTTGAACTTTTTCCCAGTTCCTTGCACAATGAATATAATATTTAATGGACTATTAATGACCCCGGTGAAAATGCGATGAAGTGAAGTGAACTTTAATGAATAACCACGTAGGTATAGATGAGTACAAAGTAATTTGCTTTATGGTTATTGGAAAGCTCTAGGGAAACTTAAATCGAAATCAAATTGTTTTGATGATGAAAACGCGTGTGTCAATAGAGCAACTACGTCGTATATTCGCTGGATATGTGTCTTTTTTTTCTAAGCGTGAATTTGGGTTGGGCCATGGAGAGGGGGGAGGTGAAACACGTTAAAATTAAGACCAAAACCACTTTTCGATATTTGTACAAAAATCTACTAACATTCAGCTCGGTAGGCATTTCAATAGCATGGCGAACTGTGCCTACACCAGGGGCGGAAATTGTAAAGTGGGCCTAGGGCGCGACATTTTACTTCAAGCCGATTTACTTTACCTTACCGGTTTAAAACGAGGGTTATTCAAAGATTGGCAGTAGCGCAGAGCACCGGTGGCAAAATTCCAACGCCACCGATCATACTCACGTTGACATGTGTCTTATCGTTGGGGGTAAAGCTTAAGTTCGAAACGAGTCACGACGGATGACACGTCGGTCAAGTGAAAAGTACAAACGATAATCGCAACATGTCCCTAACGACGGTTCGGTTGTCATAGCAAATTCATAACGAAATCGCAGTCAAAATGGTAGCACGTTCCGTGCAAATATATTTTAACAAAAGCACAAACCATCATTTTACTACGAATTCACTATGACGACCAAACCGTCGCTAGGCAAACGGTTGGGTTAGGTTAGCGTTTTCGTCACGTTTACACCTAACACACGGTGTAAGATGTATCCCGTGTACGACGTGGACGTAAAGCGTACTTATTGTGTATACAGTAATCCCTCATTATCCGCGGATTTTCAATTCGCGGTGAAAATCCGCGGTTGGGTCGATGATAACATTTTATTAATACATACGATGAAGAATACACTGGATGAAGTTCAGGCCTCGACTATAAATGCTTGTTGGCGAAAATTATGGCCAGAAATTGTGTTAAAAAGCGATAAAATTGACAATCATAACACAAATGAATCAAATGAATCAAGTGAATCATATCGTAAAAATTGCTCGGAACGTAAAAGGTTTTGATGAGGTAAATAGATACGACATAGAAGAAATTATGTTGAACTATGATCAGGAACTTACATTGGAGGATCTAGAAGATATTACCGAAACCCCGAACGAATCAAAACAATCCGAGGATGATGAAGAGGAAGAAGAACCTGTGAAGCCGGATTTCTCCTCTTAATCAATCAAAGAGATTTTTTCATTAGCAAGCCAACTAACTGAACAAGTTCTCCAGACGGATCCACAAACTGAAAGAGCATTAAAGTTCAAAAGAGGAATCCAAGGATTGCTGATGCCTTACGAAGATGTTCGCAAAGACATAGAAAACAAAAGGAAACAAACATCAATTGCAAATTTTTTTCATCCTTCCTAATATATTATGTACGTATAAAGAATTAATAAATTATATTAAAAAAATGAATAATCAAATAATTGTAAAACATATTAACATTTTAGTGATTTTTAAAATTAAATACAAAATAATAAAAATTAAAAATCGTAAGTAAATAAAACCTAACTTCCCGTTTTACATTGCTCTATGGTCTCGTCATCCGCGGTTTCGATATCCGCGCAACTTTGCTGGAACCTAACCCCCGCGGACGACGAGGGATTACCGTATTTATAGTGAAGACCACTTACGTGACGAGCCGCTGTTGTAACTGGATTCCGAGTGATGGCTCGACTGCCGGTTGGAGGATTGCACGAACGCTGACGACACGCCGGACCCGGCGATCAATAGAGCTGCGATTCTTAGGCACATCATCGCGGTGACTGTGGGCACGGTGGCGTACGACTTGATCGGAATCCGTCGGGTCGTAGATATTTATCCGGCGCCGGAGCCGGAAGTGCCCTCGACCCGGGCTCGGTGAAAACGCGCCCAAGGCCGGCGGCGTGCTCGTCGTAGTCGTCGTCGTCGTCGATATTGTTACTGCGATCATCGTTTATCGTTATTATTGTTATTATTGTTTTACTCGTAAGTATATAGGTGTATAACATCGTCGCGATACATAGGCGCGCGATCCCAATGCCGTTCGATGCGCCCGAAACGGTTCGTTGGCCAATTCGATTGACCGTATTCGCGTTCATCCGAATAAGGTTTTCGAGATCCGTGCCCAGCATCCGTTCCACCCCTTCTTCCGATGATCGTTCCGATAACCCGACAATACACAATGCACCGAAAACCATTCCATTCCTGTTGTAGCGCCGTATCGTCGTCACGATTTACGTCTAAACCGGAAGACGTTTTCCGGTCGGTTTTGTCGTTTGTTTCACCTTTTTCCACGCTACTACGCGCCGCCGTCCTTTGATTAATGTCTACAGTCTTGACGCCCGCGCAGGGCCAGGCCGGGAGAGTGGGAGACTTTATTTCCTAAAACTTGTTCAAGTCTCCCTTACTCAAGTTGCCGCGCCGAGTAACTTGTTTAATGTTATGCAAACTGACCTAACGTTTTTTATTGTTTATTGTTTATTGTTTATTAACGCCCTTTCGGGCAAAATAGTGTACATTATTGATAATTAACATGTAACAGTAGACATAAAATAAAAAAAAGTAGTTGTAAAATGTATAGAACAATTAAAAAGAAAAAATATGAACACATTACATTAACACAACAATTTAATATACATCAACCGTTTATCCAAAACCTAGACTTAAACGGCGAAGATCAGTTTCCTTATCAAAATGAAAATCGAATAATGCAACACTGTTGCATTCTCTTAGCATGCGACTTAGGGGTTCATTCAAACTGTATGATTGTGAGTGAAACGGTATGTGGAATGTGTTTTTCAAATGTAAAATAGTAAATCATTTGAAAAATTAGAAATACATGCCTTAAAGTTTACGTTACAAGGGGTATATTTTTTATTGGTAAAACTCGACGATTGGTGTATTCATATGAGTATAGAATAATAAAATGATATATTGTTCTTAACTTTTCAAATATTGAAAATAATGGTCGACTGTTTTGTAGCACGGGAAATGCGTGATCATTTGAATTGTGAACCGTATGTTGTATACAATTGTACGTAGTTTGGTCTATATTTTAAATATCATTATAATTGTATAAACATAGCCTTGCCTACGCATCGGATTACATAATAGCTTGGTGGGGTTGTATACTTTATTGAAGGTACATTGTTTTATACTCTTTTCATTTACTATGAAAACCAAAATATTCGAAAACCATTGAAATATCAGATACCAATAGATTTGTTATTATTACTATAAGTGTTGCGTGTGAGTAAACGTGTGATAATATTTACACTATGTAAAGTGTACGTTTTTATGAATTAAAAATAAACTGTTGACGAATCTCCGCAATATCTATATTTTCTTCCTCCTGCAGGATCACTACGAGTGTACATGTACGATGTTGATTATTGAAGATATAGTCTTTGTTATCGCTGTATTATTCGTACAGAAATGTTCTTTAAGCGGCATTAAAACCTCGGGAAACTTTTTGATCGCAGCGCAAAGTCATAAAGGTATACGCATAATTGATTTATAATAAATAAGCTTTAATGTTTTAGTTGGTAAATTTGCAAACTTTTCCGAATAAAATATAACGATTTTTTACAATTCTGTATATTATATATGTGTGTGTGTGTGTATGTGCGTGCGTGTGGTAAAGGAAATCGTGCCGTTACATCTCTGTTTTCTAATATCTAATGGTTCGATGGCTACAAGAATTAGACCGCAAGTAGATCACCAGGTGTCTCGCAACACGAATCCAGCACTAAAACGACGTTTTTTTTTTTATTTGTCTTATCCAAAAGTACACGTACGGCTGCTGAGACCTAAGTCGCTGTCCAGCGCCGGTCAGTCGTAGTGGTGAAGTCGCCTTTTCACGACGCGATGTAAACGTGAAATATTACTTATGTGTAGGGATGAGAAGTTATAGGAGGTAAAATTGGCAAAATATGCACTAAAAAAAACGGAAATATGCCACAAAATATGCACAAAAAAACGAAAATATAACAAAATATGCAGACAATTTTTCTATATTATTAATTATTAATTATTATACTATTAAATATTTACTATTTTTACATAACTTCTATTATTAAATAATTTTACAACCAAAAATATTAATGCATCTATTAAATTAAAAAATATATGTAATGGCACAGTTATCTATAAATTAAAGTTGTTGCACTGCACCACCAAAGCTTTTTTTAAATTATCAACATCTAACCGACGACGATTGTCTGATAGAATATTTTTGTATCGGGAAAAACTCCTTTCTACGTCTGTTGATGTTATACAGGCGTACTTACAATAAACCAAGTCATCACCGATCAAATCTTCATTCTAAACGACACAACGAACACACGAGTAAATATACGACGGACGACGGTGGACTGAACTAAATTGTATTTTTGACAGTCGCGTTAGGATTATCGAATTATAGACAAGATAAAAACACCAGTCTATTTTATATTTTATATCTTATATTTCAATTTAAGTACATACTATAGCCGAATAATACGATACGTTAGTAAATAATAATAAACATTATAAGTTTTAAATTTTAGTTTTGAACGCTGTATTATTGAAACAACAGGTTTTGTGTACAATTACTGTTTTATTGGATAAATTGTATTGAAAATAAATAAAAATTTACTAAAAATGCATTTAAATTCTCGAAAAATCATAAATATGCTATTTTTGGAAAAAAATACCTAAATATGCAAAAATATGCAAAACATAAACTACAAATATGAACTCACTAGGTTATAGAACATATTTATAACTCACCTAGCTATAAATAGACGACATGGAAAGAAATATGCAATTTCTATAACTTCTCATCCCTACTTATGAGTATAGCGCCGCCGTACTCGATTTGCTGTCGTTTGTCCGGTCAACCGTGCGGACGTTCGCACCGCAATGCACTCAGATAATCCCACTAACATGTCATTGGCACCGTGTCCGAAGATATTATGATACAATAGTGACCGCGCGCGCGCGGTACATTTAATTTTCACTTTCCGGGTTCCCGATGCGTGCGTTGGCTCCGTTCGGCTTGCGTAAACGTAACGAACGTTTTGCTATCGTTGTGAATTCGTTCGATGCACTTGAACGTACGACACTGCACTCCTGCAGTGCGTCTAGATTCTATATCAGCGATTCCGAAAGTGGGCGGTATCGTCCCCTTGTGGGCTTTTTACATTTCGATGGGAGCGTTTTACTCAAGAGGGTGCTAGGGGAGGCAATTCTAATGTGACTTTCGTTTTCACCATTCAAAACTTATTGCAATAAAATGTAAAGGTAACTGCGTACAGTCAAAAATAAATTCCCTATATTAATTACTTTTTGGTATGCATAATATTTATACGTACAACAGTAACAGAAAATAACAGCTAAAATGGTCATAAACAAGCTTTTATCTAATCGTATCGATGCCGATAAGATTCGTTTGGTCTAATTTTTTTTTTTTGATTTGTCGTCTGTATGAGATTTTATAAAATCTAAGAGAGGCGTTGAAAAAAAAAACGTTTGGAAACACTGTTCTAGATGATCGACCATTATAGTGACTGTCACATTATAATATACCACATAAACGTATACTTTTATCTTGTGCACACATACAAATTCCGTTATGTCTGTACTGTTACAGACATATTATTGGATATACGGTGAAATAAATTGACGTGCAATGTTTTTTTCATACGGTGTACCTATGAAAGAAAACAATGTATGAAGAGTGTTGATATAATATTATCTCGTTTTATGACAAGTTTTGTTCTATCATTAAATGTATTGCTTCGAAATTCAAAACACTGTTAGGATTTTAAAACTATACACTATTTTTCCCTCAAATAAAAATAAAAACAAAATCTTTATATTAAATTACGAGGTTGATAAAAACGAAACTTTATAAAATTCAAAATGTCCAGAAGAATAAGTTCAATAACACGGCTAGGTATTTTAGAAATTACTCAAGAATAATAAAATTAAAAGTATTTTTTTGAAATATTTTACCAAAACATAAAAATATAATAAAAAAATGAATATTTGCAGTCCTTACCTAGCTTCGGAGATATCTCAACGGGTTTATCTTCGTAGGACACCCTGTATAACAACCCGTTTATGATCCGTACGACCGTGCATGATTTTGCCATCACAAAAGTATTCAAGTTATCTCAGTTCCACTTAATTTTTCAAGTTATACAACTTGTTATACAAAAAATTCAAAATCATCTTGCGTGTTATAGTAAATTGACGGTAAAATTTCAATAATACGCGTATATTAAATTGAATCCTACATTTATTTATTTTAGTGTACAGGGATAACAGCTATATCTACATTAATTTTGTATTACATTAGGCTAGTTTTAAAATATTCGCCAACGATAATTGTTTTCTCTTTCCGTCGGATGTGGTTCATAGTGATGTATCAAGATTCAAGATATCACTCACCATAGGAAAACATATGAAATTGCTGATGAACTCTCTTACATTTCACCGGAAATGTACATTATTGCAATTTAGGTTCGCCCTCCTGCGACAATAGCTAGAGTCAGTTTCCTTCTCATATAAAGTGGGGGTGGTTTGGGGCTAGCCAAATACGTTATCTTCGATTATAAACTTGTAAAATCATTACTTTTTGCTAAAAGCTATTGAATAATGTTGCACAAACGGTGAGCTAATAATAATAATATTAATAATATTAAATTAATATTATTATTATTATAATAATGAGCTTAATACTATTGTACGCTTTATTGTTTTTTCCATATCTTACACCTACAACACGAGAAAGTAGTGTTTTTATTTAATGTAACACAAAATATTTCTCTATTGTGTGTTTAAAGGATTTACGTGTCACGTTTATATTATGTATCAAGATTCAAAAAAAATATATTGTTTTACTTTTTGCAAGAACACGATTACCTGAACATATAAAGCAAAGAGTTTAATCTACTCCTAACTTAATTTAAATATGGAAATATAGAAATTCACTTATCGATAGGCAGGTTAAAGTATAAGCTGAATCATCGGAACGTAAATAATATTTGCAGTGTTAAAATAACATTTTTCTTAAACTATGGGAAATATGAAAAATAGGCATATATTTAAGTGAATTAAAAATACATACCTATTCGAGGTATTTTAATGTACACATATGGAACACAAAACATTAATACTTACAAGTCAATTATAAAGGTCACAATTAAAGTTGAACTCTTTATAAGTATTGTAATTCTATACGAAGAAAAATATATTAAATTAATTTAAAAAAAGGTGATTATAATTTATAATTTGCCAATGGATTACATGGAAATTATAGAATTATGCCCATACAATTTTTTTTTAATATTAAATTTAATTAACAAATAATATAAATTATAATGACAATCATCATAATGATTCACAATAGTAATAAATTACTCATTTTATTTAAAACGTGATTCAATAAAATGTGTCAAATTAATTTTTGGTTTATACTTTATACTAAAGCGATTATTTTTTAAATGAAAAGGAATAGCTATAAGCATTGATTATAAATACTACATAGTAGTAGCAATGCTATGAGTTATCACTGATTCTTTAAGCCATCCCAATCAGGAGATTAACTTGCTTTTTTTCAAAGTACCAAAAATTCGTATTTCAAAATTTGACCTAAATCTATCAATTATTTATTATTGCACTATTTTTACTTAAAATTGCTATTGAAATTTAACGATTCGCTGCCTTCGATAATTTTTAAATGTCGAAACGCAGCCTTCATGTTCACAAAAATGTCATTTTCCATTGCATAAAACTCCTACTAGTCATTATGTTTTTTCTTTTGATTTATTCGTAATAAGTAATATATCTTTACTTTATAATAAGAAGATTTCTTGTTACAATAGTTGTCTAAATTGACATAACCGCATAAAAACAAAATATTAGCCTATAGGTTTGATTTTTTTAAATATTGTTAAGGAAAAAAAATTGAAATAAATGGAATTTGTACATAATCTGACAAAATTACTTACGTCAATATCGTACCAGAAATATGTAAAATTTAATTGTTAATTATTTTGTGTACTTATATAAATCTTATCATATTATTTGAGTTAAAACTTATATGAGTATACAACAGATTACGTAGTTTTAAATATGTTCCAGTGCTATATATAACGTGACGTGTTTGAGCATGTAATAGTTCTGTAATAGCTTAAGTTTAAAAAACAAAACTTAATTAAATTATTAAAACATTTTAAAATCAGTTTATAGTGCTTACATTTTATATCTGCATATTAAATGTATATTTTATAAACAAAATCAAGTACATAAAAAACTCAATTTTCAACTATTTAATTATTCAAAGTAGTATTTATACAATGAAATATTATTATTGATCCATGCTTCTTTTGTACTCTATAATGCAATATGCATATCATAGTTAATGTACTAAATAGATTAATTAACGTTTATAGTAGGGTATATAAATATTTTTAACGTCTCGTGTTACAAAATCAAAAGTTTTGGGTATTATAAATAAAACAGTTACTGTTATTTTTAATTTTTTTTTTTTAACAAACATTTCATTTAACTAAAGTGGTTTATACTGCACGTTTTCAATTACAATTTTTTATTATTTAATCGTTGGAAAAAGTCAGCTGTTATATGTTTTACTAGGACGATTGTTCCTTTGTTTTAACATTAATACAATTAGTTCTGTACTTTTAGTTCACGGAGAGCAACGAATAAAAGCAAACAAATTGCACATTATACCACTACGAATATAATCTTATATAAATTTACTATCGAACCAAATTATTTTTATTTTTATTTTATTTTATTTTATAATAATATACGGGTTTGAAACCCTTTTGAAAATGTATACAAATTACATAATTACAATAACATTTATAACAGAGTAAATTTACAATAATGAAAATACCTAATATTAAAAAGAAAAGATAAAGATTAACAAAAATGGTAAAATTAAAGATCTATAGAGGGATCCTCATTGGCCATTAACATTAAACGCCTAATAGGCTCATTTTTCATATAATTGCTCGGACATATAGGGACATGAAAAGGAACACTAGAACGGTTTTGACGGGGAGGGACCTTGAAATTGAGTAAGGATATTAAATCAGATGAATCGACTTGACCAGACAACAGTCCTTTTAGAAACTTTATGCAAAATTATACACATGAGTTACGATGAAAGTAACGATATACGTTGTACACAAAATGTTTTCATCGTTGTATTGATGAAAAATGCTTTCAATTTTCACATCACATTATCACGGCGAATTATTATTGTGCAAGTGCAGTATGACTTTTAATTAATAATTCAGATATCCTAAAGAGTATTTTTAAGCATCACTAACGGACGGTTAGAGATGACACACCATAGATTGTTTTGAAACAGCGCATTAGTGTTTTAGAACAGTTAAGATATTGGGAGGGAAAAAGAGGGGAAAAAATAATAGCAAAATAGTGCAATATTAAGAGTTCCAGATTATTCTTCTTCGCGCGTTAAACGATGAAAATTAATCGCGGACATTGTTCACATCTTTACGAAAATGAATGATTACAACGTAATAATACAGCGATCGTGATCTGCGTTTGTTCCGAACGATTCCGAGAACTATACTCTGTGAACCAATCACCCACAATACTTAATTTCTCGTTATATAACAGAGCGGTAATGTTTTTCGTTTTTTCTGTACAATTGTTGACGAAGGATGATAGCGACGATTGTTGCTAAAATTCATAATTTAACTCAGAATTTGAGTACTTATTACAAAATATGTTTAGGCCATGTAAATTGTAATACTTGAGTTGATACAAAACATATGAAGGTTTTATAGACTATTGAAAATGGTTAAGCGTAAACATCACAAAATTATACAATCCTGTACAGTCCTGTAAATAGTTGCAGTATATCATTAGGTATAACAACATTTTAGAGTAACAACAATTGAAAAAAAATCTACGTTGGTACTGAATTGAACATCATGTGTCAATGTATAAAATATTAAGTGACTTATTGTTATCATCTTACAATTTCGAAAAGTGTAAGACGGTTAAGTACAGTAAACACAAAAATGCCATACGAATTGCCAAAAATATTCTTCATTGTACATAAAAATAAATGAAGATCTCGTGGAAATATTCGAGTTAGCTTCGAATAATATGAAATACCTATATTGATTTTTATACGGACAAAGTTCGCCTCTTTTTTTCAAACGTCTTTGGGTTCTAGAGATAAGCATACAAATTTGGTTAAACAGTGTCAAGATATTACGTTTTTTTTCGCCGGCACCCAAATAATCGATGCGTGTGCGCAAGACATTCCGATCGTATGGGCGTAAGCAGATATCTACCACATTACGCTGTTGGACCGCAAAATTCATCAGGTTGGCTAATAATAATAATAATAATAATAATAGATCACCACAAAATGTTAATGAGGTAGGTGTCGTAAGGAGTTCAAAGCGTTGTTCGCCAATATAATTGAGTTGTTACGGAATCAAATCAATCGGAAAGTGTATGGCTAAACCTACTAGATGTATTTAATTTTTTTTGTTCGACACTAACGGAAACGAGTACAATATGGATTGGAAACCGACGGTTATAAGATAAAATGAAATCACATCCAAAATATTTTTTAATAAGTCGTCCTGTTCTTGAATATCATAAAATATCAAATATTATGTCGTATCCATATCGCGTTATTGACCATTTCATGAAATGGAACCGCGAATTTTCCACTTCTCGATAAGGATAACATTTCATGAAATATCAAAATCTTATAATATACTAGCTGAATTACCCGGCTTTACACGGGGGGGGGGGGGGTATTTTTTAATTTTTTTTAAAAAAATAAGTCGGAAAAACCACTATTTTCTATAATCTCTTATTATATTTCTTTAATTTATATAATTTGTCTGAGCCAATTTCTATAAAAGGTTATGATACATTTTTGTAAACAATATTTTTTGTTTTTTAGCGAGGCGCATACCACATTGGTTTTTTTTTACCGAGATGACACGAGAGCAAGCAACAAAGTTTTCTGTGAGTAAAACAGGGATCCATTATGTCAAAAACTGTGTCCCTGTGTCTTAGTGATAGACCCAGAAAAATAAAGCTTTATATGAAATTAGAATCGTTTAAATTTGAACAGGTATTAAATTCTAATGGGCAAGCAAAAGATAGACCAAAAACGTTTTCCCAGTCCCGCCAGGTGTATCAATAAAGATCATTTGACGACTGTTCTACATCACGTTGTCTATTATAGAGTTGTATGCAAGTCGCTGATCATCGGTGAGTTTTGGTTCGTTGTTCTGAATGAAAAGTTGGTTGGCGTCATACATTGTTTAATCCCTGTCCCAAAGAAATTTTCTGTCATGTCCGTCAATCCGTGTAGAGGAGATTCCATATTATGGTCTGACAACATTTTTCTTCATATTTTTAGAAGTTCATCTTCAACCAATATTAAATGCCTTATTCAAGATTTATGGCGTGATTACTAATTCCCGGATATTAAAATTATGCTTGTGTTGTTACAATTTATCAGATACCATATTTTCTTCGTGTTTATTCCATTATTCATTAAAAAAGCGGCTTCTCGTAAAGTTTTGAACCAATGTTACTCTTCTTCCAAGAGGCCGAATGCTTGGCGGACACTTTGAAAAGTAGGATACTCAACGCTACTCGCAATTTTTAAATTTTTGAATGATGATTATTTTAATCATTATGTTAGCTGCATGTATTTTGTCTTTTATTTTAATTAATAACTAATTATTTGCTTACTTTATCGGACTAAATGTGTGCCTAAAACTTGCTCTGTAATGTCCTCTTTAATTTAAAAAACTGTATGACGATTGAAATGGTAGTTTTGAAGTCAACGATTAACAAATATTTCCACTTTTGCTTGTTTTCGGTTATATAAGATGTTGGCATATTGCACTACTATGGCAACGAAAAACATTTTAAATTACCCTAAAAACAACTACATTACTATAGAAACTAAAAAAGTCTTGATCTCTAATCAAACATTATACAATTATGTTATTGTTTCAGTGTATGGACACCCGAATTTCGGAACAATGCAGTTCCGTCATCTATAGTTTAGGAATGCGTTTCGTGAAATGTTATCCATATTGCTTCAACGTGAAGTGGAGTAGTAATCACGTTGTCCATTTCACGAAACGATCAATAACGCGATATGTATAAGATATAATAATACACGTTTATCACGGTATCGTACGTGCATATTAAGAACAGTGCAAACTTCAGACAGTCTGTGAATGTGAAACTTTAGTGTTCATGAACTCGAGCTTGCGACCACGGCGTGGTAGACTGCTACGAATTCTGAAGTTTTTTTTATTGCTTACCGGGCGCATACTTAGTTGTTATAATGTGGGCGATAGATTTATCCTATAATCACGTACGAATACTCATTTATCGCTCAAAATATGCGCTAGAAAAATACTATAACTTGGTAAAAAGTTATTAAACATATAACAAAACGATAGAATTGCGAAGCATTAACCGTGTTTAGAAAAAGCGATTTCGATACGATGGAAACAATTACAAATTGCAGAAGAAATCGAGATCCGTTCTCGAATAATTATTTTCAGAACACAAACCGCATATATATCATATGCACACTACCAGGGTTGCTTACATCCTATGTATATACATCAGAAGTCAGCGTGTTGTGCGCCAGTTCGGATGGAATGAAATGGGTCAATGAGAAATATGATGCGATCAAAATATACACGTTTAGCGCAGTTGAAATTGGCAAAACATTTTATTTTTACCAAATATAATATACTCTAATAAATCAAATTACTGTAAATGTACTGCGCCGTCAAAATCCAAAACATTTACAGCGATATTATGGTTTGTCCCTTAACGTTTTGAAATAATTATGTTCATATTTTATGGAACACGAACGCTTTTTAAAAGTTAACTTTCTTTTTTTTCTTTATATGTATACTTATCAATATATTGTTTTCGGTTTCCTTCGGGTATACAAGTCAGAAAAATAATTTCGAATAATTTTTTTTTTTTTTTGATAACGAAAAACCAACTTTGAAGTATTATTTGCCTTTGCATAATCCTGGTGATTTTTAATCACTATACAAGTAATAAAAGTTTATCCGTACTGTTTTTTTTTTAAAGTTATTTTCCGATCGATTATTCCGCATGAAGTTAATGGGCTTTCGTGCGATTCCATTTTCGTTATATTTTACAGCGCACACTGTGGGTTTTGAATAAACGTCGAGTAAGTAAAACGAGTACGGAAGCGAGAGGCGTTGATTGCGTTAATCGATAGATTGTCAAACGTACGTATTATACAAATCGAAACTGGTACCGGCTGTCGGGATGCGTGTTTGTCGAACGGTTTTTTCCACCCCCGGGATAACGTTGTTAAAGTCATATACAATTGCGTTTCCATTAAAACATCCATTTACGGGTACGTAAACGTGCGTACGGGTTGTTCGCACTCTCCTTTTGAGCCTCGTCGACGAGAGTACGAATGTGCCCGGTATCGATTTCGGTCTTCTCGAAACACTCTCGTACACACGTCATCTAACCGACCGCAGTTTCCGGCTACCGGACAGTATCCATCACGCGCGTCTTCCCGCGTCACCAAATCCCGATATACCGATTCGAATTTAATTGAATACAGTATTAGTATACTATTAATATAGTTCTCGCAATCATACAGGTACACGAAAGTATAATCCTCATCCACTGTATAGAGGTTAAAATATAGTGACAATGCAATTATGCAGTGCATTTTAGTTGTAAATAACAATGGTGTCTAACGTTATTATGATGTCGATAAAAATGTATGGAATCAAATGACAATCACGATCATCGATTCGTTTATAGTAATCTACGCGATAT
The DNA here is from genome assembly GCA_949715065.1 of Periphyllus acericola. Taxonomy (NCBI): domain Eukaryota; kingdom Metazoa; phylum Arthropoda; class Insecta; order Hemiptera; family Aphididae; genus Periphyllus; species Periphyllus acericola. Next base: position 44,921,102 of record OX454266.1, on the reverse strand, counting down.
GAAAAATTTAAATACCGCTCATTCACTCACTGCGACTGATCCAGCGTACAGCCGAATCAACCATATCGATTCATTTGACATTTTAGAGGAAATGTATTTGTTATTACTGGGGCTAGGGGCTTTTAGCGGTTTGCATGTGTTTCAATAATCATTCGAAACATAGCCAAGTCATATAGAAATTTGTTCCATAGCCATCCGTTTTTATATTTAAAATTTGCAGTTGCCTATTTTGCATATTTGACCATTTTTGATACTAAGGTGTACGTTTTATAAATATTTCATAAAAAAAACATTATTTTAAATAGATTACCTGGACTTGAGGTATTGGTTTGAAGGTTTTATTTATATGAAATATAAATGGCTGTATGTGTTTTGCTCGCACATCACTCGCATCGTTACAAATATCATTTAACTCGAAGTAAGGAATATAAAAATCGGTTTACTAATAATTTATAACTATGAAGCTTAGGTGCATTCTAAAAGGATTTTTCGAAAATCGCATTTTTAAGGGTCGAACCAGTTTTGGGCTCTGCGTTGAATGTGTACATAATTTTCAGTTTTTGGTTACCTAGGAAATATTTTATTTTGCTTAATATGTTGATTTTAGTACGAGTAGTTACTGATTGAGGTATGTGTGAATTAATGTAGTGCGAATTAATAAGCATCTTTAAAATATATGACGGTTTTTTTTTCTTGTACAACGAAATGGTCATTTTTCCCATCTTAAGTAGTAAAATATCTCGCGGGTAATACAGTGTAATGATATGCAGCATCATGTGTACACAAAATTTTATAACTTAATAAACAAGGACTCCTTCGGCACACACACAGAAAACAAGCAATAAAAAGGGACAAAAATCTAACGGTTCCCATTGTCAATAACTAGGTCAATCTTCATGGGAAACAGCCCTTTGGTCAAAAGAACCATCCCACCACACAGTCAGATCTCTCTATAAAACGTCTTGAGACAACCCTTCTCGTCGCTCTCCGTTGCAAGTCGTCAGTGCGGACCCACCGACTTCCGGAGATCCTTTTTTACTTTTACGTAAGCATCACTTTCGATAACATTCGATTTCTGTGTGAGTGTCAAAGTGTCCATTTGCAACCCATTAACAACTTTGCATATTCATTTGAACATTTCCTGCAATCTTACACCGTGAGCGGTACGACTATCAACGGCCGCGCAACGAGGCGAAATTAAGTGACTGGTATAATTGCAATAAGCTTGTGACACCTGCAGTCACCTACATCGGCTCTCGGACCTTTGTAACCCCGAGTGCCCTCCTTACAAAAAGGAGGAAGGTAATTAACCCAGCTTTTATTTTTCCTTTTACTTTTGGGTTATTACAACAGTATAATGGTTGGAAATGCAAACATCGCTCTGATTTTATAATGAACAAGTCGCACTCCGTTGTTATACATTTCAACTTCAATTCGAAATGTTTTACAACAATATAACATATAGCCATTAGGTGGACGCACCGCACTGTGGATATGAAGTTACAATGAACTCTGAACTTGTCCACGGGCAACTTGTCGGCGACGAATCGGGATAAAGTCCATCGTCTAACCGTTTTTTTTCGTCGGCAAACCGGGGTATCGGGATTCGTCCACCGAAACGGTCTAAAACCGTACCCGTTCCCGGCCGCTGGTGCGCGGCGTGTTGGTGTGTCCTTTGCGCGTTTAAAACCCTTCGGGCCGGCGATTGCTTCAAAGACTTCCTGCAGTTAACGCGCGATCGCCATTTCGTTCCGATTACCAGAGTGTTGCCGCCGTCGGGTTACATCACCGCGGTTGTCATTACTGATTTTCTCTCTCTCTCCCATGTTTCTCGGCGGCCGGCCGGAATAGACCCGGCGGCAAAACGTCGTAGTCACGATACCGAGAGAGACCGGCGCGTGACATAACATTGGGAAATCCGCGTGGAAAAACCGAAAACCAAAACACGCGATACGGTCCGTTTGACGGCGTGGAAGTGGCAGTCCGCACGTGTCGTGGACGGACGGGTCGGTCTAAGTGACAGTCGTGCACGAACGGTGTTCGCGTCGAAAACCGTCATCATGTGCTTCAGCACCGGACTCGGGATCGAACGGTCGTCATGAACAGTCGCCTCGAAGATGGACACGAAACGTTTGGTGAGTACTACGGGACACACGCGCGTACGACGGGGAGGGGTTGCCGGCGGGACGCGAAAACGTGTAACGAGAAGGTAAAACAAAAAAAAACTCGTCTTCGACGGGAGGCGTATAAGGGGTCCCTGATGATCCGCGATGTGATTCCGGTCCGTACTCGTGTTTTTCGAAACGCCTTTTGCGCAGTACCATTATTGTTAAAAATGTTTCATCACTCGTGTGACGTTTTCGCGCACACGAGTTGATATAGAATCGATCGGTATCGAATTGGAACGGGTTTTTGGCGAGAAAATACGTATAGATGCAATTTTTAATGTAGCCCTTACCGTTTTATTTGTTACGATTTAACAACATTAGATGACTACAATTTCGAGTCATATTACACCCGATTCGTGTTTATTCCATGTACCACGTGTTCCGTTGTGTATCATATAAAAACAGTTTTGTTTTGATTTTTTTTTTTAACGATCATCAATGTTCTTATGTTTCATAACAGTTTTAACTTTTCTACAATACTAGTTGTTGCATTTTGTTTTTCAACATCACGGACAAACGCTCATATAGTTGTTATATTTGGGAAATTATTCCTATAGAGTTCTTAGGACTTAATTTACTTACTAACAATGTTTGTGATAAATGTCATTAATCATAATTTTTCAGTTGGCATTATTTTGGTTATCGGCACTAGCGTGCGGCCGAAGAATTAACGATGAGCACACTAAACGGGATATGTCAAAAAATAACTTAACTACGAAATCATTAAGCGATGAAGACGATTTGAGCTCTCGAAGTTATGGGTTCAAAGATTCCGAAAATGAATTGAAACACGGTGCATCCAAAAACAAGATGCCCACTGCATCGTCAAAATTCGTATCTCAAAAAATACGTGAACCAGAAATCGATGATTACGGCGAAGCAGAAAAGTCAGCATTGAACATACCGGAGGACATGGATTCGTTAGAAAAACTTCACGAACAGGAAAAACTGGAAGAGCCGGAAAACGAGGATTTCGAGCGAGTGAAAAAAGTAAAAGAGGTCTCGTCAATAATCTCGTTAAAACCAAAAGAACGTAACAAAGCTCTAGATCCAATTACTGACCAGCAAGGTTACGCTCCTATGCGATTCGTTCGGCCCTTGAGGGATTTAAGTATCATCGTCAGAAACCCTCACCATCCGATACTCATAGCCCGGCAAGTGCCCATTCATTGGATACCTCGCCACCACCACCACCACCATCCTCAAAAGCCACACGCGCGCAATCCATATCCACATAAGCCTCACCCACCGTTGATGCCCAAACACAAACCGTGCAAACCATGCGATCCAAAAGTCCATAAAAAACATCCACACAAGCCGAAAAAACCGAAAAAACCGAAAAAGAAACCGAAAAAGGAACATTGTCACCATCCCACTCCGAAGAAACCGCACCATAAGAAATTAATATATTACGCTCCCGTGCCCACGGCCATGAACTATTATTACGGGTCTCGAAATCCAGTGAAATTGGTACAACCAAGTAACAATTACGCCGTAGAAGAGAGCCCAGAACACGAAGATATTGAAAGTGACCCAGAAAAACCGTTCCACCAAGAAATAGAAGACGATGTTGAAGAACACAGATTGGCAGAGATGAGTGAACCTTTTGATGAAAGCGACCCCTCCGAAAGCGTGATAAGATAATAATTGCGAAAAAAAAAACAATATTGAATCGAAGTATAAATGAAATAGAGACTTACATATTTATCACATAATAACAGTGCATTTCAACAGAACTTTTAAAAATGATTAATACTTCCATTTAATTAACTTATTAATCTTTTCTCGAAATTTAAATTAAATGCCCAAGAGTATCCATAGAATAGTCTGTATTTTATGTACAAGAAAACAAATTTCAAAATCATCGCATGTTTGTTTTAATTTTTTTAATTTTTTAAAATGTTTAAACTTGCATTTTTTCTATTACATAAACCGGTTACATAACATGAACACACTTATAGCTATCGTATTCCCAAATAAAACATTGTTGCACGCTACAGAGATCATTCCAATTATATTAATTTGTCATGCGCTCATCCCGTAGAAACGTATAGGACGATTTTGTAACTTCAAGGATTCGATTTATACTTCGTTAGTTATCCTTAGCATAGATATTATCGAAACGGCTCAAATCATTTACCTGATAATTGCGGGAGAAGAGATAAATAAAACAAACACAACACTGTTATAATTTTAAGTGATACTATTTTATTATTATTTTGTTGTTATTTTAAATTGAAATTTCACACGTTACGATTGAATTATTTCTCTCGTAAGTGTATTTATTTCATTTTTAATATAACTTTTTAACGATGGCATTATCATCGTATCGTTACGCACATTTGTATTTTGTGTTCTTAAAATTGTTTATATATATATTATAATGTTATCATAAAATCAAAAATACCATGGTTTTCATTTGTAGATCTTTTTCGGGTCGACCGCGGCAATCGGCTTGTACGCTTCTGTGGTCTGGCCCGGGTAGTACGTTCCTTGGGTGTGGTAGAATGGATGGGGCGCCGGTGGGTGGACAGGCTGGAATCCTGGACTAGGGTAGGCCGGTGCCTGGCGGACGCCGAACTGGTTGTAGCCCACCGAATTCGGGTAGCTCCCGAAACCGTTCTGTTGACCCCCGTAGCCGGGTTGATAACTGTTTTGGTATTCGTTTTGGTAACCGGTGTTTGGGTAGTGTTGTCCGTCATAAGCTTGATTGTTGTACGAATGTTGACCGTGCTGCTGGTAGTGCTGCTGATTGCTGTTGTACGGATAGTTTAAGCTGTTGTAGTTGTTGTTGTTGTTGTAACGCTGATAGGGCAGTTGCTGTTGTTGATGGTTGTACTGCTGGTGGCTGTACTGCTGGTTGTACAGCTGGTTGTACTGCTGGTTGTGCGGCTGGTTGTACGGCTGGTTGTAGTGCTGGTTGTACTGCTGGTTGTACTGCTGGTTGTACGGGTATCCCGGTTGGGAAGAGAGTTGCTGTTGGTTGTAGTAACTGTAACCAGCGTTTCCTAAATACCTGTTTGCATCTGTAAACGACAATCACGTACTCGGTGAATCATAAATAAGTATTAATAATGTGTTTTTCGTGGCAGTTAAAATCGGCGCTAATCGTGGAAACCTAATGAAAAACGCGAAAAAAAAAACACTGCGATTTAACGCCAACGAAGTATTCTAATATTATCCAACAAGGCCCGTGTCTCGGAAACGTTCGATAAAGCTATTAAAGTTATGACAGTCCAAACGTATCAAAGTTCTAAAACAAATGTCTCGCGGGAATTCGAAAACGAAATGTGGCGTGAACGTTTTACCAAAAATGTATGAACGCGCGAACGAATCGCGGGGCGAATGCAAGGAATCGAGTTTATTTCATCTTCTTCTTGGTCAGTCATTGCAATCGATGCACATTACTAAAAATATTTTCTAAATACATTTAGGATTCGTGCGGTCTGCCGCGTGTTCGTTACGTTATTGGATCTAGTGAAATTAATTATATATTGCGGAGTGTTGGAAAAAATGAAAAAAAAAAAAACTTAAACGTTGAAAATCTACGAAAACGTGATGGTTTTCATGACTTGGAAAAAAGGTAACGTTTTTTTTTTCGAGAGAATTTAATTACGCCGCCTATTATTCCGCGGCGTGCAAAATTAATTAAAACCTTGTCTTTCTCGCAGGCGGTAGTGTTCGTATATTGTACTGCAATAGTATAATATAACTCGTTTACGATCATTTAACCGCACCGTGCGCGCCCGGCCCCTATCGCGTGCCGCCATATAATCGATTTCTAATAGTGTTCACTTTTAATATTGCTGACGAACACCGTACGGTCATGGTAGTCTGATCCTTTTACCGCGCGTACGCCTTGTGTCCGTGTGCTCCAACCCCGTAACGCCGTTTCAGGCTTGAACGGAAAATGAAAAAAAAAAACATTATTCAACCGCCTCCAGGTCCCGGGCATCCGTCGAGTCGTCGTCGCACCGCGGACAAACGATGTTATTTCCGCGGTTACGCGTAGGTAACCAGTCTTTGGACACGCAACGATCGCGAGACCGTGGAAACCCGCGCTCCGCACGACGCGTACGCGACGTTCTGCAGTTTACCCGGAAAATGTTCGACCCGAAGCGCGTCCGACGTCATGACAATAATGCGCCGCGTAACGTTTTGGACAAATTATCATGATTGTTCCGTTCAAGCTTCCCGAGTACTGTTTCGGACCGAGCACACCGAATAGGGGCGGAAAGGGCTGAAGGCTTTGTGGCATAGTCAATAAACAAATTTAACAAACATTTTTAAAAATACCCGTCGTAATAATTCTTATATAACTTTACACTTCTATTATTGTTCCATAGTCTATACTCTTAGAGTGTTTACAATTTAAAAAACATAAATTTCATACAATCTGTATGATTCAAAAACTTCTCGCGACCCACAGTTTGAGAAACGCTGCTTTATGCTATAGCTCAAACGTATCCGTCACGACCCGGTGAAGAACCGCAGTGTCGGGGTAACGCGACTATAAAATAATATTCGATCGCGTTATGTGCTCGAGTGGTCTTTTTTCCACCGAGAAAATAAATCAATATTGTGTCTGAAAGAAAATCAAAACATAAAAACTCGAAAAATATATTTCGTGCGATAAAAAATAAAAAGTAATACAATTTCGTTCGCGTGAAATGCCGGTACACAATATTGATATTGGATGTTTTTTAATGGATATTGTACATTAGTATATGATTGTTTAAGAGCAGAAGAATGCCTACAGAGATGGCTTGAGTTTCTAGCGCTTTAGGAGCAAGCTTCGTAAAAGCATCCACTCACCTACCAAATTAGTTTTTCCAAACTATTATTAGTACCATCGCTGAAACGTGCGGTTATTACCACTGCCACAGATAGTGTATGCTATATAAACACGTTGTAAATTAATTTTGTACCTGTAATTTACCACGTATCGCATATTATACTTACTTCGGTTAACCCTGGTGGACACATACCGACCCTTTGGTTAGGAATACCCGGCACGGAATAATGGACTTATACGACGTGTTGTATAATATTACTCTTTACTCCGTGTATTACGTGCGGGAAAAAGTTTCGTTCAGTTATTTTAAAACCAAATACTTTACACGGTGCAGCCCACGTACGGTAAGACGTGACGGTACAAAAGAGTTAATAGAGCATCTGTACGCACTTCATGGAACGAGTGCGGACTTACATACATACTGTTTGTGTATACAGACTTACGATGGGGAAATGGAGTAAAGCCGTCGCGTACGGTTAGAAGAAACGCGATGGAATCAACGGTGAAACGGTCGTGCCCTCGGTGAACTGGTGCCAAGGGGCGTTTGTGGGTGGAAAGGGCGTTTGATCGGTGGTTTATGTATGCAAAAACTAACGTGGTCCAAATTAAACGTCATGATGTTTTTCATTAGTTATCACTACAAGTGCGCGTGATGCACGGGGAGTCGATTAAATGCTCGCCCGGACAAGGACGATGGGTAGTGCGGAGATTGTCGGTAGGCGTACGCAACAAGGAAGAGAGGAACATTTTATTTAAGTTTCAATCGGCTCAGCCGCTCAGGTAATCACGTCCAACGATAACGATTCAATAGTTTTGGCAGTGAATTATAACAATGCTATTGGAAAACGTTTCTATCCAAAGGTTTTGAGATTAATCGAAAATGTTAAACGTGTTGCTGCGACAAAGTGAGATAGAAGCGTTCGGGGTATAAAAAAATAAAAAAAGTTATCATTAATGTACTGTAGTTACGTCAAAAAGAAAAAACGTTTTAATTTCTAGCATAAATTATTTTAAACAAAATTCCCTTGGAATAAACTTGCACGCAATGGACCCTAAATAAATAAAAATATAATCTAGATCTATTTTAACGCATATTCGAATATTTCATTAGGAGATAAAAAAAAATTAGCTAGCTTACATTTCTCTAATACATTCAACGTTCAATACCGTATTATTATACTTTAAAATATTAACTATTTTTTAGGAATTTTTATTTAATATTTAAATGATTTACTTTAGGTATACATAATTATTTACTCGACTCAAATTAATTTATCGTATGTTGTAACATATCAAATAAACAATTTTTATTTATTTTTTTTCGTCAAATTAACATTGAAAACATGGACGAATGCAAAAACTTCATATGTTAATTGTTGTATACATTGAAGAAGGAATTAATTAATAAGACACGTAAAACCCAAATAAAAATACCCGTAACATCAATGTGCGTATGATGGTGTATTGAAAATCACTGTTGGTATTAGAGAACAACATTACATTGTTTCAAATGTTTGATTAAAATAGTATCTACATGTTTATAACATAATATTCTAACCAGCAGTGTTCGGACTTATCTAGATTAATAATTATCTGTTCATCTTTTATATTTTCTAAATAAATAGTTACAAGAGATCTAAAGTTTAGATTCTAAACGTTTATTATAGATAAATATTTTACTGAATTAGATAAATTGATCTAGATACATTATTTTACTGATTAAAATCGCCAGAATCGTCCAATTAAATATTTAAAAATTATTTAAAAGTTTACATATTATGTTTAAAAATCATAGTATAGGCCATAGGGGTTAGCTAATATTTAAATACGTTAATATTGATTTGAGAATATAATACAGTATTAAAACGTTTGTAAATACTTTATCAGAGAAAATTATTTTATTATTATTCTCATGTACTCCCATGTGGGTAATCTATCAACAAACATAAAGAGTAAGACACTATACGGTTAAGATTATTCAGTTTCGAAAAATTCTCAATGTTATTTCTCCTAGATAAAAGAGTGTTTATCGAGATGGATACGAGTTTAGCCATCTTTATCTCTGTCCAGGTACGTTTGAGTTGCGTTATCTTTGTCTGGACATAAAATAACCTATCTAATCCGAGCGAACACCGCTAACCCCATACCATAAACATGTACGTATAATGTAATAAATTTAGGGCTAGGGACTTAATGATCTAAAAAATCTTGAAATATGCATGCACATATGCCCTTAAAAATTATCATATATGCTCTAAAAATATGCTGTTAAAAATATTTTATTTTTCTTTAAATAACCAAAAATTACAAATTTATTTATTATTTATTAATAATTATAATAATTTAGTATTTTAATTTTTTCTTCTATAAGCTTGCCGTTAAACAATACAAAAACAAAAAATAAATTTAATTAATAGTGTTTATGAATTAGTAATTTTAAAACCCTAGGTAGATAGATTATTTAAAAATGTATACTTAATAATTGTAATATTTTTTGATTTCTAATTTCTGGAAAATTCACATTAAATATTGTATTACATATGTAAATAATATGTTAAATATGTACTAAAAATACAAATATAGCAAAATATGCACCTATTGGAAAAAAGAACTAATTTCTATAGATTTTGAATTGTTAATTGTTAAATTTGGTAGTTGCTTATAAACTCTTGATATTATATAATACTATATTTTTAATAACTTATGTAAATTTCACTATGTCGCTATGTATTTATGTATTGATCGGTACGCCGTGTCTATTGGCAACTCACGTAGTGAGCAGCTCGCTTTAATAAAAGTTGTTTCTCTGCAAAATATGCAAAATAAAAATGATTGCCTTAAACTCCTATTACTATGAAACAAATTCATATAAGACTTAGCTGCGTTTTGAATGATTATTGAATAGCACGCAAACTCTTATAAGCCCCTAGCCCAAGGAATAATAATAATAATAATAATAATAATACAAATGATAATCATGACAATAATGACAACAGCACTAACGCGCGGTGAAACAGTGGCTGTACGCGCTTACCCGTGTTCGCCCCGTACGGCGTGTAACCGCCGACTTCCTTCTTGCTCCTGCCGGACGACGACGACGACTCGTCGGCGACGGCCGCGGCCGCTAGCACCGCCAAAGCTACCTGCAACGATACGGAAGCAGAACGTGAGTGTCACCCGTGCAACGGACCCGGTCGAGGACGTGGCGGCTCACGTAAAACGAGGTGTTCATCGTGTGTCCTAAGTACTCGGTCTCGGCACGCGCGGCTGCTGGTCTGGTCGATCGGGAACCGCACACTGGTGGCCCGGCCACGAGATTCGGCCGTTTATATACGCCGGCACGGTCCCGGGCGAACAAGGGAAAAGCTTTCGTGCGTCCTAACGGCCATCGCGGAGCCGCACGTCGTCAAGGTCCTCGAAGCCCTCGGGTCCCGTGCGCGAGGAGGGGAAAAAAAATTAAATACGGAAACGACAGCGGAGAGCGGTGGGCGGTTGCGCGACGGCCGAACACGTTTAACGCACTCGGACCGTACCCAAGGACCGAGTGTTATGGTGTACACGTATTATTTGTTGCGCGTCCGCGGCATGTGCATCTTTAATTACAGTCCTGGAGCTTGATTAAATCAATCTTTTGCGGGCCGCGCACCGTTGGTCGATTAAAATAAAAATAATCATAATAATGATAATAATGATCTTACGCTTGCACCGCGACACACTGTTGCGCACAGGTGAGGTTCCAATTAAAACTTTGTTTCACCGTGAGCCCTAAACATGCGGCTAAATGCACGCGTGTAAACCTCTGTAGTGTACGCACTTACAGCGCGGTGTTAAATTGTGTTACACCCGTTGCACCAGACAGCGGGTACAACGTAGGGATGTACTGCACTGTAGGCGCGATGTTCCCCTCGGTGTTGAATCCAGGCGATATTTCTGGGGACGGAGCCCTAGTTTTTTTTTTGTTCATCGGTCATACACTCGAGTAATAAGAATTACATTTTTACTATTTATTTTAGTTTATTACAATTAATTCGGTACATTTGACATTTAATACATAGGTAACATGTTTAACAAATATTTTGTTTAAAAATGTTATCTATTTTATACAAATTAGAAGCGTTTATACAATTTTCTTTTTTAATTTTAAAATTATATTTTATCGAACATGATTAAATCAGTTGTAGGTATTTCCATCTAAAACCTATGGAGTAATGAGTATTTTACATTTAATACAAAAATATTTTGTTGGAAGTTGTATTTTTCAGGGGAGCAAATTTAATTCCAGAGAGGGTATTTCCCTCGCCCCTCTCCCATACAGAATACATAGATTCAACACTGGTTCCTCGTACAGGACTTGATCAATTCAAAACGTTCAAATTGTAACAGTTTTGTGATAGCGATTCTTTTCTTTTTTTTTACAAACATACTCACGAATATTTTCATAAGTACGTTTCATGAGACGCAAATTTACAATATGTTATTATTATACGAGCGAATTAACAGCAATTGAGTAGGTTAAGTGTTACTTTCTACAAACCCATTTCAAAATTAAATACCCCATAAGACCATTCGGTAACGATCGGAACTTAAATATAATCACTCGTAATCAGTGGCGTAAGAGCATTTTTTATGTTTCTATTGGGGGGGGGGATTTTCAACATGAATGTTTAATTTTATACAACTTATATATATATATATCGCTGTAATAACGTTTACACATATAGCTAGTGACGTAGAGTCATCAAAATAAGAAATTAGTTGTTACACAAATACAATATATTACATATTATGTATTATGTATTTTATTGTATTTTTTTTCAAATAAATTATACTATGGTCATTATTACAAGCTCTTAAGATTAAGTTGTAATTTATTAGTTATAATATAACGCATAAGCACCATACGTTTTATTTTAATCTTTCTTAACTCTGCTGAAGTGTGATTATATTCTTATATTATTTCCTTTTCCAGATAGTCGAGGTAAAATTATTACGTTAAATCATCTAATATAACAATAACTATAGTTTTATATACAAGTTGATGAACAAAATATGAAAAGGATCTAAAATTTATTTTTAAATTACAGAAAACGACTTTTGTATTTGAACTTTTTCTTATGAACTATGAATACTATAAATGGTTATCTATATACGTAATTAACATATTATATTGTTAGCGGTGCGTGTCATTATTATTATTTTTTAAACATAAATTTAACTATAGTAGTTGTTTAATGATATATATTATCTCTTTTCGAAATATTCATATAAAAGCGGGCTAAATGCAATGGTTTAACAATGAATTAATTATCAGTGGGTATAGCGGTGGCGACATTTAAATGATTGAGGCTGCCAAGCTAATTATTCGAATTATTGAGATTTACTAAAACTCATAACAGGTTAGTACAACAAAAAAAAAAACTCAACCAACATATTATATTGCTATAGAGATATTTCCGAGGAAAGTTAACAATAAATCGTCCGGTATGTGATTAATGTTATTCTCGTGGTCTGGTATAACTTTTGGTTATCTGTTTTTCTGGAAATAACGTAATAACATTGATGAATAATATATGCTACAAAAATGTATTTTTGTTGTGGGTTGAACTATTTTTTTGTTATCAATAATTCTCAAACTTTCAGTGAAAATCTTGAAACACAACTAAACTGTGACTGTCTGGAAGAGGCCCATTTTCACATGATCCAAAAACACGAAACCATATTGATCGAATATGTAACATTGTGACGAAGAACTTACACAGTATGGCAGTAACAACCATTATTCTAACAAACAAATGAGTAAATCAGTTATTGATGTTAACATTTTTTCTTGGATATATGAAAATTCAAAGCCTTAAAAGATTCCGCTGAAATAAAGCGCATTGTATAGGAATTGTGCTGTCACAAATAGTGACTCACTTTATCATACTCGTAATATACTTTACTAGACGTATATTCTGTAACCGGTGTCCGAACGTGTCTAGAAAATCTAGACGTGATGCAATAACAGTTTAAAAAAATAATAATGCTTGAATACACTGAAAATCATCTCAGAAGTGACTTTCTTGCATTTTCGATTTCATCCATGTAAATAACACAAAAAGTTGAAATCGATTTTTGAAATACTTGAATTTAACAAATCAAAAATACCTGGTGAATTCAAACCCGTTGACAACAAAAGTAATACGAATAAAGAAACATGGAGCACATGTGCACAAATACAGTCGCATTCAGAGATATTAAATCACAGAATTCAATTCTCTCGAATGAAATAGCATTGATTTTGTTTTATTTCTTTTTTTCTCGGAGTTAACAACAAAGAGTAATTTAACAAAAATGTTTTTTTTTTTTTTAATGTAATATTTTTATTATTATTATAAAAAGTTTTCTTGAGAAAGTCATCTAAAATTAGTGTTAATGCAGTATTTTTTATTTTTTGGCAATCCAGCATTTGATAATTTACAATTATTTACAAAAATGTTCAAAGATTAACGATTTAAAGAACAGGTTATATACAATAAAATAAATAATAATAGATAATGATAATTTTTAGTAAGTGCGGTCGATGAAGTGAATACAGTAGTTAAAGAATTTAATTATATAAAATAGAATATATAATAATAATAATTATATAATAAAAATAGATGTTAGATATTGTATTTGACCTGCGCTCATACACTTTGAATACGTAAGTAAGAATTATACACCTCAGTATGTAAAAATTAAAAAGATTAATAGAATCATTACAAGAATAATAATTAAAAAAGTGATTTATTTATTGATTTATGTGTGTTGTTTTATTTTGATGGTAGTTGCTACTTTTCAAGCGTTCAGTTATTTCCTGTCCAGTACAATGTGTCATGATTAACCTAACGAAACGCCTATAGCTTAACATAATTTTTTTCTTAGTATCTTTTTCACCAACATAAATATCAACAAGTTTTCGTTCTTGTTTTTTTTTAGTTAGTTAACACTTTAGAAAAGAATCATCATTATTTTGTTTTACTACCCCAAAAGCTCTAGGTATTATTGAGTGATCGATGAATTAAAAATTAAAATGTGAAGTATGTCTTAAACGGAAATAATTACATCGTAGAACCGATAAGAACATTTTTTATGTTAGGTTTTCTAAATATCTGTAATTTAAATACATAGACACACCCATATATATAATATATATATAATATATATATATATATATATATTAATTCTTAGAGAACACCGGTACACGAGGCTGAGACGCGTCTTGTAAATATTTGTCATCTTATATGCGTCTTACCGTAATCTATGTACTAAACGCTTGTTGTGCTTATTGATTTTACCAACTACGTGTATTCCCTAAGTGTAAACGCCACCCCTTACGGCATACGTGTATTCAAATCGTTTGATGAATGCGATCCGTATTTGAGTTTTAGCGTACAATTGTCATACAAACATTATGACATTATGTGTTATATAAACGTATCGAATAATTGCGACGAACCAACAATTATTTCGGTATGGAAGACTAGATTTCTTTCTTTTCGTATTTAACAAGTATGAGTATGATTTAAGCATGTTACGTATTGTGTTCCAGTGTGCGACAACGTTATATTTATCAAAAGTCTACACAATGTCGACTAAACGTATTATATTTTTGTTTGTACTTTATTGTTCGTGATTCCGTAAAACGATAAAGGCTGCAGTCTAGGATGCCAACTAAGTTTTAGGGCAGGATGGGTTATAACCAGGGCTGTGAATGCAACAAGGTACTGTGAAATATACATGTCACAATAATGAAATACATTATAATTGACAAGTGACACGCAACATAAACGAATAATATGCACCGTTTTTCGAACACCGAATTGGTATTGTCATAGTAAATTCGTAGTCAAAGTCCATAGAGTTATCGAGCGATTATGCTTTTATTAAAACATTTACACACAATTTACCGCGATTTTTACTGCGCTTTTACTTTGACTTTATTACGACGACCAGACCGTTGTCTAAGGTAACGGTCCATTTCACTCGTTTGTACTTTTCACTCGTGACGTCCGGCGTGACGTTTCGGACGAAATATATTGACATGACCCTCAGCGACATGGCATGTCCACGTTAAGACTATTTGAACCCGTGGGCCGCGATAATTTTGAAATTTACCGAGCGTATTACATTGCACTATGATTCGGTAAAACCCAGGATTTCTGCGAGCGCGTATACGTTGCACCGCGGTGGCTTATTCAAATTTCATTACGCTCGATCGCAATATCGTTACCTTTCAATTTCAAACAAACCGCACCGAACGCGTATCCGAACTCGGAGGTAAATGGAAACCACCGAGATGGGTTGTTGGTTCGTTATAACGGTATAACACAACACGGTGCATTGTGTTGTCTGTCGTGCAGGTTTGAAGTGCGCGTGGTGTGAAAGCAATTACGACGGTGTTGCGGACCGCAGACGTCGCGCGCCGCAGTGAAGCGATCGCTAGCAGTAAATTGTAATATAATATTATTCCATTATCTTGTATGCATTCTCAGCGACGATCGAGCATTCTCAAATTCAATAATAATAAAATCATAAGCCATTTGAATCCGTATAAAACAATAATTGACATTTACCGACCATGTATTTATTACGACTGTTGCGAGCTCGTGTAACACATTACGCCGGCTTATCCGAATTTAATTCCACTCGATTGCGACGCCCGGTTGTACTTTAAATAATCATTGCCAACGTAGAGGTAAAAATGAGACTGTTGATTGAGGTTACCGGTTGTCATTTAAACGGTAGGAAAACGCGACGTACTATGTACGCGTGTGAAAACAATAATTATTGCGAGCCATTCTTCCATTGTCCCGGGCGTTGGCAGAGATATTCGAAAAACATTATGTACGGAACAATCGGCGCTCGTTTAACGGTGTACGAGGGGACGGCGTGAATAACTTTCCGGACTCTGTTGCTGTATCTGGTAAAGACGTTTTTGAAACAAAATGTACCCGGAATCAACCAAAGCACAATTATTGCTCTTTCGTCCCGCCCAAAGTCCAATTATTACGATTAGGTGCTCGGCGCAGTACTGCAGTGTTTTCATTGTATCACACGCAGCGATTCCGACGGAGGGCCCGAGTAGGTTTATAGTTTTTTCGAAATATTTGGCGAAATACAATAGAACTTGCATAATATTAATGTGCAATTTGTATACGTATTATATGACCTACCCATGCACCGTGTTCGTGTTAGGTTGTTGATAATGATGTGTTTCTCCCTTTTAATCTTGAAACATTAAATAATGTTCGGTACAACAAACGTTAGTTACATTATAAAATACTAAACGCTTCAGTCTTGGCTTTATTTTAGGTTCGTTCGCAAGATCCAACCGCCTGGTCGTATTTCAGACAGCATAGTAATTATATTACGTGCGATCGTACAAAACGTTTATCAAACATCTACAGTTTCACCGTTATCTCAGACTCGTGCCCCTCTGTGGTTGGATAAACTTTTTAAATATCTTTGACAATAATTCTAGACTTGTGGTGTACGTTAAAACTTTTAAATAAAAAGTGTCCTGCACTATTATTATTCTTTTTTCCACTACATAAATTTCCTTATGCGGAGCACGCGTATCATTGCAATTTCACCATTTATTATCTTGAACTCTAAAGCTTTTTACATCGGAATACATATAGTTTTGCATTAAAAAATAAGGAATAAGCCCCGCCGCTATCAATCACGTGTTGAAAACGATAAAATCAACGGTCTTATAATAACCATACGAGTATACTGACGAATGCAGTTCATCACACAATTTTTTTTGGACGAGCGAGAAAACGTCGCGGTCGTAAGACGGCATAGATCTTTTCTGTAACAATAATAATAATGATAATGATAATATATTGTTTGGCGGTCGTACACACGTATTCGACGTGAAGCCAACGCGAAAAAACCGAATAGGAAATAATGTAATAATAATAATATCGTACGATGTGCATTGCGAGTGTTGCGAATACACCGAAGACGACCAGTTCAAGTCGCTCCGGGGTAGGTTACCCGGTTCCGCGGCCAGGTATGTACCTGAACCCGCGATACACGGTACGCCATTATCGTGTGTATGAACTGTATTCACACGGACCGTGTAATTATACATGTGTTCACATGAGTGGGTGTTATCGTACTCGGACTAACGATTTGTACACAACATTTCGCGGCAAAGTACGTGGGTACGAATATGATGATGATATTGTACACCACATTCGTGATGATTGACGTGATATTTTGAAAAAATATCACGTCACGAACCGCACACTCGACGCGAATCCATGCACTCCGCCGTGTACGTACGTAAATAATTTCCACGTTAAACTGTCGGTTGAGATCCATATTTCTTTTTTCGTTTACCTTCCGTCTCGCAGAACGGATCATTATTTATTATTATTATTATTATTATTATTATTATTACTATTAATTATTTTCATTTTCATTTTGAGTGAATCGAGCGTCGTATTTGCACTCTTATCATTATGTGCGAGTTTTCTTCTGTCCGTTGCACGATATCCATTCAAAGGATTGATGCTCCGATCATCAATTTCTTTAATTTTCTGATAAAATAAATGTTGTCTATTGGTGCGTTCAAGAAGTCGTTTTCAAAATAATTGAGAAAAACTGACGAAAAATTACAAAAAAAAAAGGCATTATTCTACTAGTTACAACAGTTTTGGTTGAACAGCGAATTTAGTTTTTGTCGTTGCTGTAAAAATAATATTTGTATGTATATAGGTATTTATTATAATTTTCAAAACCTATTGAGTTTTTTCTTAAATTTTAGTATTAAATTAATAAAATCAAAGTCCAAATATGATACATATAACATAGGAATTTCTTATTTGTAAAATTCTGTTTGACCAGCCTGAATATAAAATAATTAGGCATAAACACTGTTAAAATCACGGATTATTTAAAATACTCGTAAAGTTTAATCTATGCTAATGTATAGTCGTGAAAAATATATATCAGATGATCCATCTGATCTCCTCCGCTCAGAATCGTTTTTCGATACCTTCAAATTTTGAAGTATAAATCACCTGACTCCTGTATATCATCCGACCTTTTATATATTTGTTTTCATCTATTAATGACTAAATACATACAGTCATGTTAAAAAAAGCTCTAAGAAATTATGCAACCAAATTTCCGTAAATTTAGATGGCCTAAGCAAGGAAAGTCGTAAATGGATAGAAAAAAAGCTATTATTTAAGTTTTTCGTAATTTTAAATAAATTATAACGACGTTATAAATACCGAACGCGTAGAAAATGTCAGTTCCGTATGGTAATCGTTATTTTTGACTTACGTGAGCGGCTAAGGACGTGGCATATTAATCACGACTTGCGAATCCGTTAAACCTTTCTAAACATTAAACGTTGTCGTAGAAGTCACCGTAAAAACACTCGGCTATTATGTATATTACCTATTATAATAATATCGCGGACGCCGTTCGTTCGGAAGAGTTACGGCGGTGATCGCGGAGTTTTATATTACGAGTATATATATATTTATATTAAATACGTTTACTTTTAAGCGTTTCGGTTCGGTCATGTTACACGGATTAAGATAAAAAAAAATAAAAAATTACATTACATCATTTCTCGCTGATTTTCGCGTTGTCATTGCCGCCAGCAAGAGTTTCCATAATTTATAATAGTTAATAGCTCGTCAGCCTTTTAAATAAGTAATGTGTAAAGTTCATTTTTTTCCCTCACGCATCGTCACGGACCAGCCCGCTTAGAATTTTTATTTTTCATAAAATGTCAATAAAATAATTTTGGTTCGTCAAAAATTCTTTAAAATTAAGTTCCTCATTATGACCTTTTGAATATATAATGCTCAATAAACGATAATAATCATGAGAATCTGCAAAATTTTTGGAGTTGAATATACATAAGACTCACAGTTATTTTTATACTCGAGGGTTGAAAATTGAATAAAAAATGTTCATTTTATTTGTCTTTGTAGCCGTTAAAATGTTTATTCATAAAAGTCGCATTCCATAAATATTAACCGTAGAGACTCGAAAAATGTAATCAGTACTCATACTAGGATTTGATTGACATTTCATAATTTCCGAAACATTGCACACGTGGAACAGGTCCTACGGCGTACCTACGATTTCGGATATTAAACGGATGGTGTGTAAAACTGTGCAGAAATTTCCAGAACGGTGATCGCGTCTGCACGTCATGCTACTAATAATAATAAGAAAGATTGAACTCTGACATTTGCGAAACATGTTTAAAAACGCCACGTGCGTTTCAGACCACCGATATCCCGTCATGTACCTGTAGTACTATTAGTCACATGATGGTGTTTGTTCATTGCGTGTTGGTAAACGATTTTTATTTTCACGTCCAATCATTTTATTAACTCGCATTCGGCCGCAGCAAACATTATGTTATACCATTAAATGCAACGTTCACTGTTTCGTAGTTCCCGAACGGCTTTTTACGATCGGTACGGATACGCGAACACTATTGTAGTGTGGGGCGGGGGGGGGGGTAAACCGTAGATTCAAATTTTATGATAATCCGCCACGTGCCTACGCGCGGCGTGCAGTGTACTTGCGATAAATTATAATTATGTTGTAAATTGTCGGGATCGTTTCGTTGTGCACGAACTTTACGATCCAATTTCAAAGGTACCGCGATTGTAACAATATAACAATATGCAGTTGGGTCCGCGGGTCGAAAACCGTCGTGTATGAATAGAAATTAATTAATTGTTAAATATCAATAACACGGATGGTTCCCGATAAAAAACGCGTATCGCGATGCGCAGCGGACGTTCAACGAATTGAAACCACGAAAACTATTCGCGCACGGTTTTGTGTACTGTGTGTGATGTTGTACAGAATAAAATATATTTTCATGCGTTACAATGAGTAATATATTAATATTTATATTTAATTGTGATAACTGCAGATAACTGATATTATATACTTGTATTTTTATATACACGCTAGTAATATGACAATAGTTATTGATATCATATAGACATTTTGCACATGAATAGGAAATAGATAAATAATAAATTATATCATGCAGGTAGGTATGAAAAAAAAAACAATAAGGAAGAATACCAATTTAAAAGCTTTTAAAACTTAGGACCTAAATGAGGCATAACGTTTACCATTGCATAGAACTCAGGCGATAGTTGGCGTTGAATCAGATAATTCGTACATAAAATACCCAACAATGAACATAGTTTGAATTTAAATTATTTTTTATTTCATAGGCACAAAAATGTTCATCAATACCTCCAGTCAACATTGACCTGCTTATAAAATAAGAAATTCTGATTTCATTCACCAACGATTGAAAGATTTCCTCAAATAAACATTCTCCTGCAGAATATATTTCTATGACTAAAAGCTTTTTTTATACATCTAACCTTTTATTCTAACCAAACTGGAGGGAATAAAACACATTTAACTTCTGGTGGTAAAATAAATATTTTATCTGGTGTTCAATATTAGAAAACATATTAAATAATTGTATACATATAAAACTGTAACTTTATAGATCGTATTCGGTTCGTTCATCGCCGTCCCCCCCGCGTGAGACCTTAACCAGTATAGGCGACGGCGGCGTTTGGGCCGGAATCGGCTGCTCTTGGGTTCGTACCATAATATGTGTATTTTTACGCATACTAAAACTGTAAAAACTTATTGTACTTGATACAAGAATATACTGAAGTTATTTCTAACTACCGGTCAATATAGTGTTCAACTATTCAACATCTATTCAGAGCTTAATACAACTCCAATGTTCAACGCTGTTTTTAGAAAAAACTTATAGTGTTCAACTATATATTATATTGTATTTCATTGTACGCATTCCTTAGCATATTATCATATTTTACAACAAAGCTGTTTGACGAATTCAGTAAAATGTCAAATCGACACCGGATTTTTCCAGATTTGAGTAAACGTCCAGTGTTAAGCTATACGTATTTCATTGTACGCACACTGTTGTTATTTTAACACACCAAAGCATATAATTTACAATTTATCTGTTTGAAAAATTCAGTAAAATGTCAAATCGACACCGGATTTGTAACTGTGTAAGAATGTATATTATACGTCTCGCGAAGAAGTCTCCCTGAGACATTTTTGAGGAAATTTCAATTATTTTCGTGTCCTCTCGGCGATTGTGCGCGCGGTGTAAACCGAAAACGTTACATTCCGTCACGGTCCACCGCCTCGGACTTCTAATCTCCGATAACTTGGTCGTGCCGTTGACGAGCGTTTGATACTGCGACAAATATAATAAAGGCGACGATCCGCGGCAGAGAGTACGGCCGTGCGCGTTTTTATTTCAATTTTTTGAGCACACGTTTGTGCGCGGTGGCGAAAAACAATGGACATGTTGGTGACCCTTGGAATGCGTACGACTGCGCGCGGAATTGGAAACCACATTGCCAAGTTGTATACACATATGTAAATTTACACTTAAATCTTTGTCTTTAATTCGCGTTTGTATTTCTTACGCTTATAGCGTTATAGCACGTACATATTGCAAGCTATCACTCCGTCTGACAAATTCATCAGCCCCCTGTGTAATTCAGTTACTTCATTATTTTTAATACTTAAATAAACGAAGTTGCAAATACATTCATTCGAAAGGTATTTATATGAATTTACTCAAATACCTGACAGATGTTATGATATTATAAGCAAAAAAAAAGTTATCCAAGTAAAAAAAAAATGCTATCACTGCGAAAAAAAAGTACGTAGACGGACACAACTGATAGTAAATAAGTAGGTAGGTACATCATGAGCGATTGTAGTATGGTTATATTCGTACCTATACGGGAATTCACAATGAAGTTAATGATTCTGATATTTTGTAAAATTATGATATAAAATCTAAGTTATAACTTATAACCAATTCATTTTTAGAGATTAGAAGTTTTTCTGGTATTGACAATAAGAAGTGATAAATAATCTTATGATCTTCAATTTAATTTTTTGATATTTACCATGCACCGATCATATATACTTGATTACGTTGCAAAGAAATAAAAATAATTTAGCACGCCCAATCGTACGCCTAATAAAGTTCCACAGATAAGGACAGCTTGCATCGTATCGTGCCCACGGTGACACCCGCTCGGAAACGTATTTTGTTCGTTTACATCAAGGCGCGAACGCGAACAAATACGAATATTTTCTTCCAAACGAATTCAAAATATATGAGTTCGCCAACCATTCGATCGAACCGTTCATATTGTTTGTTCGGAATCACTCATTCGGCAATCAGTAGCCTTCGCTCCCAACAACTTGACCTCAAATAAAAATGTAAAATACAAAAATGATTTAATATTGATCAAACTATTGAGTAGACTCACGAGTGTTGCTCAGTTTTATTCATTTGATTTTAAAATATTTCTATAAATTTCAATTTAAAATGTTATCAAGTGAAGATGATGGTTTACTGTTATATTTTGCATGTGCTTTAATGATAAAATCGCCGAATTCGACTTCGCTGGTGGATGACATCGTTGTACCGAAACCGAGGTTATACAGTGGTAACATGCTACTAAACGTCCTAGGAAAGGAAGATGGTGAACATTTCAGAAATTGCTGTAGAATGGCTTTTGAAAAATGTCAACTGGTACTCGCTCTCGTTGAGTCCCAATAAATTGACCTTAATTTATATAAGTTAATGAGCCGGAGACACTATTCATCTGTCCAGTCTATGTTTATCAACTTGGGTATAATATGCTAATTTAAATGATTTAAATAAAAAATCTGCACACTTTGAAAAAAAAGGAGTTGTATAGGCGAACACAGCCGAATGGCGATGACAGCCGCATGTCGTTCGCGCTGAATAGAAATTATATTTGATCTTATCGCTCGCCACCTGTTGGAACGGGTCCGAAGGCGAACGGAACTGGTACCGCGGCCATTCGTCCGTGCTCAGCAGAACTGTTTACACCTTAAACGCGGTTTCGGTTCAAGTTAAACGATTATGGTCTAATATATAGCTTTTAACGGGTCTTCGAGACGTTCGGTCTGACGTTCTTCACATTCAGAATGTCCCGTGGGTATACTATTTATAATATGGAGACTGCATTGATAACGTAATATTATCGATGCCACCCTGTTAATTTCTTTTTATCCTCGCGTACGTAAACAAATTATATTTTTGTCCGTTTGTTGTCCAGTTCGTGCAGCGCATTTGTGTGACGTTACACGTATTGTTTCGCACCCCGTACCCTGTCGTCGTTCGTTGTTGCGACGGTCATTTCCCCGTAAGCCATATTGTATAATATACTACCAAGGTTGATGTTGTGTCTGATCGCACAAAGCGATTTCTGCAGTGGTAATGCGGTTGCCCTTTGACTCGAACGTATCACGCCTTAGCGGTGAAGACAAATCATTTCAATCGTTTACGATCGTTATAATGTCGTAGACGAGCTGACACTCGTATTTTTCACGTACGGTTTTCTACGAACGTGTTTATAATAATATAACAACAATAATATTATACGACAGAAAATGACAACAATCTGGGAGGAACTCGGTGCGCGGAAAATTGCTTTGAAATTTGCATAGATCGAATAACAGAGATTCCAACCAGGAAGTTTGGGATAATTTATTGTTCCCATATTCGTATACGACTCGTAAACACAAAGAAAATAACAAATTAACGCGAACGCAATTTATTTTTATAAATCTATCGCAGAATCACTGAAATTTAAATTGACTTGGGATATTTTTTTCTAGAGGACTTTTTTTTAATTTCAGTATTTGTTTTAAAATTGGTTTTTATTTACTTAAATGCATGGGTAGGATACTTTTTACTTTTTTGTTCAGCGAATTTGTCCGTTGAATTTTTTCTTATGATTTAGGTACTTACTATGACAACAGTATTTTTTCTCACCAGACTGATTTTTTTTATATTTTTGCAACTTATTGTTTTCACTTATTAATTATGAAACTGTGTTAATTGGTGTTTATATGTTATAGAAAATATATTTGACCATTTTTGGAAACAAATATTCATGTTAATTGTCAATTTTAGTTTTATTTATCAGTCTAGTAAACTTCAATTTAAATGAAAAATGTATTCATCATGAAAAACTTATATCCTCCCATTTATCATACTGATTTTTTCTACAATATTGAAGTCCAAAGAGTAGCAAAAATAATGTTGGGCTAAGATAAAATTGGATTATAAATTGTATAACATTAATTTTCTAAGCGTTATAAATAATATATACTTGAAATAACTTATGCATACACTTACGTTCGTAAATTATTATTATTACTTGAAGTCGGCGCCATATGTATGCAAGGACAAATGTGACATTTTCACTGAGCCCACCGACAGCAGGCAAACAGTATTAGTTGTAATAGTTGTATACGTATTTATCATAATTCAGAGAAACAAAATTATAAATGATAAACCAAAACGGAATATGAGTTTGTGAAAAACATTAAATTCATGATTTATTAGGGACCCATAATTGCAGTTGGTTGTACGATCCCATGGTTTGATAAATCTGAAGCCGCATCTATGAAAGCAAAACGAACATTTACAAAATCATTTTAATATTGCATTCAAAAATATAATAATGTACCTATTATATTCCACTTGAAATACGGTAATAAATTAATAAATTAATTGATAAATAATTAATAAAGTAATTATAAATTAATTCGTTTTGACATTGATATCTCATATTACAATTAAAGAAATGTTCGTTATTAAAGTAAAGATGAAAAAATCAACAATCATGGTTTACAATCTGTATCTCAATACTCGAAAGTGACTACTTTTTGAAAAACAAGTTAATTCGTTATGTTAGTAATAATTATTACCTGTAAAGTAATTTTTTTTCTTTAAATTAAATATTTACTTTCAAGAATTTAAAAACAATGAATGTTATAAATTTAGATGTTATTGATGAACTTATTTCGTCTCTTTTTGAATACTGAGTACAAAGAGCGGACCATTTGGTGTTAAATACAGTTCAAAGTATAGCAGTGTAAACGATAATAATATTAATATGTTCTAGAACAAACTGGCGCGACTATTTCGACGTGAAGTTTTTTTGGTGTGGCCTTTTTAGTTTCTTAAAAATGAAACTTGTAATGACTTTAGTCGCCTCAGATAAAAGTTCGATACATTCGTTAATAACAACTGATTTAGGTTGCATCATTTAAGCTGCTCACGTTCTGCTTTTTTAATCGCTGTATGTACTTCAAATCATGTCAGAGGCAAAGTTTTTAGTAATAAAATCGTCGATTACAGTTTTAACTCAACAAATACGTATATAAAACCTTCTTGTACAAACATTTTCGCTACCACGATTTGATAATGTAATGGACATTTTCGAACGATCACTATTAGCTTTTAATTTTCAGATACGAAGTAACAACTGATCGGCCGGATTATACATCGACCGATCGCTTTAATACATAACTGATGTGATCATGTCACGTGATGTCCGTGAAGTGCTTATAATGGTTGAATGTATCTAGAACTATTATAATAACTGTTAAAAAAAATAATATGGCAATGGTCAAACAAGCAAGAGGTTTGAAGTCGAAAGTAATATCAAGTCGGATGCAGTAAATATTGCATACAATGGTCAATGAGTCAATGAATATCGATTATTTTGGAAGAAGATGTATAGTAAGGTTCATCATGATAAAATTGTGTGTACTCGTCAGATATCTAATAAATCTAAATAAATAATCCTTTGCGGCCGGTTCAAAATTCATTATTTATGAATTTAATATAATTTTATTAATACATCATATAAATTGATTTTCAACGAGTTTTTGCAATAATCTTTTCAAAAAGGATGCAGTCGTACAGAATTTTCAGCCGAAGCCAATATAATATAATAAACTTAAAAGAAACCAATGCGTTAGATGTGAAATAATATAATGTTTAATACTTAAAAAAACGTGTATACGCTTTTTCTAACTTAAAAAACAGAATCGTCGACATTTCAGTTGTTTGGAATTCTTTATTTTATTGTACTAACGGGTTCGAGCAATAAACATAATTAATACGAGTGTTATACCCATAATATACGAACGAATATGCTAGAATATATGAGATATATTGTAAAGGTCATATTTAGAGCCTGAAAACGCACGTAAAACCGTAATAAATAACATTTAAATTTTAAATCGAGTAAGTTATTAGTTATTAGTTATTACACAATGTTGAACAGACGAAATATTAAACATTTTTCAGGAAATGTTATGGGCAACTTAACATGCATGAAGGTGATAGTGTTTGAAGCGTATGATTTATCAAAGAAGGATACCTTGTGGTCTTTGGATGGTATAGGACATGGGTAATAATATAAACTCGTATTGCATCCATACCTATTGTTTTTACTGTTTAAAAATATATATATGTTTAGGCAATAATTGCTTATTTTATATAATGTATCATCACTCATGAAATTATTATAAATCCGTTCATTGTGTAGTAAATTGAAATAATTAATTTAATTAAATTTGTTATTGTTGAGCTAAAATGTTTTTATACCAGTAGCTAAAAAAAAAAAAAATTAAATTTAAATGATCATGGCATGGGACACAAAAGCATGATAAGACTAGTGAAATGTCACAAAGAAATAAAATATTTAAAAACATTTTTCTCGACCCTGATTTATATGAATATGATTTCAAGATTTCCCATAACGATTTGCCTTCTTTTGGCCAGATCTATTTTTTCCGGTTTCAAGTTTTATCTGGAAATAGTGATGATACAATTAAATGTCTCTAAAACAGTAGGGCGAGGAGAACTGAACCAAATTCCATTTAGGACACAATTCTTATACGATGATTTTCCATCAGATAATTTATTATCCTCTCTAGGTTTTATTTGGGATGGCCATCTTTTTCCATCTCCAAAACGATTTTTTTTATTTAGAGTCAGTTTTGGACAGTTCCTACTACATTTTGATTTCCTTATCGAGTAATTACGGTTATGGTTATAAATTATCGTCGATTTGATATATTTTCTTTTCGATGTCAGAATTAAAGTAAGTACAGATTTCACTCGTAATATATCGTCATCTTTACTGTAAATAATCTTAACAGCTTATTTAGTTATTATAATGTCATACAGAACAAATATTTAACTAATGTATTTACAGCTAACAAGAGGCATGCCTATCAAAACAATATTATTCACAAGGATTATTCACATCGTACTATTCAAGGTCTTATATTATTATAAATGTGATGGTATTAGTAATTTAGAGTATAACATCGTTAATATTACCTAAAATGAATAACAATATCGTGAAATTTAATAAAATGAGCACTTTATAAATGAACATATAATTGAATCGCTAAATACTAAAAAGGTCTTATATTTTACTAAAGTAACTAAGCTTCATTATCGAATTCGATATCGATATATACATGTTTTGTGCAATCGGGGCGCATATCCAATTTTATAGATACCATCTATGTAAATTACTAAAAAAATTTCATTTATAGCAAAAAAGCAATTTTTTTTCAAACATGTAATTTAAGAATCCTAAAACCGGGAAATGTGTCCTTTCTGTACCCGGCGATTCACACGTTTAATGTTTATATCGTACAGGGCTGGTTATAGTCTTCAAAAACAGGTAGACCTATGGATATTATTATTTATCTACATATTTATTCTTACAAGCCAATCATCACCCGAAGAATCAATTCAGTTGTAACGAGACTGGATCCTTCAGCTTCTCCCTCGAAGGCATAGAGGTTATTTGATCCTAACAATTCTAACTCAGCAGTTCAAAAAATGTATTTACTTAAAAACTTCGTGACTAAAAAAACGACAATCTAACCTTTAAAAGCGTAGTTGAACAACAATGTTAACCAACGTTTGTCAGTTATATTTATAGTTTGTTCCATTCTTCAAATGATTATGGTATATTGCTATTTTGTTCTATAGCCTTAAACATAAACTGTTGTACTCGATGTATGAATTATTTATCGCATTGTAGTACCTAATACCTATTCACTGCCTATAAGATGGTTCTACTTGTATTACGTAATTTGATCTCGGTTCTATGTGGCGGTTAACTTTAATAGTATACACTAACCCTTATAGTGGTCAAATAAATTGTTACGTTGTTGATTCATCAACCTACCCACCTAAAAATCGAATGGCCCAGTGTATAAGTAAATTAATGACGTAAGACCATAGGCGTGAGCACAGGAATTGTTGGTAGATGGTGCATTCTTTATTTTTTTTATTCATCATTTACCTTTTCTAAAATAAAAAAAAAAAATACCGTCACTTTTTCTTAGGATACCACCAATAAATAAGTAATATATTTCAAAATGGGTAATTTTTTTATTTAAAACCATTATATACCTAGTGAAATATTAAATTAACTAGGTTCTATAACAAGTTAAATTATAATAACTGAATAAAAAAAAAATTGTAATTTATAAAACATAAAAATTACATCTTCTGGGTCCAAATTGGTGACCAGTTCTTGTTCGAAAAACATTAACAACAATAACTCCAGCCGACATCAAGAATCTCCTTCACAACTGTCACGACTAGGATGGTTACAAAATGTGTTAGAGCCTTGTAAATATTAGGAAAACTACTAAATAACTCATTTTTCTAAAAAACTTATCTTACCACTGGTGAATAATTTTAGCTGTCGTTTCCTTGTTAAAATCTGGAAGTGATTTTATGATGTTATACTCTCCTTCAATTTCAGAGACATTTAATTTAAATTAATTATATGTCTATAATAGCAACTATAATATATATGCAGAACACTGATTTATTTTTATATGATATATTATATATATTAGAACTTATATATTGTATTATTATATGGCGAAATATAACAAAAATGCCGACAGTCTGTTTTCTATTAATATATATTTATCAATCTGAATCTTTACTCAAGGCCTATTTATTTTACTGTCAGGGTATAGACCCCAAAAAGTTATCCGAGGTTGCAGGTTTTCCAAAATAAACTATGGTTACGTTTAAGGAAATGTAACGGTTGTGGGTGACTAAAAAAAAAAAAGAATGATCTGAACTTATAGAATTAAGTAACATAATTACAATATTTTAGCAAGTCACCTGAAATTGTTACATGGAAAATACTTTGATGGGTTTTAAAATTAGACTGTACTCCATGTATACTTTCGATGCCTCAAAAGAGAATGTTAGCCATAGAATACATTTTTATTAATAAAAATAATGATAATATGTGCAGCGTGTTTTCAATGAATCATTTCTTACTTCAGAATTTAACTGATTTATTATTATTTAGTCTTATTATAGATAGATTCTTAAATACTATTATTATTGACATTTACCACAATATTATAAGGTCGATTGGAAACAGGTATACAATACAGTATTCAGTAGATACCAATAGTTTTATTATATTATTATGTATCTATAAAATACATTAATATATTCTTTCTGTCTCTCTTTTGAAACATACAGTCATATCATTATTTATATTCGTGCGTTTAAACAAGAGTTATTGACCGAGGCACTGACAGCGTTTTTTTTCTTACAGACTCGACCCATGACCAGTCGGAATATTATAAATTAGAGCAGTAAATAGCATAGGACGTCATTGAATAAAAAATGTTAATTTTTAAAAAGAGTGTGAAAATAAAAAATAAACAAATTTTTAAGTACTAAGGACCACAGCAAATGCCGTTTCATTAAAGACGAACAGGTTTTTTTTTGTGTTGCCTATCGCGAGTGAACGCAGGAAAAATTAATTTTAGCTCGCAAGTGATAGAATACGTGAAATGGAAAAACTGTAGCCAGCGGGACGTTACATTCCCGAGACACGTACATTTGGTTTTCTACAATTAATGTATAATCGTATACGACAGAGATTCTCAACCTTAGGGTTGCGACCCAACTGTGGGTCGCCAATAATTTTTAATGGGTCGGCTAAAATTTAAAACGTTGATATTTTTATTTTATTTTTGAGTCTTATTAATAAATAATAATAAATGAAACTGTTTTCGTAAATTTCTTCTAAGAGTAACCGTTACGAGTCATTCACAATATTGATAATTGGTACTAAGGCTTGGATCACACTATTATTATTGGATCACCATAATATCATAATAATTTTGGATATCTTTAAGAAATGAGTATCCTAATTTTTACGAAGAAGCATTAAAGAAATTAGTTCCTTTTGCAACAACATATTTATGTGAATCCGGATTTTCGAAATTAACTGCAATCAAAACCAAACCAAGAAATAAACTTAATGTTGAACCCACTATGCGTGTTTCACTTACTAATTCCATAGAAGCTCGAATTGATTCATTAGTGAACAACATCAAGACCAAGGAATTCATTACATTTTTCATTATTTTTTTAAAAAAATGATGAACAGTACAATTATTAATAGAAATGTTAATTTTTAAATATAATGTAATTAATATTATGACCTGTTATTAGCGTAAGTTATAAAAGTAAAAAAAAATATTAAATTAAGAGTACCCAATAGTTATTTTTTATTCCTCCATTAAACATTAATTATAAAAAGTTTGCATGAAAAGTTTGGAAAATATCTTAGGTCGCCACTACGAAAAGGTTGAGAACCGCTGGTATACGATATGCTATACCGTAGCCGCGTAATGCATATGGCGCGAATTAGCTTCATTGGATATTATCCGTTTACTCTTCGAGAGGGCACGCTTTACGTAGTATTAAAAAATAATGTAAATAATGTGTACCACATGTAAGCACCTACGTGGTACAATAACACAACGCTTCAATATAACCGCGCACTCGAGTGATATTAGAGTTTATCGTTGTTTACTTTTTCATCGGACCGAGGCTATGATGATGGATTTTAGAAAGACACAATCTAGGTAACGTGGAACTACCGCACGGAAACGCGATTTTTTTATCCGCCGTGTTACATAGCCTATGTAGAGTCGTCTACCGTAACCCCGCGGTTATCGATTACACGGGGGATTAATTTGCTTGTTATCGTAACCGTTGTACCTGCAGTGCGTCCGCCACTACGCTAGAACAGCGACCGGTAATTATAATAATAATAATAATAATAATATTGATAAAAGTAACAAAATTATTATAATACGAGTATTATATCCGAACGACGTGAGAGGAATATGAAATGTGAGCACAAAGTACACGACCCTTGTTTGCGAAGACAAGTCGCGTGTAAGTTCTGAAACCTTGTTGTTACGCTAATACCGTGAAAATCACTAATTAACCCTGGTCGGAGCGTTGACAGGGGGCGGGGGTCGGTCATTTGGGTTCTGCGAACAACCACCTCCGGGCTGTAAACTCACGCAGCACGTGTTTTGAATTACAATTAATTTAAATAATGCACGGCACGGTGTAGTCTTGCGCGAGTACGCACGCTGCTTGTTCTGGTATCAACAAACAATTACCTAAATAAAAAAAGATAGTTAATATTAAATATTTATATTTTCATATTTTCTTCAAATATTAAATCAAATAAAAAGAACCGCGGTCGTGTATGATGGTAAAAGTTGTACAACTTCACCGGACATGAAAAAGTAATAAATTACCGATCGGTGCTGCAATCGTGAAAAAACCGAAGTAAAAATACAATTTAACATCATATGATGTTTTAGTGTAAAAACAGTTTCGAATGGGTAGTGCAGTTACGAACAGGGTGAAACGGGAAATTGTGTGGAAATATATGGTATGGGGTCAAAACTTGAAGCCATGTGAAATTGTTTTCGATAAATGTGCATTATTCAGTCGGTGATTTAATAAATACTCAAACAAATAATGTTGATGCAGTGGCGTACACGTGGGGTGAGGGGGTTGGGATTTCAACCCCTGAGTCTTTTTTTTACTATACGTATAATATTTATATGAAACTTGTGAATAGTTTATTTTCATAACGTGTTTAAAAAAAAAAAATAAAGACAAACATAAAAATCAAATATAAACGAATTGCTGCAGTGTTTCCGTCATCAATAAGTTTCGATGAACAATGTACGATGTGAAGACTGTCATCACCGAATCCCGAAGTAATTATAGAAATATTATTAAATATATTAAATGTGATCAACGCATTGCAATATTGTCTGTAGAGAAAAGTAATTTCAGATGACCGATTAGTGATCAAACGCAAACATGAACCGGCTGGTACGAACCATAGGTATTATATAAATTTTAGTCTGAAAATATTTATAAACATAGGACAGACTGAATGGATTGACCACGTTGTCGTTACATCGTGGTATTCCTTTGACTTCTGAAGAGGTCATTAACGAGTTGGGTAGCAAATCCAGGAAATTACAATATTGTTTTACAATGAAAATAAATCATCGTATATAACATATTTTGGTATATACGAGTATATATAATTTTAACGATGCATTTTTGACCATGACAAACATTGTAGTTACGTTTTTTCTTTGTGTCCAGTATAGAAAGGAAAACCGTTAACGAAAATTATTAGGTTACACAGCGCAGAATGTCGTAGGTAAAGTAGTCACTGTCAGGATGAAAAAAAAGGATACCAAAAGCGGAAAGGATAGAGATACAAATACATTTATTTTATACTGTTTTACACAGTATTATTTGAACAGTATTAAATAAAGTACAACATTTTTAAAGCGAATGTATTAAATATGTTATTCTGAATATCTGGATACTAATAACTCATTATTTCCAAGAATATGTACTATCATATAGAGCTATTTAATACATACTCGGATACCCCACTCGACATTTGTGCTTAATCGTTTTAAGAGTGCGGTGATTCACTATTGTTTAAAAGGTAAATAAATAAATATCACTGAAACAACAACGAAAAACTTACACTAAGAACATACTATTGTGTTAGGTATTTTGTTTGTTTAATTGTTGGAATCCGCTAGAATCGAGAGCGAAGAGTTTATAGTGTTTTACTGTTATAAGTGCATATAACATTAATATAAGTACATGTTACGATAATAATATGGCCGACAACGATAACATTTACTTTTGCCAAATTTCCTTATAAATATATGTTCTGTACACACGTTGAACATTTTTTTCTTATGTGATAATTTTGCTTATTATTAATTATAATATAGTTTTTAGTTGATTTAGCGCCGTGGGCTTCCGAAAACACCACGAAACATGCACCGATGCAGTATAATATTGTAATATACAGCGTAGGTCACAACGAATAAATATTTTTTTTATCTATGTATTCAAAAGATAATTTCTCAACAGATTTTTCAAAGGGATAAACAGACTTCAATTTTTATTTTCCTATTTGTTTGAATACATCCGATCATAAAATTTAGTTTATCTAAAGTGTTTTAAGTTTTCAACCGTATCACTATTATTTGGATACTAGAAAAATGAACATAAATCCTTGTAGTTTTGATTAAAATAAATATAGTCAGAAACTAAAATCGAAATTTCTAATAAAATAACTTTCAGAATTCCAAAAAGCAATAATGATGAAAATGTTTGACGTTAAATTGTTGAGGTATTTATTATTCACTATATACAAAAAGAAAATTGGACAAATCAAAAGTAAAATGTAAGTAAAGTAATATCATTATATTGAATGCGTGTGCTTTAAGTATAACTCGTATATGCCTATTAGCTATGATTTAATGAGTGATATGATATTATGAAATATAGAATAGTGCGCAAATTAACAACCCATTTTAACTCATTACACGGTTAGGATTACAACTTATGTCAATAATTAAGATTAAAATATTGAAACTGTTATTATACATACGTAGATATATAAAAATGGACAATATTCTTTTGAAGATGAACATTTTGTGAATTCTATTGGGTTCTTGTGTTCCGGTGAAACATTGTTAAATTTTTGTAGTTTTCGTATTTTAGTTATTGTAATAAGACGTTACTCTCACGGGCCTCAGACGTAAACTGAATTAAGTTATAAGAGGAGTTTTACTTATAAAATATCAAAATTTGCAAAATTTTGAGTTTGTGTAAGTAATTAGAAATGGTAAATGGTAAATGCTATTCATAGCACGTTCTAGATTTGGCACTAGGTGTTGACGAATGAAACAATACAACAATAATGCGTTTCCGGTTAAAATTCAGACAAAGAATATATAAATAACATGTAATAATTCGTCGCGGACATGAAAAATGTATATGTTTTACTTATTCCGTTTCCCCATGTATTAATAATATTAGGTTTTGATAAATAAATATCGGAAAGCGTATGAGATGCGTGTTTGTTATATTTATGACACATCAATACATTCCTAGAAGAGACTGCAGCGCACGCAGGATATTTTTTCCGTCGGGGAGGTGTTGTAAAATTACATTGTATGTACATTATGTTAGCAGTACTGTATATATAATTAAAACATTATCAATGACAAATGAAGCACACGATCATTCCAAAATAATACTTACAAAAATGAAAACTGAAGGACTTGGTCATTGTAATTTTCGTAAAGGAAGACATTTCGGGGACGTTGTGACCCCCCCCTCTTTACCTATCCACCTCTCACGTGAGCCACTGAGTGAAGTACACGGTATAATATGTTTACCGTGCACATGTAAATGGTAAAGTTTGATTGATCATAGCTGTAAAATAATATGATGATTATTACACTCAAATAATGGTATTTTATTTTGCAGTCCACGTTCGTGGTATTCATTTTATGAATTATTTCGACGATCGAACTAATAGTATATGCAAACGTATCGTGAGAAAAACCAACTTTCCACACACTAGTAGAGTATTGAACATTTATTACGTCGGTGTAATAGTTTTTTAATCGGTTAGTGGATGTAATCTGGCGGTTGCATTTGAGGGACAAATGTCGGAAATCGGAACAACAATAATAATAATATTGTTCAACAACAAAACGTGATCATGTCACCACCATTTGTATTATCAGCTACATCAGTGGTTCCCAACCTTTTTTATTCCATGTCCCCTTTGTAGATTTTCGAAACTCTCGCGCCCCCCCCCCTCTACAACATGAAAAATATATCACTTTTTCATTTTTGTGTACTTTACAAAGAAATTATAAAATATCCGAGATGAATTCAATTTCATTGATGATAATAATTATAAAATATAAATCATAGTAAAATAGTAAGTAATATAATATAATGAAATTTACGATTTATTAATGTGTAGACTGGCAACACTTTTCTTTAGACAATGTTTGGCTCAATGTTTGTTTATCAATACTTTATTGATTATATTTATGTCTCTTTATCAATACTCAATAACCGGTCGTTATTAATTTTTCATATTTTCCTTACATTTTAAAATAAAAATAATTTAATAAATAAAAACTGTATTTTATAATGACTGCTTACGCCTCCCCAGAAATGTTTACACGCCCCCCCCCCCATCTTGGGAAACGCTGCGTTAAACACACGCATTATTCACACTGTATTATGGGTGGACGGGTACTGGTAATAACACCAGGTGATGTAATATTTTGCTTTAATAAATGACAACGAAATAATATTTAATATTATTATTGTAATTTAATATTTAATAATAATATTTAAACATAATAGATATATCATTTAATGAAAAAATTAATAAATAATATTTTATAACACAGTAAGTCATGATATTTAGAAAAAAAAAAATGTTTGAAAAATTAGAGAGAATGGAATTGAACGAAATCCATTTTTTGATAGTTCCATCGCATCAGCTAAAAAATATTGAATTATCTTGGTTATATCCACTTTTCAGTTTTTTATATTTACATGAAAGTTACTTACTTTTGCATTACATTTACACTTTTAGTGCTTCACGGCTCGTTTTTGATTCTTCCGGGAAAAATTTAATCATTTTATCCAAGAATGTATCTAATGATCGACAATATGTCACCTGTCTAACATTTTCCCTGCATAAAGGACATTTTTTCACATTCTTCGTCCATGTCTCTATGCAGCGGAAGCAAAACATGTGGGAACAGTTGAGTATAGTCGGCTGCAATAACAAATAATATGTATATAAAAACCCACTGTTGTTTGATGAACGACCTATTTGCACAAACTTAAAAAAATTGTTTCGGTAGTAATTATTAATTTATGAGTTAAGATTATTTATGCATGGAATTAAACATTTGTCATTCTTCTCACAAATCATCTTTCTGCAGGGTCCAGTGATAAAGAAAAATATGATACTTTATAAGATGTTTAAAGCAATTTTATTATTAAAAAATGAAACCATTAAACTAATACGTTCTCACTTTGCTTAGAATTTATAGAAATGTTAAATTTTGATTTAATGATTTTTAGAGTAAAAAGTAGTAAAACCCAATCAAATTTAATTAAAACTAATAATTAAATATGGAAACGATACCTTAATATAGATATCCTGACATATATGGCATTTTAATTCGTGTTCGAGGCATTCGCTTATTTCGTGAATGATGTTACTGTTATCACTTTTTCCTCTGGATTCAGTAACAATCATTTTCTCGGAATTTGCATCTATAAATCAAAAAAATAAACAAATTAAGCTTGGTGTTCATATTAACAGATAATTGCACCGGAGCCAATACAGTACCAATCGATTGAGCAGGTGGAGCCTCGAGACATACTGTAAAACGATAAACGATGATTAAATAAAAATTTTCAATAAAAAACAAACTAATTTTTGTGAATTTTATTTTTCTTAATGATATTAAATAGATTTAAAGATAACTGATCGTGAAAAACACTGAATGTAACAAATAACAAACACGTAAATGACAAAAGTACCTACTCGTTAACGCAACACTCTTACCTGACCGGCGAGGTGCCGTAGGTAGCGGAAGTCTTCTCAGGATTCTTGGTGCAACACGAAGCGTGGCCGGTACTTGAAATGCCGAAAGTACGGGGCGAGTCATCTCGGCATCATCTGTCGAAAGATAAATGATTATTTGGTTAGAGTTTTCAGCAAACAACTATTTATTATTTATTAATTTTTTTAACAATATAAAGATAAAAAAAAATTGAAAGATAAATGCGCGCAAAAGCACTGGCATTTACATATATTATGTCAAAGACAAAAGTACTCAATAAAGCAACACGCGTACCTGATCGGGGAGATGTTGTATTTGGCACACTTCTGGGTACGACACTCGGTGAATTACTGCTTGTTGCACGTAATTGCACCGGAGTCAATACAGTACCAATTGATTGTGCAGGTGAAGCTTCGAGATTCACTGTAAAACGATAAACGATGATTAAATAAGAATTTTCAATACAAAACAAACTAATTTTTGTGAATTTTATTTTTCTTAATGATAATAAATAGATTTAAAGATAACTGCTCGTGAAAAACATTGGATGTAACAAATAAAAAAACACGTAAATGACAAAAGTACTCGTTAATGCAACACTCTTACCTGACCGGCGAGGTGCCGTAGGTAGCGGAAGTCTTCTCAGGATTCTTGGTGCAACACGAAGCGTGGCCGGTACTTGAAATGCCGAAAGTACGGGGCGAGTCATCTCGGCATCATCTGTCGAAAGATAAATGATTATTTGGTTAGAGTTTTCAGCAAACAACTAGTTATTATTTATTAATTTTTTTAACAATATAAAGATAAAAAAAAATTGAAAGATAAATGCGCGCAAAAGCACTGGCATTTACATAATATATTATGTCAAAGACAAAAGTACTCAATAAAGCAACACGCGTACCTGATCGGGGAGATGTTGTATTTGGCACACTTCTGGGTACGACTCTCGGTGAATTACTGCTTGTTGCACGTAATTGCACCGGAGTCAATACAGTACTAATTGATTGTGCAGGTGAAGCCTCGAGATTTACTGTAAAATCATAAACTATGTTCAAATAAGAATTTTCGATTAAAAAAAAAACTAACGTTTGTCAATTTCATTTTTCTTTGCGATATTAAATAGACTTAATCTAGTATGTTAATCTAAATATTTATCTAAACATCTTAAAGATAACTGCTCATGAAAAACACTGGACGTAACAAACGCGTGCATTACAAAAGCACTCGTTAATACGACACTCTTACCTGATCGACGGACTTCTGTAAGTGGCGGAGGTCTTGGTGTAATCCTTGATGCGTTACCAAGAGACGACGGTAATTGAAATGCCGTCAGTACCGTTCTCTCAACAGTTAGATCGGGCACAGTGATATCGGCATCGTCTGACGAACGATAAGTGATAATTAAGTCAGAGTTTTCAAAACCAAAACAATTTTAATGTTTATAATTTTTTTTTCAAAACTGTTTAATAGCATAGGATATAAATTAGCGTTAGAACACCGGGGGAAGTATATTGCATCGAGTACAAACATAAATCTCCGTTACGCGACATATAAACTGAAAGTAGAACGATGACGCGATACTTACTATGTTGGTTCGGAGAGGCCTGTAAGATATGGCTGTTCCGGCATCTTCGACCGAATCGGCACGATCCCCGTAAGAAGTATCGACAGACCGCATCCATGGTTTGACCGTGGTATGAGAGCACAGTCAATGAAAAGTTATATAATATACGCAGAGCGGAGATAAGTCAGCGGAAACAATAGTCAACGAAGTCGAATGTGGGCGAGAACAAAAGTTAACAAAAACGTATAGTCTGAGAATCGCAGTTACCGCGGTTACCCTTCAGACTAAAATAATTATTTTTTTAACGTCGCACGTTTATTTTTATTTAGCCGTATATTAGCCCAGTAGATACAATTTATATTTCTCTAAATGGTTTTGGATCGAAAACCGGGTCTAGCGAGCGTAGAAATATAATCTGCGATTCACGCGTGAGCATTGCGAAAACGAGATTGGTTTTTCCGAAACCGGACGGACCGGCGATAATCAGCGCGCGTGACGTGTCGGGGAAAAGCGTCTGGATTCTCCGTTGTCACAGCCGTACCGCGGCGGCGCGCGGTGGGTCGATATTGTAGACTTTGAAAGTTTTTGCCCGCGCGATAAATCGCATCGGATAAATATAGGTGTGCGACGTGCAGGTCGATCCGCATAATGTCGTCACGACGGAACGTTAAGACCGTATTAGTTGCGGTGGACGATTGTTGAACTTTGTAATTAATAGTTTACCGCTGTGGAGCTGCATTTACCGTGTTACCGGTTTTGCGGAAAATCGAAACGGCATAAACGTTTTAGATTTTCACTGCAGAGATCACGATTTCCCGACGGAACGTGTGAAAGCGGATCTCGTGTCGGAAAACCGTGTTTGGAGTAGAGTGGGCTCGGATTTGTAATATAAAGTCACCTCGTGGCTCGTCACCACCGGTATGAAAGCAAAACGACGTCAGTTGGTAGGGTGGGTGTGGTCTTGAAAGTATTGTCGGTGTGGCTCAAAAACGATACATCGTCCCGTGAATTCGTGCAGGAACAATCGTATCGGAGCGTTTAACCTGACTTTTATGAATTTTGAAGATAGCCATTTTATAAGGCGTATTTTTCTGAAGATTTTGAAGGTTTAACTTTCAATCTTCATTAACTTCTTCATTTTTAATGATTTGTCTAGTTTAAAACAAAATGTAGTGTACTATTTAGTAGTTGCACAATTTTAAATAATAATAAAATTATCAAATATCAGCAAACCTTATCGGAAAAACGACGAGGTGATAATTTCTTCGTAAGCTAAAAATAATTATTAAAAATCATGAATCCAATGGAAACTGAAAGTTGAACCGTAGACATTTCAGAAAAATAAGTCCTGTAAAATGGCTACCTTGGAATTTCACAAAAATCATAAGATAAAAAGTTAATTGTTCACTTCTTTAAAAGTACACGTCTTATACTTACCAAACTATTGTCAACAAAATTGTCTTTGCCCAGAGATGCTCATAAGCAAAAAAACAGAATTTAAGTAACACGGGAGATATCGCTCTGCGTAAATTCCGGTGGGACACACAGTATTCATTATAGCGATAAATCAAACGCCGCAAACGTACCAATTACACCAATAATTGTAAGCGTACATTGTGTTATATAATATACAGGGTGTCCCAGGTCTATTTGACTAATGCAATAACTTTTTTTCTATTCAATATTTTTAAGTTTTTTTTTTTTGTAATGATTTGTAGAGCCCTGCGCTATAATTTGTATATCTTATACTTTATTTTATTTTTTTACAACAAAAATAAATAATTTAAATTTTGTATTTAATATTTTTCTAATAATCCAAGATAGCTATTTCATAAATAAGTATTTAAAAACCATTTTGGCGTTTAAAACTTTTAATTTGGTTAAGTCGTTAATTTTTAAACAATTTTCAAAGTGTGTTAAAATTCAAATTTATTTCTTGCTAATCACTGTTACTGCTGTAGTCGATTTTCAATTGTTTTCTTCCAAGAAACAATAAATTTGTTATCATTAAAAGGTAGGTCATTAGTCATTACATAATATTATTATACATTATTGTATTTTATCATTATTTAACATGGTCACGTGATGCTTACCATTGATGTTGATACTAAACAATTGATACTAAATTGTAGTGATGGGCAACGATATCGATAATTCGATACGATATCGATATCGTGACAAATTTCCGACATCGACATCGCTTTTGTATTGTACGATATATCGCGATATCGAAAATAATATTTTTCAAGAAAAATACATGGTATATACTATTTGATATTTGTAGTTTTTAAGCTATAATAAATTAATAAATAATAATAGCCATTAGCTGATAACGTTTGGTGCACGTGTTCCGGTGAAATGTCAATTATTGTACACTATTAAAGTATTAAGTATTAATAATCCATTATAATGTTATCTTAAAGGAATATTTTGCTGACTTTTAAAAGGTACACGGTATAGTACCACTGGATATTCCATAATCTACAGTCTAATTTGTGTCGTTGGTGCGGCGTAAACGTCTGTTACGTACTCCGCTGACCGTTATATTTCTGTCATTTATCCTACAGTGATAATTATTTTCAAATTACAAACATTATTTTTAGTGATGAGTGAATTAAAATTGGTTTAATCTATTTAAAATTCAAATTTATATCCAGAAGTCTCAAAATTGGCAAAAAAATACTTGTTGATAGTCGCAACTAGTGTCCCATGTGAACGTCTGTTTAGTGAGGCTGGCAATATAACTTCAAAGAAAAGAAGTAGACTATCTACAGATCGAGTTAACAATCTTCTCTTTTTGAACTCTTATTATAAATCCACTAGGACGTCAGACCACACTTTGGTAAGAACATACATTTTAATTTTTCAAATTTGAATTCAAGACAATATTAAAATAAAATAATTATGAATTTATTTTCTAGGATACAGCTATCGGGGTTGAACACATTTAAGGAGAATATCGATATCGATATCGATATCGTAGAAATAACGATATCGCGATATAATATCGGAAAAATCTGAACGATATCGATACAGAAAATTATATCGTTGCCCATCACTACTAAATTGTAAGAAATAGTAAAATGTAACTCTGTAAATTTAATTTTTCAACTATAAGTTCAGTTTTATTTCTTAACATTAAATAATATAACAAATTAAATATTATGGAACAATATACCTAACTAGTAACTAGTAAGTAGTAACTATGAATAATTTTCAAAGTGTGCGCCATGTTTCATTATACATTTTTCATACCGTTCCAGAATTCCAGTTGTCGTGGATTCCAACATTTCAAAAGTAAGAGAGTTACACACATCAATTATGCGTTGTTTTAAATCATCTAACGACGTTGACTGTTGGGAGTATACTTTGTCCTTTAAGTAACCCCACAAAAAGAAATTGAGTGGTGTTTGTTCTGGAGATCGTGGTGGCCAATTTAGTGGACCTCTAGTTCCTATCCATCTCGATTGAAAATTTGTATTTAAATAATCACGGACTATATTCGAGTTATGTGGTGGAGCACCGTCTTGCTGAATCCACATATTTACTCGGAGATTTAATGGAATATTTTCTAATAACATTGGTAGTGTATTAGTCAAAGAGTCTAAATAACGTTGGCCAGTTAGTGTGCCATGATAGAAATAAGGTCCAATCAAATAACCACTTATTACACCACACCACACATTGGTAGACCAGCGAACTTGTGCATTGGACTCACGTGTCCAAAATGGATTTGATTCATTCCAGTAATGAGAATTATGCCGATTGACAATACCATTATTATTAAAACAGCTTTCATCGGTCCATAATATTTTTTTCAAAATATTATTGTGGTCATGAAGGCAAATAATTTTTGAAATATATTGAAGCCTTCTATCTGGATCAGAGGGTTTCAATCCTTGTACATAATGCAATTTGTATGGATGGAAATCATTTTTCTTCAATATACGATGTATAGAGCTACGACTGATGTCCGTTTCTTTAGCTACCGACCTGACAGATGCATGAGGATCACTTCTGAAAGCTGCCAAGACATTCACTGTATGTTCTTCATCAATAACATAAATTTTTTTTGGTTTGAAACCATTTGGAAAACGACCAAAAAATACTATTTTTTAATGTATATCTTAATTTAAAATTTGTATAATAATAACTGAATTATACATGTATGTATTAGGTTTTAGGTACATAATTTGTTATATTAATTTTATAGGAAATTTTATTGATAATAAAAAATTTACCTGTATTACGTAATTTTGTTTCTATATTACAAAATGTGTTTTTAGATAGCTGTTTCCTTTCTGGAAATTTTTGTAAATACAGACGAGAAGCTTTTACTGTACTTTTTCCTCCACTTTCATAAAAAACTTTTAACATATCACGGTACTCTAAATTACTATAAATAGTAGGCATATTTAAGAAAGATAAAAATAAAAAATATTGAATTTTATATTTCTAAAATCATACATAAACTGGTTCATTTAATACCCATTAACATCACATTTAATTATAAAATATTTATAGATTATTCAAATATGCAATTAAGATCATTAAAATAGTTAAGTTTTAGAATAGGTATGTAAATAATTAATGAAACAATATGTATAAAACCAGTAATTCCCAATTCATATAATATTATAATTGATCATTCGAGGTTTACATTTTGTATGAGCTACAGTGTATTTCATATTAACTAATAAATACTTTCAT
Source organism: Periphyllus acericola (assembly GCA_949715065.1). Lineage (NCBI taxonomy): Eukaryota > Metazoa > Arthropoda > Insecta > Hemiptera > Aphididae > Periphyllus > Periphyllus acericola. The sequence continues at coordinate 44,878,099 of OX454266.1, read as the reverse complement.
CATGAGTAGTTATCGTTTGTCTCGCTCCGATTTGGGCTCTACACACTCAAGTGACCAAACAGACATTTTTAAAAAATATAAAAAATATAAAGATATGTGCAGGGATTTGGTTTTAGAAAATGAAGAGTTACAACAGGTAATATATTAAACAATTATTTACAAATTTATTAAAAAAAAATATTGTATGAATAACATATCTCTTAAACAAGTATTTAGCAACTGTAAAAACTACTTTTATACATAGGATGTTACAATTAATTTATAACAGTTTTTAAGTTCAAACAATCACAAAAGTTTGGTTTTACTTTTAGAAAAATTTAAATTTATCTCGTCAATATGAACTGGAGTGCTTAAAAAATAATGAATTAGAATTAAACAATAGTCAGTTGTCGGATGATATTAAAAAACTGAACGATATTCAGGTAACTAAAATGATTTATAACATTCAATAACATTCTCTGCTATACATGTATGTATAAGGTTCTTTCACTAGTGACGCTAGCTGAAGAAAAAAAAAATAACCGACACCTATAATATAAGTTAACAATTTGTTGGCTAAATGTTCAAAACAAATAAAAGTATAATTATAATATTACGCAACGGTTTGCAACTAGCAGAGTATTCATGTATAAAACAATACACTCTTAAGTGTTTCAAACAATTTAACCATCAGAAGGATATTAAATGTCACATATTATGTCATGTAGAAAATTATTGATTTTATCTGTTATTAACATGAACTCTGGCAATATATGAATCATAAAAGGGATTTCAATTAAGCTTTGTATTAATTTTCTAATACAAAGTGATCTGCAATAAAACAACAATTAAGTGTTGCAACTATATTTTTTCTATAATTTTTTATAGTAAAAATAAAAATAGATATAATAAATTACAACTTACATTTTATATAAAAACCAAGATAATGTTAGATATATTTTTAATTTATAGTATGAAAATGTTTTTTTATGTTTTATTTATTAATGAATAACAAACTAAGGAAAATTAGTATTTATTTTATCTTTTATTCTGAAATTCTCAAAGGTTGAAGTCCCTAGTCTTAAAAAGTACATGACAAGTTGACATTAAATACCTATTCTAACAATTTCAAATCATTAACTTAATTATTTCATGGGTTATTTTTTATTCTTAGTAATTATGTAAACATACTAACACACTATGAAATATTCAGAGAAATACTAAAGAAATAGGTAGTAACGTGTTTATCCATAACAATTATCTACACACTTTCAAGCCAATCAAAACTATTTCAGAATGCCCTTATTTTTCTGTTATGTTAGTTGTTATAGGTATTTATTAAATTCTTACATTAATATTATTTTTTTTTTTTATATAAACAGAGCTATATATATGGTTAATATTGAATACATAAAGTTCCTGATGAACTAAATGACTAAATGTAAAACACTAATATTATATATCTACTCATCTACTTACAGCTAACAATATTTTTTATGATCTACAATTTTACCATTTACATTTTTTTTTTAATAAAATGAAACATTTGATTCATGTTGTTTTATACTTAAGATGAACTGGTTAAAATTTAACTTCTGATGGTTTTATGTATAGGTACATACAACTAGTTACAATAGTAACTATTGTAAGTATACAAATGTAGTATTAAAACAGCAAGGTACAAAGCATTAATTATACAACTAACTGCATGTGATTGAAAATGAAATTGTTTGAACTCTCACCAAATATGTATACTTTTAATGTTGACATCCACCTAGAATATTTTCGTTAACAGTGAGAATATTTTAATTCATTTAATTAATAAATTAATAAATGTTAATATTAATATTAAAATGGTTAGGTTGAAGTATAAATTAATTTAATACAAATGATACTCACATTTTAACAAAAATCTTATTTTGCTATTCAAATTAAATTATAATCTTCAATTGTAGTACTGTGTATAGGTAATCTACATAATATTTAATTTTGAATATTTTTCTTGATAATAGTAATTTGAAGTGTTGAGAATTTAAAATGTTATTATATGTATGTTTAATTTTTGATTTTTTTGTATCTAGTTACCAAAAGTTTATAAAGATATTAAAATAAAATAATTTTAACTTGCAAACTAATGATAATATGTACCTGTGTTCAAAGGCATTTCCAAAAATATTTTCTACGAATTATGTTCAATCTGATAATTCCATAGTATAACTAGGTATTTCTCATAAATTTAATACAATAGAATTGTCTTAAAATATGAGAAGACAAGTCTTAAGGTTTTTAGTGATTACGGCAAAATGTGTTTGATCCATAAAATATCAACTTAACCTAACTTTAAATTTAAAAAGGACTTACAGAATAACTATAATTAATATTCAAACCACATGTCATTTGTTTCATAATTCAAAATCAAAATGTTCTAAATTTATTTAAACGTATTTAAATGATTGAACAATAAAATATTGATGAATGATGATGATTTAAAATAAGTAATAGTAGGTACATCATGTTATAAATTATAATCATATTATGTTAAATTATGATAAAATACGTATTAGTATGTATATGTATTTAATATTGATTATCAACCTTTTAATGATAACAAATTTATTGTTTCTTGGAAGAAAACAATTGAAATTCGACTACAGCAGTAACAGTGATTAACAAGAAATAAATTTGAATTTTAACACACTTTGAAAATGGTTTAAAAATTAACGACTTAACCAAATTAAAAGTTTTAAACGCCAAAATGGTTTTTAAATACTTATTTATGAAATAGCTATCTTGGATTATTAGAAAAATATTAAATACAAAATTTAAATTATTTATTTTTGTTGTAAAAAAATAAAATAAAGTATAAGATATACAAATTATAGCGCAGGGCTCTACAAATCATTACAAAAAAAAAAAACTTAAAAATATTGAATAGAAAAAAAGTTATTGCATTAGTCAAATAGACCTGGGACACCCTGTATATTAATCAAATCTACAGTTTTGTCATATGCGATAAAAAAAATTAAAAAAACTACGAACTAATCGCATTGACTATTTTGTTATTTTAAGCCGTCGCCTCGATTTATAGAAATGATAATATGTGTGTCACGTGACTCATGAACTTCTACTCGACTAGAAGACTACCCCGAATGAAAAATGTGCATTTGAATATTAATGATCAGCGTCGTTTGTGTACGGCATATTATGTAACACAGTGGTTCCCAACTTTTTTTATTGTACGCACCCCTTGTAAATTTTCAAAAATCTCAGCCCCCCCCCACCCTTTAAATTAGAATTTAAAAGACCTTTTTTTTGTTTTAATGATACGAAATAATTATTTTTTATATAACTAATGAAATATTATATTTTTTCATCATTCTAAAAATAAAAAAAAAAACCTAACCAGTCGGGGGACTGCCGGTAGAAGTGAAAACTTCTTAAGCACGTTGGGCACCCCGTAAGAAAGCATTTGCGGGTGAGGAAAAAAGTATGAAATCGCGACACCGCCACCGCCACCGAGAGTACATGTATATATATACTGTGGTATATACTGTTATACTTAAGTGTGAGCGTGTATGTGTATATATACTAGAACAATTTCACTTCGTTTTTAAAAAGTTTGTAATGCTTAGGAAATAATGTACCACGAATTGTTTTATTTATCAATATAAAATACTATACATAATTATTTCAGTTACAGTGGAACCTCGATTATCCGGGATAATGGTGGGGAGGGGGTCACACGGATATTTGAAAATCACGGTTAATCAAGACTTTTTATAATAATGAAAATTTTTATTTAATTATAATTAGAAACGCAAATTTGGTACAATTTTATAATAATGCAATTTTGAAAATTTTAATTTGATTATAATTAAAAATACATAGGTAGGCACAATTTTATAATAATGAAATTTTAAAAATTTTGATCCAATTATAATTAGAAATATACATAATATACATACAATAATGCTAACATGCATAATATTGTATACAACAAGTTACCAGGGCTTGAAATATGAATTTATCAGTCTAAATTTTCGGAAGAGTGAACACGGTTAATCGCAAACACGGATAATCGAGTCACGGATAATCGATACTACGTATATACTAATATTAATGTACTTAGCTTAGCTGTATAAAAGCAGGCGGGCGTTGTTGTATTCCCGTAACTGCCGTCTGCTGCGCGCGCAGCTTTGATACACTAATGCAGCGTTTCCCAACTGGTGTTCCACGGAACCTAAGGGTTCCGTGAGCCGGCGCCAAGGGTTCCGTAAAAAATTTGGGAAATATATATTAATTAAAAACATTTTTAATTTGAATTACGATTCGAACATAGAATAGGCGAATCGCGAAAAGCTCCTCTTCTCGTTAGGACGTTTCCTTATCTTATAATAAAATATTCGTTATAACGTTAATAACACCATAACAATATTGAAGGTTGTCGATCCATATATATTTATATTTTATATTACCGGGTATTCATTTATATTTTCTGCAGTCATTAGCTAGCAGTTGGCCAGAGGGTCTCTTCACTACAAGATACTTGTTGTCAGTTTTAATTCTGCCTTGACGATATGATAATTGATTTCTTTTCTTGTAATAATAATACATTTATCAATCACATAAGTTCAGTTCGTCGTTTATTTTCAAAATATAAATTATACATTTATTGAAAAACTGTTTTTTTTACAGTGAATTTTAGTGTTCAATTATTACTATCACGAATAACTCAAGTTTAACATACGTTATTTAATTACATTATTTAAATTAAATCGTCAACTCATTATAATTTTGATATCATTTTTAAAAATAACGTTTACGTTTTCGTTATGTTTAACGTTATGAGCATTTTTTTCGTTTTTTCCGTTTTAAAAAGTTAATGCAAATAAATAATACATTTTTAGCTTTTGTATATACATTAAAAATATTGTAATAGTTATAAACAAAATAAAATGTTTAGATCGTCTTCACTTATTTATTTTTTTTATATTAATGACACTCTTGTGTCGGAAGTTTCCGACAACCCACTCATTTAAGTGTACAAAACATATGGGTGCACTACTAATATAGAAAAAATATGGGGGGTTCCACAAAACGTTCTAACTCCAACAAAGGTTCCGCGAGTAAAAGAAGTTGGGAAACGCTGCACTAATGTATATACCACAGTACATATTATATATACTCGCGGTGGCGGTGGCGGTGTCGCGAGATCATGCTTTCTTATACGGGGTGCCCAACGTGCCTAAAGAAGTTTTCACTTCAAGTATAAATCAACTTAATGATATTATTTTTATATTTTGAATACAATTGTATACAGTTTAATATGAAATATTTCTCCCTTGGAGAAGCTGGAAAAAATTTACTGAGAAATTTGAGATTCTTTTTTTCTCATCAAGTCCATAATATTTTTGAAAACGCGCAACGCATATCATTCTCCACATCCAATCGATTTCTTTGTTTGCTTTTTATTTGCAAAAGTGTGGAAAAACCAGATTCACAAAGACACGTAGTCACGTAGATACAAATGGGATAAATGCACGGAGAGCTTTTTCTGTCACTTTTGGATAAGAGTTCAGCTTCAGTAATTTTGTGATTGGTCTCTTGAAAAAGTCCAGTCGCACCTAATTTCATTATTTTAACATATTCATATTACAATCGAAAAAACTTTTATCCTTGCTTTTATGTTGAGAATGCACGTTTTCTAAATGCTGTTTTAATTTTGTAGGTTTCATAGAATCATTTGATAGAACTTTATTGCAAATAACACACTGAGGTTTCTCTTCTCCATTAATATTGATTGATGTAAATCCATACTGAACATAACTTTCATCGTGCTTTCTTTTTTTTTAACACATTTTACGTACGTACGTATCGACGGCGACGGTTGTAATAGTACACGTGAAGTCACGTCGTATTATGTATATTTGGATTCCATTATCTGTTATCGGAGGCCGACATAAAGCCCACGAATCAATATTTGATTAGATTAAATAATAATATTGTACCTTATTACATTACCTGCATAGAGGTCAATCATTATTATACTCGTAAAATTGTTATCAATAGGCGACCGTCCGAAAACTATAATCTATTGTTTTCAATTTTATGAATAAAATATTTCTTGTTATTTCATCATCATTCTTCACTAAATTCCCCCCAAGCAGTACATAAATTCCCCAACGGTTGGGAACCACCGAGCTACATCGACAAAGATTTGAGTGCTATGATTTCGAGGTATTAATATAATTATTATTTCGAGGTATTCGAGATATGGAATATGATTATCGTGGTAAAAGAAAGGCTTACAACCATTTGATGGCAATGTGTTACGAGGATACGCTGTGGTCGAACGTGATAACTTCCGTTTGTAACGCATTCCAATAAGCTACGTTACACGGTCATTTTAAGGGTGGAATTTGGTTAGTTGTAATGACAATCTTGTTGTCTAACGCGTCATATTGGTATTTATGAATGAAAAAAACTATTCATCTGTGAATTATACGTAATGAAATTGTACCTTCGAGTGATACAACTGCACTGGACTATGCGAGTGACTAGTGGAAACTGGAAAGACCACATAAAACGTTTTTTTAACAACACATTTATTAACAAATATATTTTATTAATCAACGTCTGATTGCTTATAAGTTATAACTAGTTTTTTCTCTTTAGTTTGCGTTCAATAACAAATAATATATTTTTTATAGAATTTAATAATACATATTATTTATTATCTTATGATAACAGTAGGTATATACTGTTTCGTTATCCTGAAAATGAATTACTTTAATTATGCTGTCGAATAAATTAATATTATAGTAAAAAATAATCATATTTCAACGGACAGTCGACATTTCTACTTCATATGATAAGAGTTATAAATATAAATGTTTTTCTTCTTCGCAATATAAACGTTTAAAAACAAGCAATGACAGATTTTCAAATTAAAAAATAGAAAGTATTTTTGTTTAAAAATGATATTCTTCGATCGAAGTGCAGCATGTAGTCGACATTCGTAGTACTTATCGTTTTTTTTTTTTGTTGATACGTATTAGGTTAAATGGTTTAGTAAGATTAAAATAATAATTATAAATGTCCATTTTATTTTAACCAGTTTTAACGTCAGAAATTGCTAGTTTTGTTTGTTATATTTTATAATATGTCGTTTAAGAATACGATATTGACACAGGTGATATTGAAAAGATTTCGTTATGAGAAATTTCCTAAAGTAATTTATTCAAATATCGTAAACCAAGAACCTTACAATGTCACTTGTGGGTGACCTGAAATTGATTTTTGGTCAGTATCGAAAACTTTTTTACTCATCTCACCAATGGCATTTCAATAATTTGAACCTTGACATTTGAGGTTTAAGAATAAATTTATCGAAAAAGTGACTGTTTTTTTTTTATAAATATACATAAATCAAGAATCGGCTTATGCATAATCACCCTACGTAAAAAGATAGTTTGAATGTAATTTGAATGAATACAAATTACACATTTTGACACCTATTAACTTGTTAATATTAAAATTGTGTACATTTGTTTACCATGAACAGTATTGAATAGTTGTCAATATAAGTGTAACACGACGTGTTGAATGATCTAATTTAAGCAATGCACCAAAATTGATGAAAGTAATCTTCGATCATATTTGAAACATTTACCAAAGTGTTTTACATTGAATACCACAATTTTAAATGATACTCAAAAATCCTTGACTTTATTTACTTTGTAAAGGGCTTATTTTTTCACAACGAAAAAAAAAGCAGTCCAAACAATAAGAGATTCTATTTGCATTTATACATATCTGGAAACGTTGTATTTGAATGATAATTTGAGTACGAATATTCGATTTGTCAAACTTTTAAAGTCTCTTAACTGAGAAAATGTATGTTATTTATTCAATAAAAATGTATTTATAAAGTGTTATAAAATATAAATTATACTTTTCTAAAAAGATAAGATTTTCTTTTCTTCCTACTATTTACGTCAAGACTTATCGAAATAAAATATTGTTTGCAGTATCGTGTTCGTATTTATACGTAAAACAGAGTTAAAAAAAAACATTAAAAACTCAAAACTATTAAAGTACCATCCAAGACGATTTAGTCTTTCACACATAATACAAGCTTCAAGAATAGTCTTTGGTGCGTGTTTGACGAGTCCTCGTACTTTTTACGCTTTAAAAGCAAACAGGTACCATGTATGTTACTGTTTTTATTATTTCGTTAAAAAATTAAGAAGCGTCGAAAGAAAAATTATATACTTAACAAATTTTCAAGTTAACTGAGTTTTACCACATTTTGTACTCGATATAAGTTCAATTGGTTAGAATGAAAATTTGATTGTAAAAAAGTTCAAATGACTTAGCATTTTTACCAGTGGTCGAAGATTTTGAGTTATCGATGAGGAGCAATCGCCAGTTTGAATATAAAAAATACGCAACTATATACCAGGGTTGACCAGCAATTAAGAAAGTCGTGAGCCGCACAATATAAAGAAAAATACGTAAGAGCCCAGAGTTGATTTTAATGGGTACATTAAAAGGCTTAAAATCGCTTAAACAGTCATTTAGATTTGTAGAAAATCCTTTTGTAGTTGATGTTGAAAATAGATGCCCAATATTAAAATATATTTCAACGGATACAACAGTTTTGAATATTATCAATTATCATATAAATATATATATGTATACGCGATCATACATTATACGTGTAATATTTTTATTTTATATGGAAACAGTAAACGGTTTAAATATTATTATAAGAGGCTTTATAAAATAAGAATTAAAAAATACGTTAACATTTATAAAATTACTACTTATTATATTATAACAAAAACACTATATTTTTTAAAATAGTTACTACTACTAAAAATGTTTTATGTCTTACGGTAAGACACGAGTCTATGACGCGAGCCTCAATTTGGCCACCCCTGCTATATACTATGTCAAGTGTTGTTCATTATTGCTGTAGTTTAATAAACTTCTATCAGTCTTGTATATTTTCTACACACACACACTATAAGTATATATATTTAATTTTAGTATGAAGTATTCATTAGATTAGCCGCTAAAACGTTGAGAATAATGGAGTGTAATGCCTGAATAAGATAATACAAACAACATGATATTTGTGTAAAGATTAAAAAAAAAAATGAATTTAGCAAGGTTAACGACCATACAAACAGTCGCGGGTGGAAGAACGAGTTTCGGTGGTGAAATAAAATGATACTATCAAACGGAATGACAGTAAAAAGTAAAAAATAAAAAATGCTTTAGACATCGGACGGAAAATGCATAAGACTGGCCGGCAACCACGTAACAATAACATAACGCGATAGTAATTTATCATGGGGTGGTTTTAGTATTGCGGTTTCCGTTTGAGAACAATATTAATCGGTTCGACGGCGTAAACATTATTATACGGTCTCTAGTATAGGCACTGTGCTATTGGCACATGATCTATCCAAGTGAAAGGACCATAAAAAGTAAATCGTACACAAATGGGCAAACTGCACTACCGATCGAAACCGGTGGCCGCGCGAGGGCCTGCAGTTCGGCTTATAACGTTGTAGCGTCGAACATCGGATGAGCGGCGGAAGAGTACGTACAACACGTATTGTTGTATTACGCGACTATTATTAATTTGCGCTCATTAAGGGCTGCTGTAGTCAAAAGTTAATGTGTGAAATATGTTCCCAATACTTTGAACACCGATATCGACAAAACTATCGAAGACTAGGGTGATTAAAATAACTATTGGTAGATGGTATTTGTACGACTATCTCCTCGCAGTCCGGTAGTCATTCAGTAGGTCGAATAATATAATTTTACCCAAATAAACGTTTTACGACAATACTCTGCGAACATGTGCAAACTAGGCTAAGTACAAGCTGTACCATAAAAGCGAGATGACCGAACCATGACGATGACGCCGTATCGGTGGTGCACACGTAAAAACGTTCGTCATCTAATAACGTGTTTGACAAAGCGTTAGTTTCCGCGCGTGCGCGCCAAGTCTTTCGTGGTGATCGTGTGACGCGATCACTGTGGGCTGATTTGCTTTTTTCTTTTCTTTTCGAAGTTTCACCTTTATATTTTTTGCTATTCGCGCTTAAACGGTCGGCGTTTACGACGGACTGAAACAGAGGCGCGCACACCACCCCCCCCCCGTTGGGGATTTCTTCGGACGAAATGTCGCTGCTTTACAACAGTCGGGTTTCGGTGTGATTACGTCACGCCGCCTATCGCGGTCCCGAAATCGAGAGCGATTACGGACCTCGCAAGAGGTACCGACGGACGCGGCTTTCACCAGCACCGACGACGCGTACGTCGATCGATAAATCAAAATATTACGTTTTAATTGTGTTCACAACTCGCACCCAGCAGTGGTATACAAAGTGTATACGTCGAGTACACACGACATAGTCGTCCGCGGACATTTTTCCGAAGAAGGGCGCAAGGTTCGTGAAATATTAAATGATGACATATGAAAAAATGTACAAGTCGTTGAGTTTACAATAACATGTACTGCCATCATGTCGTTTGTTTGATTTTAAAAAAGCCAAGGGGGGGAGGCAAATTCCCCGTCTTGCCCCTCCCCCCTCCCTCCGGACGCCTATGCGCGGCGACAATCGGACCCTTGTTCAATCACCGTGAATCGCTCGCGGTACGGTCGGGGGCGGTTTCGTCCGCGTACCCGACCACGACCGGACTTACCGTGGACCGAACCGTACGAAAACCACAAAACGATATTGTGAGCACTTACGTCATTCCCAAGCACTGCTATCGATCGCTAAAACTTCCGTTCGGTCCCGTCAAAATAGTTATTCGTCGGGCACACGCTCCGTTCGAAACGAAATGCACCGCGGAAACCGGTCAGGTATAACTCTACCGTCTCTACCGGTGCGTGACCAAATCGCCCATCGCGATGTACCGTTTTCGTTTATTACGGTTGTTGCCGTCATCGTCATCATCATTTCGTTAACTTTTTTATTTCATTTTTTATTTCTTCTCGCACGAAACCTTGACGAAGTCAGGTAGCTCGGCGCGACGATCGTCCCGACGCGTTCGAAAACATATTATTATAAATGTCGCGCGAAGATTAATATTTTCCGAAAATCGTTATTGATCGGTTTGCATTCTTGGTCAAGGGGAGACGCGTGTGCTGCTCGCCTTGTATTGAAATTAATTAAAATATTTTTACCACTTATAACGCACACACACACACACACGCTGAGCGGCTGGTTTGTTTTCTTTCCGATACGATCAATACGACTACGTGCACAGGCACAGCGCGGCATTACTACGGCGGTGCTCATGCCAAGTGATTTTTTATTCAAATCATTGCGACACGAACCATTCGATTACCGTACCCTTGGGACGACAAACGCGCCGTACGATAATCGTAATTTGTACTTACAACAACAATAATAATAATGATTGTGTTCAATTGAAAACTGATTTCGTCCGATCCGAGATCCCGGGTACGATATCGCCTCGACCGAACGCGTTCTCATACGACCGGTTAGGTTACCGCGGATCCATGGATTATTACCTATATTATCATTATAGGGCTCGGATGTTGTTGTATTTGCAACTTTTTTTCCATTACTTGTATTTGTTGCTAAGTAGGTTTTAAATTCATCTCATGCGAGTACGAATTTATACCTAAAAGTTTTTAGTACATTTTTTTGCAATTTGGGCAATTTTGTTGATTTTTCTCATTTATTGTACATTTTTATTTAACCTGTAAATTGTGAATAACATACATTTAATAACATTAATTCTTTTTAAAAGGTAAGAGGTATGCTAAAATATATAGTACGCATATTGATTGTTATTCCGGGATTTAGGTAGACCACCGCGGCCGACCGGAAATGCGAAAAGACAATACCGCGGTTTACCCATATTATTTTCCAAAAACTAAATATGACGGTATATCGAGACTTGTAGATTGTACCATTGTAGTTTTAAGTTTATAAATATAATTTTAGTTCAGTCTTCACTTCTTCAGTGTTCAGTCGTTTAGTGTCGTCGCGTGTTTCGTCGTATTATACGTTTGTAGCTTATTATTTCGTATTGACGTCAAAAATGCCGAAAATTAAGAACAGTGTCTTTTTTTGGGCAATTTTGGGTATTTTTTACTGCAATAGTGCAATCAATTTTCAACGTATTTTAGTGCAATAACTTCCGAGCCCTTATCATTATTGTTATTGTGCGTTTACCGAGGATATACGTCTTAGACGGTCGGCCGAGAATAACGTAAGTGGTAAGTCCATAAATTATGGACGCGTAAATGTAACCGTGGATGTACCGCTGTAGCAACCGTGTAGCGTGCGGTCACAGACATTATACGCGTAATGCATTGATCCGGACCGTTATACGTTGTTATTGCCGAAAACACGATGTAGTTTTGATCTTATCCAATGCATTTCTGTCGGCGTTGAACGGTGTTGGACATGTACAGCTTATTTCACGATGCAATATTGTTACAATCGTTGATAATACGTACATACAGAGCGATTGGGATCTCATTGTGTTTCCCGTGCAAGTAAACAAGCCGCGGAAAAAATCGTAAGGTTCAATTTCTATGAAACGGGACAGTCTAAGATTATCATAATTTCCTGTGCGTTTCGCACACATTTTGTGACATGAACGTCATGAACTTCTGATCAACCCGCGCGCGTACACGTACACAGTTAAAGCGCGTTAAATGTCAACGAACCTTTTACAGCTGCAGCAAGAACTCGCGGAATTGAATTTATTATTTTCCGTTTTTTACAACTTTTTTCCGCGAAATCTCATGACGCTTTCACGCGGCAGTATATTGTACGCGATAACGGATCTAGTCAAAAACGTTTATTTCGGTACGCCGTCTACGAACTTTTATACGATATATTATGTAATCATGTCAAAGAAAGTACGCTACAGAGAAAAATATCTTTATCGGATGACGACTGCGACGGTTGAACCGGCCGTTATCGCGATGAAAAGCCCGGACGGAACGCAGACGAGGACGCATGGTCGGTCGGGGGGGGGGGGGGTGGTAAAAGATAGGGCGTATCCTTTCCCCCGAGGGTTTCAACTCTTGACACGGCATGTTTCCTGTTTGACGTTTAAATACTAAAACCTATCAAAATGTTTGCATTATTTCGAACGTTTGAACACGCGCAACGAATGCAAAACGAACACTTTTCAATTGGTTTGAAGATGTTTGCGGACGTTTCCTTCGGCCGTTTACCATTACGCTCGCGCACAAGTTTGCCGATGCTCGCCCTCTCCCAGGGAAAATGTCTACGGGCGGCTGTGCGAGGACGGTACTCGTTGTAACGGTCAACACGGGTGGGCGTCAGACGCGAAGATAATCGTGACGATAAGCGCTCGGATCCATTGCCGCGGTCGCGGTGCTCTATACCCGGTGCTCTCCGAATCCGTTTACTCGCGGAACCTCTGCAGAAACTTGAACATTTTGTGCGACCCCCGTTCCGTTCCCATTTTGACATGGTAACCGAGACGTATTTTCTGTATTGCACGACAAATACTTTATAGGATTAGAGAAGAAGTTGGTGTCGAAGAGAAGAGCTCTCTCCTTCTTGTTCGTAGTTCGAACAGTGTAGCTGAAATCGAAAATATTTTTTATGTTATTCATTTTATCCGTACTTCTGAAGGAACCTTTGGCGCCGGGTCACGGGACCTTTGGGTTCCGCGGAACACCGATTGGGAAACACCGCCGTGCACGAGTGCGCCCGCCGCCAACCGATTTTATAATAACAACGGTTACAACATTCGTTTGTGTTTTTCATCAACGCGGTACCGCGCGGTGTTCCGAATACACTGTTGAGCCCTTCGGCCCGATAACACGCACCATGATCAGTCGTACGGTCCCTGTGCGTACACAATACAAAATATATTAAGCTACATGTATGTAGTGTTAATTTTTTCGCGATACAATATGATTTTTTTTTTTAATTCTTGTGTTTCGAACGAGCGAAATATTAATCGTGAGAACTCGAATCGATTTTCAAACGTCACCGCGGACAAATGTGTGGTTACAGGGAGAATGGACTTACGATACCGCAGTCATCATTCGTCCGGGCACATAAAGTCCATGAGTTTCTATGACCGAGGAAAAAAAAAACGTATTTATTATACGAGATTAAAACTCGTTCAGTCGTAATCCCGCAAGTTTTTTCGTTCAATTTGGATCGCGGTTCATCGTAATTCCGCGATTCACTTACATGGCATTAACGGTGCCGGTCGATGTGCTTCATTTAAAAAATAAATTACACTGAATGAAACGTTCAAAATTAAAAAAATCACGTTCATAAAAAACCAGTTAATAGCGATAAAGAGTGTAATACCTAGTACACCAATATAATACCTTCGTTATTATACCAATATTTACGCATTTTTCAGGCAAATATCAAAATATTAACCAAGTGTTTCGCTCAAAACTATAGCTTGAACAATCAATCTTCCATCAATGTTTTTATTTTAATATATTTATTTATGTTTCACGTCACCGTTATACGTTGAATGTAAAGTGTGCCTAAGTGAATATGTCAATAATAATTATAATAATTATCAATCCTCTTTGATGTTCAATGATAATATTATATTCAACACAAATTGAATTACTCGTCTTCGCACGGAACAGTCTTATCTGGTGCACGGTTCTTTACGGTTTACCACGTGTCTACATAACATTATTTTAATCCTAGGTACTCGTATATGGGGATGAGAAATAAATAAGTAGACGAATAGTAAATTGTTAAGATTAGATGGGTCGAGATGTCATGTTGATCAAATGATATATGTATATCATTAATTTAAATTTGAAATTACAACGAATATGAAAATATTAAATTTACATCTTGGGAGTTACCATATTTTCTATCGCAATGCCTTTTTGTACACATCATTTTTTGTTACGTTGTCTGGCGCGAAAACCAATACGTCTAATGGTTTTCGAACACGGTATAACGGGTGACGTATATAATTGCCCATGCGAAAAGCACGGACTTTCAACATAAATGCCGCACACAACGAACGAGACTGCCCTTACCGACATCGCGAGTACAAGCCACACTGAAAATTGCATCCGTTTAAAGTCAAATGGCATGTCGGTCGGAACCATCGAAATACTTGGGATAAAAACGTCGTCTCCCCTGTATTTTCCCTTAAGAATCGTGTGGTTTCGATGACGTTGATCATAAGTCTTTTCACCGTGAGCAGAGTTATATTACAATGTTTGCAACTGACCTCTGCGCGAAATATCAATGAATTTATCGTTGTTGTGAAAACGTCACTTTATACTATTATATTACAGGTGGGCGTCGCCTTCTCTTACAATAGGTGATTAAAATGTAATTACTAATTAGTATAGTTTATTTTTTATTCTGCTTGTAACAGTGGATTGATTTTGATCAACTGAAAACCACTGTGTTACCTATGTAAAATTCTTTAAAGTCAATAACGTATCTAAAACGGATATTTTCATATAATTCAAAACTCTTTTTATTTTTCATCCCTATAGTTGTACCGTTTTTTTTTTATATTATTTAAATAAATCTGCAATTAACATAAATTGAACAATTATTAGATAAGATATATGGCAAAAAATAAAACATTGAACGACAAAGTAGGGAGATTACGCCGCGGTAATACCCATCTTGAGATACCGTTTTAAATCGGATGTTTTTTTATTCTTATAAGAGGAGCTTTCCGAAAAAAAAAATCCGTTAAACATTTTTTGATTAAGTATATTTTATTTTAAGACTAAGGTAACGCAAAAAGAAAGTTTTTGAAAGTCCTTGCCCACAAGTAGACAACTCAAACGTGATTTCTATTCGTTGAACAGTATTGATCAGCCGACTGTAGAAATGTTGGTTGTTACACGTTTGAAATATACGCATTTATATATTCAGCCATAGTATCAGCTGACACGTGCGTGGACGTACAAAAAATTCGCCGAAAATAATAAATACTCGTATGCTAATAAAGAGTGCGTATTTACTACTCACATGACCCCGTCAATCGATACATTAGCCTAATATATAAACGACTCATATGGTCGTACATATGAAACGTACCCAAAGTAGGATTAAATAGTAAAGTAGACGCGTGAATAATTTAATATGTGTATGTAATGAAAAAGCATGATTTTTAAAACCAAAACACTTTGAGCACATATTGTTGTTGTTTATTTAGTGAAAAATATGTTATGACCCTTTTACACGAAGCTGTAACATTGCATGCATAAAAAAAATGTAATATGTATGGCTAGTGACAATTTTCTCGTAAATCACAAATATCAACATTTAAAAAAAAACATAGATTAAAATCATCGTGGATTTGCGGAGCTCATTATATTATTGCTGCACGAATTGTTATAAAGCGTACGAGTATATACCTATTCCCGGTCGAAAATAAACTTGTAAACCATTAGTATAATAATAATAAATAACTCTCCTTTCCTCGGATACGTGTCAAACGGGACAGAATAAGTTACATGTACCGAAAGTAATCTTGTAAAACACCTTATGCGAAAAAAAAAATAAAGATTAGTAGTAGCCGTGAGATGTGTCCCGACGTGGACTAAAAACACGTGTCCAGACCTATACGACAGGACGGAATATCACTTGGGTTCGCCGTCTTGGACCGGGCGATAACACATTTGGAAATATCAATTTCAGACGATTAAATCTCTGGACAGCGATTCACATACGTTTCACGAACAACTTTGATCGAGTTGAACGATTGAAATGTACTGGACACGTAGAAAACTATTCGTACACTCCTAGGTCCACGTGGGTTTCATTATAAAATACCTCATTGTTCCACGTTATGAAGGACTGCGTAAGAACTACACTTTTCTACCAATAGCGGCCTTTTCACCGAACCAAATGTACGAATAAAATAAGCCGCGTTAAGAATGATTGACACAACATTGGTCAGGCCGAAAGGGGAATCGTGCTGGGAAATTGTACATCTGATAGATTGTAATCGCACTTGCCTGAAGTTCGGCCCAATGGTTTAAACTCACAAACCATGAACAACAAGCGGATCGTTTTGTCTGTTCTTGTGAGAGTTTTCGGGTGGACTTTTGAAATTCGCAAATAATATATTCTTCCCCGTTTCCCATCGGGAACTCGAGAACACGGATAACTTCTGCAGATACCCCACACAGTGAACTACGACGGTTGTGCCGTACCATTCAATACGATTCCCAAATTATTTAATGTTAATTTTTACAGTTTCAAAGCAACCGCAAACATTTATTATATATGTTTACGATAAAACGGGGTTTGGAAAATTATTATATATTTTTTTAGCTCAAACTTCGTTAAAACGTATCCTTACCTTTTGTTCTGAAAAAACGAAAAGTAAAAATACAGACGGTCTTTAGTCGTGAATTGCGAATCTACATAATTGTTATAAATCATAACTATTGTGACTGATTCAATACAATCGTTTTTGTGCACAACACTGTATATCCGTGTTGAAGTTAACCAGTCGCTATGTCTTGACAAACGGTGTTATGTTTGAAAACAATTTCACGTTCAACAATCATTTCGTCAAATAATGATGGTGAGATACTCAGATATAACATTGGTTCGTTTGTTGGAAACCGTACGGAATTGGAATGCACTGGTTCACGATTCGTCTGTACTCGGTAGGAGGAGAAAAGGAGTCGTTTGTAAACAAAAAAAAACCTCGGCTACAATAGTATAATTTATTGAATGAACTTAAATTAAATGAACAAAAAAAAAAAATAATGATACACTTATTATCTTATAATACGTTGAAATGGTTGGGAAAAAAATAAAACTAACGAAAATTTCGTTGTACAAGCTAATAATACTAATGGTAACGATAAATCTAATGGATGTATATTGCGTAAAATAATGTAATTTTATTACGTTTCGATTGTCTAATACTGATTGGTAACTTCGTGTGTCTACATGTAAATGATTATATTGTCATTTGAATGACCGTAGGGCTGCGGCTAACCGCGCGGGTGGACGGTGAGGAGCGATTGGGGCGATGATGGGCAACGGGGGAGATGAGGACGTACGCGGTAGGATGACGATCGGCGGGTGTTAGACCTTGAGGATGACCAGGTCACCGTCATCGGTGGCGCCGACGGACGACTTGGGGGACTCGGACTCGAACAGGGACTGGGCCTGGGCGGCGAACGCGCCGGGGTACTCGAACGACGGGCTGGCCTTGGGGTACGTGTACCCGGTGCTGGCGGACGACGGGTAGGCCAACGGTTCGCTGGGCCTGTCGTACGAGTAGCCGGCGGACGGGGCCGGGGCGGAGGGGGCCGACACGACGCCGTAGTCGGTGGACGGCACGCCCAGCGACTCGATGACCACGTTGTGCTGCTTGTGGCCGCAGTCGGCGGCCTTGGCGTGGGGCTCGGGCAGCACCACGATCTCGTTCTGGCGGGTCTCGACCACGGCCTCGGGCGTGGTCACCGGCTCGGGCGTGGTGGTGCTCGTGGTGGTCGTGGTGACGGGCGCGTGGCGGTGCTTGTCGCAGTTCTCGGCGGCCGGGACCGCAGCTACGGGCGCCTGGTACGACGGGAACCGCGGCGCGGGGAACGCCGGGAACGCGGGGAACACCGGTTTCTGGGGCGGCGCGACGAAGATCTCGTTCTCGCGCGCGGCCGCCGCGAACTCGGGCTGCGCGGACGGCAGCGGCACGAACTGCGGCACCAGGTACGCGGGCTGCGGCTGCTGGAACCCGGCGACGTCCACGCGGTACGGCGGCAACAGTCCCGCGTCCGCGCCGTCGGTCCGGTGGTGCGCGTGGCCGGGCTTCTCGCAATCCGGTTTGGCCGGTTGCACCACGGACACGGTGTTCGACGCCTCCGCGGGGTAGTACGGGCTGGGCGGCGCGGGCGGTATGTACACCGGTGCCGAGGTCGTCGGCCGCGGGGTCGTGGTCGTGGTCGTGGTCGTGGTCGTGGTCGTGGTCGTCGGCTTCGGCGGCGGCAGGTACAGCGGCGCCTCGTACGACGGCGCGGGCTTGAGCACGGCCGGGATCGCGTTCGACGCCTGGCCCTCCGGCGTCGGCGGGCCCACCCGCTTGCCGAACATGTACGTGCCCTCCGGCACGTTGGGCCGGATCTGCTCGCCGGGCAGGTTGTACAGGTACCGGTAGAACGACAGCGAGCACGGCGTGCTGGTCGGCACCTGCTGCGCGTACACGTGGCACGAGACGGCCACCAACATCAGTAGCGACGCTTTGCCGAACGCGTTCATGGTCGGTCTATCTGGAAAACGACAACGGCACGTGTTTAGTAGCGACTCGTTCGAAAACGGTTGCGCGGGCAAAACAACAATATAGGCGGCTGTCAGTAATCTTATATTTTGTAACAATGCATAACATAATAAAATCAAAATTTGGCTGAGGCTGTTAAGTTAGCAGACGCAGCAAAGAAGACAATATTCTACAGATAACTTCAGCAATATTTTTGTGACTAAACCGAGACTTGCCTCATTTCAAACTAACCGTTCTAACATACTCCGTAGCTAATGTATCTATTTTATACAGTTTTTTTTCAACCCCCCCCCCAACCATTATGAAATTCTGCGCACGGGCCTGGCGGCTGTAATAAGCAAATCGTGGGCAAGCCAGACGCGATAATGACGGAGACTCGACCCGGGGTGAAACCGTTTGGGATCCGAGATCGGTCCGAACGATGTTGTCGGGATGAAATCGTTTTTGTATTTCTTTGCTCTCTATCGTTGAGAATGTCTCAGCGTCGGTATGAGACCGGTTGTCGCATCGCGCAGGTCAATCGAAGTAATCAAAATTAGTGTTCGGCATTAAAACTCGAATATAATCAAGATGTGAAGCCCGGTATGATGGTTTTTATATTTGGTCCGTAAACATTTCGGTGAAATACACTGAAGAACGCACTGCGCAAATGTAACACGTGCCCATGACACTGTTTACGTACTTTTACAGCGCGACAGAACTGAAACAGGTATGTCGGCGAACCGAAACGAAATACGATGCACAATGAAATGCATCGGTGTTTTTACGAGATGCGCAGAAGACGTGATTTCGATGGAACGTTTATTACCCACTTCGTTCCATTTTAATGTCGGCCGCCTATTCAAACGCGTACGTATTTTAACCTGGGAATTCATTCCTCGTGATATACACCGATGTACCTAGTTGATCAATTTGATAAGTCACAAGTTTTGAATAGTTAATATCATATACGTATCGATCGATAATAGTTTACAAAGATCACGAGATCATTAACCTTTATATTTCAGTAAATACGTAGGTATCTATTAAAATCTTTACGTTGTAAACTGGCAACGGAACGCAGAAGTTTAACGTAAACAATACTATATTTTACACTTTTACTGACTTGAAATTTTACTCCTAATGGTTCTGTATTCTTAAAATACCTTAAAATATTGTTCTTGTTTTATAAAAAATTGAAAACGGGTAATATATGCATTTTTAGGTAAACGGTATTTTAATTTATTTGTTTACACAGGGAATTTATCGAGTTAATAAAAGCAACACAATAACTAAGCTACTAATCTCTAATCGCTAACGTAAATATTTTGCAAATAAAGTTAACGGTTTTGTTCATAGACTTATACTTATTATACTATATTATAATATAACTTCGTGATTTTCATCGAAGAAATCATTTTAAATGCCTCAGCAAAAGTTATTTTCCTGAGTGAAAAAATGTTTTACAACGCATTACCCGCGATTTGCACATGCCGGTCACGAGGAACGAGCATAACGTGCGAGACGACAACTGAAAACAAAACTATTTCGAATTCATCGATGCCGAGTGGTATATAGCGCTTCGGGGTGGTTTAAACGTCGCGATCTCGATCGTTTCAAAACGTTGTCGCACGTGCGGTACGTGTTGGCACGGGCAGGAAACATAATTGTACTGTAAAGTACCGATAACGACGACCATCTGATTGACGTCGTGTCCAAGTCGGGCGTCTCGATGTCTTACGACACAGTTTTGAAAATAACAAGGAAAACACTATGCTACGGCCGCACGGTTCGCCAACTCCCCCGAGGGGTGGCGTGAAGTTGTACCGATGCTCTTGCAACGATGCAGTTATTCGTCACGGAAAGCGCACACAAACCCTCGGGGCGCGGACGATTGCAGTGAGCGGTGCGAGAAGACCACCGGTCACGTCAACGACGCGTGTACAGTCGGACGAGAGATTTCGATATTTCATAGCCTCCGCGAGAACCGCGTCCGGCAATATCATATCATATCATCCTAACCTGCTCGTAAGTAATAGTATAATAGTATAACAGTAAGTAATATACACAATAGATTACGATCGCTCGTGTTGTTCTGCGACGATTATGCGCGCCCGACGGTCGAAACCGTAACCGTAATCCAATATTTATCCGAACAGTAGACACTTTACCGCGGACGGTTCGGCGCATTATTCGGTACGGAACTGGTCCCCGCGATCACGTACGGACGACCAGTTAAACGCATCTATACGCATTATTTACCACAACATGTTCACCCAACCCCCTTCTACCCTGGAAACGGTCGCCATCAACTAGTGCACAGAACTGCGTATAGAAATGAAAATCATACGCTCTTGGAAGTATCGCCGTCGTCCCTTGATCGCTGGTCACCTGTCGGACAAACGCTGCGAAGAACAATTAATAATAACTATCGTAGGTGCATGCGGCCAATAGACGATCGAACAGCGGTAATGATTTGAACTAATAAGATGGAAATATAAAAAAAAAGTCACCATCGACTCCGGGCCAGTGTAATAGGTATGTTAATATAATATTATACGGTCTATAATATGAGATTTCACAACCGTAAAATATACGTGTTGAACGTCGGCTGTTCAACTATGTTTATTTGAAACGTACACGATGAATAACATCGATAATTAATCGTAACACCAAGTCGTCATCGACGTATCATTCGATTCACCGAACAAGCAACGGTTAACCCGATCGTGTCGCGTAACGCAATACGCCTTATCTAATAAAATTACAATGCAATCGCGCGAGTTGTGTTTACGTTTCTCTTACCACGTTTCGGGTTCGTATCAATTATAAAATATCCAGATGAGATCGAAAACCAAAAACGATTCATCCTTGTACTCTATTATCGCTTCGGACGAACGTTTCAAATACTAACTGACCTTTTTATCTTGCAACAGTGTCATACGATTATAAAACTGTTACAGCGACACATCGGCGTGCAATAATAGTGATAAATAAAAACCATACGTATCACATCTCCCCACGTCTCACGTCACGTGTAATGCGATACGATCGGCTATTAGATTTATACGACCGTACTGCAAGTTGTTTTAATACGCGTGGACAGTCGACGCGAATACGGGGCAGCGGCGACCATGATTTTCGGTGTATGTTATGTTCTTAGATAATATTGGCCGACAGGTAAAGAGCGAACCTGCTCATCTCTACGGCGGGGACTTTTTTTTATACTCATTTTATCGTCCTGGATTTCGGAACGGGTTATTCGGGTTTTAGTTTTGGCGCAATATCGGGGAAAATGTTGCACACGACGACGATCGTTTGATCGAAAACCACGGAAACCTGTTGTACTTAGCAGACACCTAGTAGAAGTAGTAGTAGCCGTAGTAGTAGGAGTAGTAGCACGTGCGAGGGAAGATTATTTTATTTTATTTTACGAAATTATCGATTTTTTTTCTCCCTTTCCCACCGCCGATGTCGCTACTTTTTTCTCGCTTTTACGCAACGCAGTTGTGCAACGCTCTATTGGAATTTGTCGCCGTCGGTCCTCCAAACACGCATTACACGCTGACGAGATTAACATTGTCCACCGACGGTGTGCGATTTCAATAACAGGATTCGCGCCTGCACTTCGACGACTGTACGCTCGTGCACGTACCAGAAGTTCATGATGGACTTTGCAGCTGGACCTTGGCCCGGTACGGTATGTTTTCTCAAATTTTACGTCACGGTTTTTTTTTTTTTCATTTTTATAGTTTTAAACTAGTCTCGCGCGCCGAACACAATGCCGTTTCGACGGCGGGGCGAATCCGAGAGTGATATTATGTAAATTTGTCCTCCGCGACTGTTTCGGAACCTAATCTACCGGCTGCTAACCCCAGGATGACCCATAAACGTCGATGCGATACTGTACGCACATATTTCGTACGCGACTCGTTGTAAGACGACGATTTTCTCGGACGGTGTCGAAGGGAAAATCCGCGGCCGGGCACGTATCGCGCAGACCCGGCAGTCGGAACTACAGCAGCGCCCTGCGCGTGTACCGCCCATGACCGTAACGATATTACATTGTGTTTTGTTGCTGCCGTCCGTCACACATATCATATTGTACGTAATGACTGAAATGAATACCCAATAGCGGTATCGGAAACACGACTCCTGAGCGGAACGCGCGCGTTGTTTGTAAAGTATCTACGTTTCGGCTAAAAGTACACCACGAAGTTTCCGAGGTTTTCCTCTCCTCCTTCTCCTCCACCTATGTAACGCCCGCTCGCGTGTACACACACGCGGGAAAACATTTTGAATTCGACCTGCGAGGCAAACGTCCCGCGCTTTTAACGTAACCCGATCGGTCGTTCGGGAAATGTTGACGGGGTGAAATAGGGCGAAACCCCGTCGCCGGACACCCGCGGTTATAACGCGATTTCACGCGACCGGTCAACAACGCGTAGGCGATATTCGCAACCCCGTCACGCCGCGGGGAGGCAGACGCGTGCGGGGCAGGCGTTTCGCTCGCTATCGCGTCACACGCGGTCGGGGTGGCTTTATGGGGCGCGCGAAACGCGGAAGTCGTATTTCAACCAATAGCGCGGACCCGGGGGCACGGTAGGATTTATCGCGATAACGTTCGGATGACGCGCGATGCTAAACAAAAAAAATCCAAGTACACAATATACCCGGCTGATTTAATAATGTGTTTATAACGATCGTTCATTTTTCGTCCGTTCGGTCACGCGTGATTATCGGTGTGTTTTTGTTCGGCGTGCGAGATCGTTCAGTAGCACATGTCATTGCACTTGGATGCGGTTTTCTTTTTTCGCGTGCAACGTGCAGTCCACGTTAAGAACCGCGCAAAGGTCAAGTCTTACGCGTCTCACGACGAATGCGATACCGCCGCCGGTGTCGTGAATAAATGGACGGAAGTTTTATACTTTTTTACGTTTTAATCTCGACACGAGGTGGCCGTTTAACAAGCGGATCGGGGGACTTTTGCCAGTCCAAGGGTTGGTTCGCGGTACACCGTTTATCCGGTTTGTAGGGAAACGCTGGTGCGAACGAACGCGACCGCGCAAGTCTTCCGGTCCGGACGAACTTGATCGCGACCGGACCCGTTCACCCGGAGCTGGCGATCAATCATATCACGTGTCCACCACGGTCCCGTTCCGACGGCGACGTGCTTTATTACTATTACAAATTACAAATTATCATCGTCATCGTCATCATCATCATCATCATCGTCAAAGTCGAAGTCGTACGGTTGTAGAAGTCACGCGGAAGTCGATTAATAACGATAATTGCTCGCGCCGCCGACGCGACGACCGAACGGTTTTCGCTCTTTTCCAATTTTTTTTTTCCGCCCATCACCTTTCGACCCGTATACGGCTGCCGGCGCGCCGCGCGCTCCCGTGACGTAACCTTAACGCCGAATTTCACCGGCTTGTTGCGATAATTGCAGTAATAACCGCGGTAAGAGTACGTGCGACGACGACGATGACGCCACTGCAGTGGTGTTTGCCGCATTAATACGCGTAACACACGACACGCGCGGATATGGCGCGTACAATATTGTTGTTACGCGGTATACGGTTACCGCCGGCGTCTTAAAATATAATATTACGCTATTGCACCGGAACGACACCGCGGTTTCGAACACGGTCCTTGCCAGTCGTCGGTCAGGTTTTTCGCGTTCTCGTGGTCCCCCGCAGCCGGACGTCGTTCATCAAGGAACGCAACTTGAAAATCTGGCACAAGCCGAGAGCAAGATCGTGCGGACATTTTCCAAAAGTAATTTATTCGATGAAAATGTAATCATTTCTCAGAGGGTACAACGAGTGGTCCGAGCTATAGCAATCTTTGTCACGTCGTGAAATCAACTTTTCACATGCTTGTTTTTATAGATTTTTCGATAGAGATGTCATTTTTTTTTTCACTAGAAACTCGTAAAACTTAAAAATGATACGCATTCCTTTTTTGCGGTTAAATTACCGTTGCGAGAAAACATTCGTGTTAACGACTTGACCGAACCAAAAGTTTCCTTCTCGACCATTCGCATACTCACATAAATATGGGAATAGACTTGTATAAACTAGTCGATAGGTATGCAAACTGTTCGCTTCCGAATAATTAAAAACCTCTAAAGCCGAAACAAAAACAGCGAAAACGTTATGAAACTCTATATGTTTTATTTTTTGAATCATGCCAAAGTCATAAATATACCATCGGGTTGAGAAACATGTATTGTACCTCACTGTTGCGATGTACAGATGGAGCTACCGGTACGCTTATCATGTACACCTGTTCGATCGTACGCGGTTCTTATTTACGATCGTCAATAAAAAATAGAAAGAATAAAAACTCTACGCTCCGCGATAGCGGTCTTACCTATAAAGCAGTAACGCGTAATAATTATGCATGCCATTCCCAAATTGGTGAAGGCGAAATCATCATTACTTTATACTACAAAGCGTGTTGGTAATGTTATTTACTTATTATTATTTTGCATTTTTGCGTTTTATACGAATCACCTTTTTTGATGAGTTCAACACGTTCAAAAATAGCATTTGTTTTAATCCACTACAAAAAAATAAATGTAAATAAGTATTCACATTCTGTTAATTTTTTTATCTAATTTACTAAATAAAACACCGCGATTAAATACTACTTTAGAACAACCACGAACGTAAAACCTAAACCATAACCATTAAAATGTTGTCAGTCTTAACACAAGTAATTGAAGTTTTCCGATGTATTTACACTTTTCAGGTGTTATTGGAGTACTTGTGTGCTTTATATTTTAAGGACAAACATCATTAATCGGCATTCGTGGTCTTAACGAAAATAAATATTGTTTTGTTAAGATATTGTGAACTAAATTTCTAACGTAATATTATTATAAATGTGTAATACTTTATTGATATTCATTAGAGTTTATGACCAATTCCCTGTTATTATAAGTATTATTATTCATTATTATTATGTGTTTTCAATTAATTTTGATTAAAAATGTTGAAATCGAGTCATCAAAATAATACCGTATATTATCCTAGATAATATTTAAAACAAATTGTAAAATGTCTGTTATTACAACGATGAATAGAGATAAAATGAAAAAACCCGAGAAAAAATCCCATTAAAGCATATTTAAGGGTTTGTGTAAAAGGATATTTAATTAAAAAGGATTTAAATAAAAGTTGACGTTTAAACACACCCATTACCCGTGTAATCAATCAAACGATAAGTGAACGTTGATCAAAAGGAAATATTAAATAAGATAATAATGGTGTCTCGGCATAGATTTTTAATGAGTATTTTTTTTTACCGTATTATGTTTTGGACGGAGAAGTATAAATTATTAATTATTATAAAGTATAATATACTTCGTTGTCAAATGAAGAAATTAAAAATTATAACGCTTTGAAATTAATTATCGTTAAAAATATTAAGTCGTTAGGGATACTTATACCTACGTTATGATGCCTAATGGATTATTCAAAATGTTATCGTGAACATTTTTATTTCAGCATTTCGCATATTTTGTAGAAATCTTTGGCGTTAATTTGAACTTTTTTTTATATAAATTATAATAATCTAATTATAATTATTTCAAATAAAATATAAAGCCTTTACTCACGGTGATACAGTAAATATAGTTACTATGACGTGAAATGTGAATAAACATAAATTAGAAAATAAAATAAAAAAAGTATAATTACAACGTAAACATCAGATGTTATATAACTTGAATGAATTATAGTTTCAGTTCATCGGTGATATAATTTACAGAGATAAATATTATTTAAACGGTGATGTTATGTTGCCCCGGCAATGTTCTATGCATTTAAGTGTATCTTATAGCCTAATGTCCTATGCACGCAAACGAAATAGTTTGAGAAAAAAAAAATGTCTGTATTTATTATATTGTAAAGAAAAAATATGAATTGTCTTTTGAATTTTTAATAATATATCTATCGTTAGCGCTTCGCCAAAAATGGAGAATCACAATTTGTAAATTAAAATATTAGAGTTTGATGTATAAAATACAACATTATAAATGCCCTTCGTTAAATTAACATTTTCTAAAAATCCGTAGGTATTGAATACAAGTCTTGTCCATTAAAGGAATGTCACATAATTTTTTTCCACTAAAAGTTATGTAATCAGATTACCATTATTATAAATGTTTGTCGTTAGACTGAACTTTGAATAGAAACCAATAAAAACTGTATTTTTCTTTTGGATAATAATTAGAAGATGCGATAAATATAAACACAACGAACATGCATACTGGCCTAATCCAGCAACAGTTTACTCCCCCTCCCGTCCTCGATAAGATTATCCAATACCGTTGTAAAAATGTTACAGATACTAAATAATAATGAGAAAACAAATGATTA
This sequence comes from Periphyllus acericola, assembly GCA_949715065.1. Lineage (NCBI taxonomy): Eukaryota > Metazoa > Arthropoda > Insecta > Hemiptera > Aphididae > Periphyllus > Periphyllus acericola. The sequence continues at coordinate 44,850,449 of OX454266.1, read as the reverse complement.
TAGACTCAAAGCGAAACGAAAATGCCGTCCGAATAGGTCGTTTAAGTAATATATTTTTACGAGTGTGACAACTTTTATTTTCGGTAGGTACATGAAGTGTTCCGAAAGTTACACATCTAGACTCCCCACATAGATCCGAAATTTCACACATATTATGATGGCAGGTAATTTGGAGAGGTAATTTTTGGAATGGTCGCAGAACGGGGAAAAACGGGTCGTCCCTGTCATTAGTTAACATAATGTGTGCGGCACCAACCATTTTGACCAACTTCACCGACATAAGCGATAATATTACGAGTATAAACGTATATATATTATTTTTTTTGTGCCAAAGGCCTTCTTTAACGACAATGACATTGAAAGAAAAAATAAAATAAAATAAAATACTCATCATCGTTGAATGGCTGTGCGTGTAGGTAGTACACAGATGATGGAAAAATTATAACCGATTTTCATAGGAAAAAAACTGGTATGAACTATATTGTACACACGGTGAAATGTTTTCGAATAATAATTTAACGACCGAATATAGAAAAAAATAATGGCCTTAATATGTTTTCACACATCTTATAGGTTAGGTCGTATCTATAAAACAAATAAACGACTCGTGTTTAAACAAAAAAAACGAAAAATACAAAAAAATTAACATTTACGAATGTCACGGGAATAATCGTTGAATCTTAAACACCAAATAATATATTTAACATATTTTATTCTTCATACATCGAACACCTCTCCTCTAATTTTGAATACCCGTCAACTGCAACTATATGACAAAGATTTCACTAGATACTGTTGTAAAAGTAAAGTCGGGATGGGTATTCGAAAAAAACATTTCGTACATATAGTTATTTATTTATTTATTTATTTAGTTAGTTATGAAACATTTATAGTTTATTTTCTTTCTTTTTTGTTTTGTTTTAACGTTATTTTATTATAGATTAACAAGTTTATCATTGGGGTGTTTTAAATTGTTCTTGGAGCCTGTCTCTATAAATTCGTTAAATTTAATGTATAAAAAATATTATGATTAATAATATGCAGATCAAAACATTTTTTCTGAGCATACAATTATTGTAATGACCAATTTGTAAAAACTGTCCGTGTCGGAATCGCATGGGACCAGTGCAAATAATCGTATTTTGTTTTTGACAATACTAGTTTTTAGCTTAACATATATTTATAACATTTCTATACTAAACCGTTGAGACAGAACTATATACAGCTCAAATTTTAGACAAGTTTCAATGAATCAAAATAAAAATTTCATCTTACATTATTTACTATACAAGCGTTTCGGGATTATTTCGTTTAACGTTATACCTTGTTAATTGATTTCATTCATTTTACATCTTGTTTTAACGTCGTTCGTTAAATTATACGTTTACTTATTTAAATTTTCTTTTATTTCAAATGTTAACCTATTAATAACTATATAGCTTTCGAGTCCTGATTAAGATATGTAACTCTGTAGTAATGTATATTATTAACGTAACAATACCAATAAATCAATCGAGTATCCACATCGGTCGATTTTGAAACGAACTGTGGCATTTATCGAGCACAGACAATGTAAGTAATACATAATATATTATGCCGGGGTTTCAATAAATCAGGTCAATATTTTCCATCACACCGATGGCATATAAGTTCGATTGATGCGATCTCTATAAAATCCGCGGCGGCCATTTATTATTGACTTGCAAAAAATAAAAATAAATGACCGTGCAGATATTATAGTCGTACCGTGGCCGGTGGGGTCGAGTTAAAATGAAGATAACATAACGAGATTGATTTGACGCACCTGCACTACGTTAAACTCGCGGAGGCTGAACAATATCGCCACGACTAATCAAATTATACGCCGTAGATTATGTATGTAAAACCGTTACATTTGACGTGACGCTAAAACATTTGACACGATTATTCGGCTATCGCCGAGTAGCATTGGCACACTGCGCGAATACAGGGACCTATTACGTTTTAATAACATTACGATTTGCACAATGGCTTCGCGAGTCAACGCGAGATCTCATTAAAATAATGTTCACCTTTTACCTTTACTGCCCGTCAATATAATTGTGATGGTGAGTGAGTTCATGCATGATTAACAGTCACACGGTTCATGATTTAAACAATTCTCTAAACAGCGTCCAAAAGTCAAGCAGAAATGTCCGCGGGAATAGCAACTGAAAATTAATAACGTTACGGATTTGATCGACGATTTTTCTTATTTGCCGAGAAGTCTTGGGAAAAAAAAATAAGAAGAAAGTTCTCGGCATTCCGCGAGTGAAAAATGTCGAGAGATTGCGAAACAAGAAGATTCGCCCGGTGACTTGTCAGCGAGCGCGCAGGGTTGTTAAGAAGTACTGAAAAAAAATATGTACACATTTTCGTAAGCCGCACGTCAATAATTGTCTCCCGCGGGATCGTAGTAAGTCCTCGCCTTATTTATATTACGCGCAGTACACGATAACAATATTATACTCTACTCCGTGGCAACGCAGACGTTCGAGTGGCTGTTATGCAGTTGTACACGTCGCGTCATATGGCGGCAGAACGGCGAATTGCATCATTGACGTGTTTGGCAGGGTTTTAATAATATTCCTCGGCCGAGAGTTATGCACGCGCACCATCATTTCTATTCGATATCATAATACACGGTATGCGTGCATGTACTTACGTGCGTACCGCGGTACGACCGACCGTAAATTATAATGACATGCGCGGCTATTCGCGACTTATCGGTCAAAAAAACTGGCTTCGCGATTGTTGCATCGTGTTCGAAAACTTATATTTTCCCATGATCGCGATCCGATATCGGTTAAACGAATATTAACTGTTCCTAAGAGAAGCAACCACTACCCCTTCCCCCATGCTCTCACATTTGCGTGCAGCACATATTATGTATACGAGTAATCTGGACGAAGTACAAAGTATAATATGATTACGAGAACATTTCAAGTGTCTATTGATCTTGTGGAAAAAATCGCTACACACCGTCAACGGTTGCTCAGCACGTGGTTCCGTGTGCAAGATCCGTACATTAGAAAGTTAAAAAGTTAATTTAGATTTTACTTTTCAACCGTACTAGTTATTTTCAAGTTTCCATTAATTTGACTACCAAATTAACTGGATTGTGTTGTAATTTAAGTGAAACTTATTACATTTTCATTTAAAAAAGTTAAGTATATTTATTTTGTTTTATTTTATTTTATTACACTTAATTTCATTTCGTTTTCATGTCAAAAAGTATTTCGGCATAGGTTTCTTGTAAATTTAGAAATAACTTATTGAAAGCAGTATTATTAATGATATTCTTAGTGTCGAAAAACCTCAATAAAAAAATCTAACTTTTTCTTGCTACAACATATTGATTTAACTTAACTAAGTTAAAATAAATCATAAACTAGCCCAGCCTTGCAAAATACCGTGGTGTGACTTCAAAAACAGTCCAATAGGAGTTGCAAAGAGAAAATCCAAATGTCGAATAAACGCCCCTTAACCGTCTGGATTGACAAGAGTAATCGTCGTGCGTGCGAATAACCAACGTTAATATCATCGAAGAATGGGATAGCGTAAGACAATATTCCTTTTTCGCTCGAGTTAATGGTACCTATCCAATACGGTTATTGATGTAAAAATAAACGACGGGTGTTTTCCGCTTTTTTATTTTTCACTGAGTGAGAATTGTCACCGCACGGTATACGACGGGAGAGCTTTGTGTTTCACCGTGTCCCGTGAGATTGAAAACGATTTTAAACAGATTTTTCATAATATAATGGTGTCACAGGCGATTTGGTTGTCTTAAATTCATGGGAATCGTTAAAATGTAACAGGAATCGTCTTAATGTCAATGAACGAAATGAAGAGTGAAATAAAATACGCATCGTAAATTATACTTAAATAAAAAAAAATAGCAACGCGTTTTTATGCACGGCGATCTCTTTTACTAAAGTATTCATGTTAATAATATTCAAATACTTTTTTCTTTGAGATGATTGGACACAAAATTGATAATTCTTAAAAATAATAGTCATGATGAAAATATGTATTGTGAATTTAAAACACCTTAAAACACAGTTCAACAAAATACTGTACACAGATTGTTGTTGAATAATAGTTATTTATTTTTAAACTGTACAAAATCGAATAGCGTATAGAAAAGGCATTATTTTTTAGTTATGCTTTTTACTTTACCTTATACTTTATTAAAAGATTTCTTTGACCTGTTTACAATAAAATAATCATTCAATAATAACTAGGAAAATACATTTTACTCCCCGTTTATAGCATCTGTGTGACCTAAAATAAAAACACAAAAAACGCATGTATCCAAATGAACGGAATTTCATGAGCACAACGGGTAAATCGTAGAATAAAATAGTTCGATTGAAATAAAAAGTTGTTGGTTCGATTTAAAGAAACCCTTTAGAAACTGTATGCTTATATAAATATATATTATGCACCGACTCGAATACGTTGATCATGGTTTTGCATCGGTGCAAAACAAAGATACAGGTATTGGGATACACGTCTTGTTGTTTACTAAAATTAAATAACAATTCAGCAATGTCATTGATTGGAGAACAGAAACAAAAGTCGTGCGGTTTTCCTGCATAAAAATCGGTCGGCGCTTCGCGGACGAAAACGAGTTTTGCACATTGAATTAGTACAACGAATAGAACCACACTTTTCCGTGTTCGACAGTGAGAACCTCGACATCCGTTTACATCAGTATTTGCATAACGCGCGCCCGGAGAGAGACTAGTCGGACATTTCCATATACGCGTCGTAAACACATATACGGACTCGGGCCGGACATAATATTTACTATCGGTACAACTAGACGTGATTTTTTCTTATACATGTTTCTATTTTTTTTTTTTTTTCTTTACTCTGCAGGTAATACTATTATTATCGACTTGTGGTACTCACTTAATATTACGTTTACCGCGGTGGTCCCGGGACGGAAGTTTCGCACTTGGCTCGAAGACGGATTTTTTCGCACCGGCGGCGTGTGCGTATTGTGCGCGCGTGTCGTTATCCCCTGTGTTTGGCTCCGGTGGTGCTGTGCAGCGGACCGCGTGTACGGTATGCGACGTGCGGACGGTATTCTTCGCTCTTGAAGTCTTGTGTGACGAAAACGGACGTGTGCGTTGAGTCTGCCGGTGGCTGCGGACTCGGGTATTTATACGGGCGTGTTAAAATGAGTAGGCTACGTAGGTGTAAAAGTGGTCAATGACACCACGCGTGGAGGGAGCCGCGGACGGAGATGATCGGCTATAAATTTCCTACCACCGGTGGCTGGGAGACAACAACGCGCGCGCATATCGCATACGTGTATTACGTGTTGTATAAATTCCACCGCGCGGGTTTTTTTTTTTTTTTTTTTCGTTTCTCTCGCTCTTCACCATAATAGTTTTTATTATTTTTTTAATTTTTTTATTTTTTCGAGAATTCGCGTCCTTGGTTGCACGTTATGATGATAACATGACCTAGTCGTGATTCATTCTCGGGACACTCGGCCACACGCTCACGCACGCGTTGTCGTCGTCGGTGTTCGAAAGGTCGGGGACGCGAAGACACACGCGTCGTACAGTCGGACCGCTGGCGCCGCCGCGGCGGCGGGACGACTGTTGAGACGGACGGTACATAAACGACAAAATTCGAAAACAAACAGTGATTTCCACACTGATATATTGTTATAATATTGTTTGGATCCGTGCAACAGCGTGTTGGCTTTCCGCGTACACAGTACACGGAATGATAATAGTCGGCCAGTCCGGACGGGAAAACCAACCCCTCTCCCCCCGGTTACACTCTACAGAGCAGGGGTGGCCACAAACAAGGCTCTTAGTTGAGTTTCGTGCGGCTCTTGAACTAGATTTTAACTAAAATTAATAACAAAAGAGTGTATTGTGAAACTTATTTCAATCTTTGGCACTACTTAACGTGTGTGAATCATTGTACTCAACGCTTAAATTCATCAAATCTAAATGTCGATCTGAATTAACTGATGAACATTTAAGTGAACCTGTGCGAACTGCGCTAACAAATTATCAGCCGGATTTCAAAAAGCTTACAGAAAAAATGAATACTCGAAAAAGCACTTCTCATAAATAATCGACAAGAATGTTCATAATTATATCAATAATAATTATGTTTTGTAAATGTCAAAAATAAATGTTCCTTCATTTGATTTAAAATAAAAAATGTGTCTTCTTTTCATAAAAATCGATTTACAATGAGGCCCGCCTCAAATTAGCTTTATAAAATTGTGGCTCCCAGTGTTAGTGGCCACCCCTGCTATAGAGTGACAGTACTCGTATTATGATATTATGTCACCCGCGAATACGTCCGTCATAGTTTTATTTCGTAAGCCTTAACACCCTGTGACGTCTCAGAAGAAGACGTTGGTGTCGAGATCTACCTATAGTTAAATATAAAAAATAAAACCCAATAATAGGATTGTACATGTACACGTGTAATTGTAAAATTGTGGTTATATTTATTGATCATAGGTCTGCGATGCACATTAGCTGACACATAAGGTGTGTAATAGACAATAGTTATAGATGTAAAAATGAATGCTTGGACGAGAGAAAACTAAGAAACGCTTATTAGGAATACTATGATCACTAAAACAATTAATGTTTTAAGACAACAATATTTTGGTGAAGGTTTTGGACGGTCGTTGGGGAAAAGTGGGCAGTTGGACTTAAAGCACGTGTGTACGAAAAAGTGACATCCATCGCGGTTCGAGCATCCACGATCCCGTGATTAAGAGTCTCTTGCTATTATTTTGTTTCAGAAATGAATTTTCGTAGCACTGGATGGTTTCCCTTACCTATAGCCCACCCCATTGCAATATTATAAATTATCAAATAAAAAAAAAGTCTTAGCATACACGCGATATGCGCGTCGGATATATGGAAATGTTAACACATTATGCGCTTGAAGGTGTCATGAGATTCAAATCGTTACGATTGCGACTGAAAATTGATTACGTTCTCTACCTGTAGATATCCTACCACGTGTGCTATCGGTATTGTTGGTCTTCGAATGTTTTCCGAGTCGAGTAAACGTTTTACTCTGAAGTCTGAACACATACATTTTACCTAGAAATTGGCAGTAGCAACTAATCAAGCTGTTGAAATATTATGTTCCCGGACTCCGTTCGCCGTGGTGACGTGTGCAGCACGAGAGAAGAAAAATGGAGTTTTTTCCGTCCGGTGATTAACACGAGATATTAATTTTCTCGGACAATCTGTATGCGTTTTCGGACTTTCAGTTTAGCTACATTGATTGCAACTTTTTTCGTCATCGTTTTTCTTTATTTAATTCATGATTTTCGGATTTCGAAATAAAACATGTGATTTCATATTGCTATTACATATAATATGAACAATCGAGTACCGCTAACATTATTACTTAGTAGTGTTCAAAGTTTAGACGAGTGCAGTAACTAATATGACTGAAAGACTTAAATCATTGTATAGAACTATAGAGATTTTATCAATACTTAGTAAACTACGACTCCAATTTTCTTAATCTTAAACTCAAACAAGTTAGTCAGTATTTGATGAATAGTATCAAACACTAAACACAATCCTGCCTTTTTAATTTTCTTGTAGTCGTGAACATTGTTTAATGTTATAACATTGGTTCTGTCTGACATCAAATGTATGAGATGTAACACGAGTAAAACAAAAACTTCTAACAAAACATAGATTATTGTATTCTGTTTTTTCTAATTACCTATTTGTCAATTTATTATGTGGATTATTGACATTTTATTATCACGTGTCAATACATTTCTTATTCTTTGATTTTAATATTTATCATCTAAATTGCCTATACATATCCCCTTAAACATCATTTCCATCTTACTGACTTGCCTTCATATTTTAAGTAGGGTTTTTAATATTTTTCGTATTTCATTAGTCTTATAGTTTCAACTGTCTTAAAAATTTTATGGCACAATCTATAACATTTTAAAAATAAAAATGTAGGTACAAGATAGTATTGTATATACTTTTAAAATACTAAGTTTAAAATATGTCTTAAATACTCGTATATTTGTATTTAAACACATTTACTCAAATACTTAGTAAGACTGGTCCTATATATACTTATAAATTTAGTACAACCAACTACTATAAAATATAAAATTTAAAAAAATTAAAAATTAATAATTTACGGTCAAATAGAATAGCCAATATTTTTTTAAAAAATCATTTTAACGCATTATAGCGAGTAAGTAAAAAACCAAATATGAACCAAAACTTTCAAAACTACACGAGAGGGAAAATATTTTTATCAGTCTAATAAATAGTTAACTATACAACAATCTTGTTTTTTTTTGTTTTTGAGAAAACTATTTTTATAATACAAATTATATAGGCTTTTTGTTTTTATATATTTTATGTTGCCAATGAAATTATTTTTCAAATAAAAATTACCTAAATTTAAAATCCGGTACTGCATAATACACTTTTATTATTTGTTCATATAGAACAATTTTGTTTTATATAATTGTAATCTAATTAGTTTACAGTTTGTAAAATTATCTTTTAATATATTTTATAAATTGAGAAAAAATAAAAAAATGTATCTAGTAAGTATTAAGTTGAATATTATGAAGCTGCTGAATTACATAATAAGATGTTTATTTAATTTTTCAATCCTATATTTTACAATGTATTAAATTGCTTTAATTTGCACTCATTATTTATGTTAATGATTATTATGCAACGATTGAATCACAGCATTATGTTAGATAAGTACTTTAAAGAGTAATATTTTTTACTTAGAAAAAATAATGAAATTGAACAATCTCACTAGTTTCAAATAAATGAGTGAATCATCATTATTTTTTCACTACGATTACAAAATATTATTAAATAATTAAATTATCGAATATTATTAAGCATAACCCTACAAGGATATTGAAATTATTATGATCCAGTTTTTCTATGTATTTATTGTTATGTGCTCCTGATAATAATTAAGTTTTCCCTTTAGTATTCTTAGCTGATTTATTTTTGTTGTTATTGATGTTCAATAAGAATTCCAAGTTGCATAATATTTTCAATGGAAGTTATTCTTGATTCATATGCAATCTTAATTTTTTTAAATTATATTAATTTGATTGATTTCTTTAATTTAACCAGTATACTAAGAGTTCATTTTAATTTATGCACAAAAACCGTACATAATAATGGGGAATATACGTGCTTAATATTTAAATGGTATAACTTATTTTTAAAATTTATCCGACGCGAAAATATTTCAAAATATTTTAATTACATACTTGCCAGAGTAGTTTTAAAATATATGTAAATCTGTATAGTATATAACTATTGAAATCAAGATATGACTATATTTAAAAATCAATCATTTGAGGTACATCGAGGATCTACGATCCTCCAGTTTATTGCATGTTACTTAAAAGTTAATCTAGGGTATTTTGTTGTAGTTTTTATTAGCATACATAAATTGTTCAATTTTATAGCTTATTTATATACTTGCTAATAATTAGTATCTTAAATGACACAGAAGTCGTTGCTTAAAGTGGAACTTCTAAATAAAAGTAGTTTTATGTCGATCTTTTCCGAAAAATATTGTCACTCTCTGATCTAAGCCGTTTTTAACTAGGCTTGTTTTGGTAATAGCGAAATTGATTAATTCGCAGCATTTGAATTGGATATATAAGAATAGAAGGTTATTATTTCCTAAATAAGGACCTTTGCTAACCGGCATTTGTTATTACAAAATCAATAAGCCAAAGAGCAAATCTGAAATCAGTAAGTAATCCGCATACTCTACAAATTTTGGAAAAATAGTCAAGTTACTCAGTTTCCCTGGCATCATGCGCCACATGTTTCGAACAAAATTATTTCGATAATTTATTCCAATCGAAGCTTAACGAATTAATTGTGATATACAATTTTAAATTGTGGTACAAAAATACTTATTTTATTTAAAAATGAAATTGACAAAATTTGTGGATGATGAGCACATAATTTAGCCATATCTTTTTTTTCGATCAAATCCGGTACAAGTTACTACTATATTACTATTATATCACGAATATGGGAGAAATGTTGAATCATCATATTCCGAAAATAATTCTTGAGTGTAATTCAGTTGACTAAAATGCTTATCAGTTTTTAATTTTAAATATTCATAAAAAGACATAGGTAATATACTAATTTACAATGTATTTAAATATACTCTTATTATACGATTCAGTGTTAGTTAATTATAAATTAAAATTTTATTTTAAATTATTTGAAAGAACAATTAGATTTAAATTATTTTTAAATAACATTTTCAGAATTTTTTGAAAATTAGTGTACATAAATAAATTTGTAAGCCTCCAGGATTTACAGAACAACAGCAAAATAAGTTTAAACAGTTAAAAATATTGTTAAATAAAGTATATTTTCGTGTACTACTTTTATTATTATTTTTAGTATCTTTTCGCAATGTTTTTTTTCTCCTAAAACATATTCGAAAAATGTAAAACTTCATTCACCTTTACTTTCTTCGCTCAGTTCTGCATTGTAAGCACGATATTAGGAAAATTAAATTATATTTAGTTAAAAACTTAAAAATGTACTTTAGATAATCAACCGTAAAAAAGTGTGTGCTATACCTGAATTCAAGTTGAAATGTACCCTACAATTTTCACTATAATCGAATTAATCAGTTTTTGTAGTGCGGTGTACAAATTCCGCGGAGCAAAGTATTTGCAGTAAAACATAATATTGTTTACCTTATGAATAACATCAAATAAAATATAATATTTTTTTTGTGGAACTGATAAGTGATATTAAATATTATCAAAGAGGATGTGGTATCCGTAAATACAAAATATACTCAATCTATCTAAAGAGCAATACAACAATAGTTCACTTCATAGAATGAAAATAATCAAAGACTCCGATGGTCTCTACGTGTTCATATCAAAGTTTAAAAACTATTACCAAGCTTAAAGAGGAAATATTTCCGAAACAACTTCACATTATTTCTAGATACAGTATTAGCTTACAAAACCGCTAAAATAGCAAAAATAGAATATTTTATTATAAGTAAACGTTAAAAGCAATAACCCCGTTGATATACAAATAGTTAATTTTGCTATACATCCTGTTCGGTAGAAGGATGCAGTGTGTACGTATATCACGTTGTTCTCTGACACAAATGCCATTAGAAATATAGTTTTACTAAGGATTACTCGTATCGATTACCATTTGAAAAGAGTTTGCGCGTGCATCCGGAAAGTAGTTTCTATCGGTTGCTTTATTATCAGTAGAGCTTATGCAATATATTATCGTGTTTTGTCTAAACTCTAAATCGGTGAGCAATTTCTCACTGAGGTCAGACGTTTTAAAAATGTATAATATTCTTATTATCGTTCTAACTTGCACTCTTAACCCCGATCTCGTTCACTGGACGCAGCTACACGACTCGCTGATATCTGTACTTGACTCCACTGCCACGGGCCAGAAATCTTAACGTTCCTATAGTAAATCATCTTTGCGAACTTGCATCAATTTCGTAAAGGGTATAATTACGTGGATCGGGTTCTAAATAGGATTATGTTGCGAACAAATCCATATACTTACATTCTAACGCGTACACGATTTAGGTTAGGTAAGTCAATTTATTTATCTTTCGTAGTTAGGTAGATCGCTAAAAAAATAATTACTGGTGCAAGTGAAATTTTAATATCTCAAAACATGTGATTATGTATTCAAAATTATATTTGCTTATTTTTTTGACTCGACGAAAAAATCATTAAGAAATATTGGGTTACGTAAAAAAAAGTAATAAAATATAAAATTTTCATTGCATTCATTTTTATACATTTTGAAGTTTTTTTATGTCCATAAAAATTCTTAAATCTTTTCTCAATTCGAAATGCGGATTAATTAAAAAATAATTTTAGAAAGCACTAGTAGATAAAATCAATAGTTTTATAAAATTAAATCAAGAAAAATTAAAAAATGTAAGTTTTCAATCACTCATTGATTACAGATTATTGTAACTCACAACATCCAACACAATGTACAGTTATTAAATAAAATTTACATTTTTAAACTTACCAATTTCTGTTACAGAAATATTGACAAAGAGTTCGTCTAAACTTCTATTGAACAATTAATTGCTTTATTGATATTTATGCTTGACTTACTCGGTATAATAGTCAATAATACAATTTCGTATTATAATATGGTATGTCAACGAGGAGTTTAATTAAATGATTCATAACTAATACACTAAACCGTTTCAAAAGTACCGGTACTCTTTTTGATTGTCACTCATTATGCATTATACATTTTTATATATATATATTCTTTACAATCGGTGTATATGAGCATACGCTAATGCAATCATTATAAATGTTTTATGTATATTCGTAATGGAAAAATTAATTTTAATCCAAAAATGACGCTAAAATGATTCATTTACGGTAAGCGAATTCATATTTTTTGATACTGCGCATGAAAAACACTTGAACAAAACTAAAAGGGAATTTTTATAGTTGGTAAATAATGTGGTTGGCTTGCAAAATATTTTATTCAAATGTTTATATGACAATGAGTTTCTGGCGATCATTGTAATTTAAATATTCAGTGTTTTTTTTTTCTGCGTATACCTACGTGCATAAATTGTGACAGTCGGAAAGTTGATCGCATAAGAACATTATGCAACATTAACATTTTTCATTTATATGTCCATTTGTGTATATCTGTGTTACTTATAACAAATGAATTATCGAAAACGGGATTTGAAGAATAAAAATTACATCTGAAGACGACTGCAACTGCCCCGCCTATTTTTTGCAGTGTAATAGAATATTTAATTGAACTCGTGTTATTGTACTATACACAAGAGTAATACCATACATAATATAATTTCCATTCAACCTCGATAGTTCTAAAACGCACTGCTGCATTGGACCACCGGAGAGCGTTCGGAAAAAATTCCGTCGTTTTAATTTAAATATTATTCATGATTAAACGGGCTTTTGTATACACTGAATTTACTTAAGTGAAAATGTTGACGCATCTGATTGAAATTATTTGTTTTCAACTTGTTAGTTGTTTCGTGCACATCTGCAGTAGGTACACAGTGTGAGTTGTAATTGTTACCGACGTCCATGAGAGTACTTAATCCTTAAGCACAATAACGACTTTCAGTACATTTTAGTATTCATAGGGAAGAATTTCAATACTTTTTAAGTAACTTGAGATGAAGTTATTTTACGTCTAAAATTATCGTTTTAAAATAAAAATAAACTTTTACATAATTACATATTTTACATATTACTACATTATACATACATGGAGAAACTTTTTGTAACATTCCGTTTCTATGAAATATTATAATACCGCAGTTATATAACGATAATCATATGATTTATTATAACATTATCATAAAATTTGTGTTCTTTCGAATTATTATTCTTATTGTTGTTTTAAAAACTTAAAAAGCATTTCCCGTGGATAGTACCTATATATTTTATGATTTTTCAAAGATAACTTTAGCTTTATCTACTGATCATATAAAAATTGAATAATTTTAAGTGCAATATATTTTGTCTATAGTAATCAATTTTATCGTAACAAACGTATAAATAAATAGGTAGATTTTAAAATAGTTTTACTTAAAATCAATAGTTTAAGATAATACATTTTAATTTTCCTAGTCTTGGGTGAGTAAATAAGTAGCTTAAGACAAATAAGTTAAAATAATAAATTACATAAAGTTTGTACTATTGGGTATTTAAATTTATTTCTTGATTTTCTGTGAAGCTACAAAATAGCTACAAGTGTAGTACTTTCACATGAGTGGTTCTATTTTCTGGAAAACGCTTTTTATACAGTTAAATAATCTTAATATTTAGTCTCATCATTACATGTTCTGTGTCATTTAGAATCTAAAAACACAAATATCACTTAATATTGATACACACTTTTATATTAAAATTCATGATAATTTCTTTTTATAAAATAAATAAACAATGTTCTCTGCGGTAAATAAGATACATACTAATAATAATATAATACATTTAATGTGACTGAATTATTAGGGTAAATTGTATTTGCAAAAAGGTCAATGGAATAATGGAAGTGGACAATTCAATTCAAAATATAACATTAATATTTTATGTAAATAATATTTTTTTAGAGCATTAAGCTCATGAGAATCAAATACAATTTAACTAAAAAATATAAACACAAATCAATTCGACCACTTATCATAAATATCAATTCAACTTTAAAATACTATTTATCGTTCAAATTAGGAAATCTGACGAGCGACCAATTTTTTTTTTTTGTACATCATATTCTTTGAATTTTATTGGTGTTATTATTGAAATTAGTATTTTATTAGTTAGTATCCAAGATGTAAATGTTTGTAAACACTTAGTAATAAAAAATAAACTTTAATACACTTTTCAGCTTCCTCGTATAACTTGTTATGGCCCATTTCATTATCGCATTATTTTATAGACAAAACCGCAAGAACCTTCACTTTCGAGTACGTCTGTGGACCGCAGTCTGTATGGCATTATATATACAATAATATACATACACGAAACCGTCGTTATAATAATAATAATAATAATAATAATATATCGATCAGTAATATGATTTCCCGAACGTATTGTCACCACTCGTCGTGTGCTCCAGCTAAAACTTGCCGTGGGTCGTTCGAATTGTGCGTGACCCATCTCCGATCGCCCGTACATTGTGATGCGCGCATATCCATGTTTAAAAATGTAAATCATGTAGGTCGAACAATCGGGGGTGGGCAGACGAGCAATGGTGTATTATAATGTACCGCGTAAAGCAGTATTCGGCCTTGCAGTTTGCTGTTGGGAATTCCCATACTTGGGAACCGGTCGCGTGTTATTTCCTTCGTTATTTGTTTAGAAGAAAAGAGAAGTGCAAAAAAAAAAAAGCAAAAGAGAGAAAAAAATGTATTTATAATAAACGAGTTTTGGATTGTTTCCAGCCATTTGTATGTATTTAGGCGATGTTGTGCTAAAAATATCGAACAAAGTCCGAGGTATCGCTTCGTCCTCCTGACCAGCCCGGTGATATACTTATGTAACATATACCTACACAACTCGCGTGTAAATTTTCCATCAATGACTAACCGATTGACGTAGCGCAAACATGTTCAAACGTGCAGTGCGTATCATCTACAAAATATAACATTCTTACGTACCGAATCGCCTCGTGGTGCACTTCGTAAATGACCTTTTCAAATTTAATAAATTTCATGTTAAATTTCTACAGACGCGTTTAGGTATTTTATAGGTACCACGTACCCTGACTATTGTTGATCAGTATAAAAAAAACACAGTTTTTTTACCAGCTCGATTTACTTCTAGCACCGCTTAAAATTGTTTATTTAATTTTTATATATTTCTAGACTTAATAAGTTAATTTTTACATAACAGTTAGAAGTGAGAAAGGCGATATATATGTATAATTTTGGGATTTACGGTGAATATCAAAAAAAAAAAAAATAATCATGAATTGTTGAGCGTGGTTATATAATTTTGCATTTAAAATCATTATTTTTTTAGCGATAAAAAACCAGCGGGTTGCTTTTTATTATTAAAACTATAGTTTATGCAAATCACAATGAGCCAATCGTATAAAATTTGAACACTGGAAAACATATTTGGAAACAATAAATAGGCCATTGACAATTTTATTGATTTCAATGCATTTGTACGAATAATAAATATCCTATAGCTGATAGTGAAGAACATATTATGATAAGTAGTTTGCATCATTTTATCGTTTCTGAAATATGTTATGAATATTGTGTGGAAATTGCATCAGTCCGCCATCGCTTCAAATAAAAATTTTAAACTTATTCGACCCTAAAACGAAAGTCTGTTAACGTTAACTGTAATATTAGTATTCGAAGTCGTTATAATTGTTGGAAATGTATTCGTCGACTGTAATATTTGATTTTCAACCCCTATGAGTCTAATACAAAGGTTGTGAATGACAAGTTTTTAGGAACACCATAAAATGATGACTGCTATTTAAAGTGATGACAGTTAAAAAAAAAACGACGATAGAATTATAATATATGCTAATTGTCATCGATACGAATATAAAATACATTATTGAAAATATAACCGTATAAGTTAAATTATTCATGACTATTAGTTCTTTACATAACATTTGGAGTCATTTGAATTTTGTATTTTTAAAAATCCATTATAAAGAATTATCTGACTAATTGTTTACCTGATTTTCTTGTTTAATTTGTAATTTGTAATTCAAAGTGCTACTGTGGAATGCCGAATGTTTATTTCTACTGGTCCTTGACCGTAAAATTATCATTTTTTAATTGTTTTTTCACTAGAAGTGTTTAATTTTCTGTTTACATGAATTATATCAATATAATATTTGTGCCATAAAAATAACAAGGTCATAAACAAAAAGTTTTTTCTAAAATGTACGTTAATGGAAATCGTATGTTTGAAATTCAAACAGTGCAAAATATGCTGCAAGTACAACATGTGTGATACTAAATGTTCTTAAATTTAACCATACCAATTCCACTAGGCTTGATTGTATTTTTTCTCTATCAAATGTGTAGACATGATTGCAGTGGAAATGGACATGCTATGTTTGAAACAAGTTTAAAATGTCACGTATAACAAACAACGCGTGGATCACTCCGATAATACGAATGAAAAAAATTTCAAAAGTATTGTTCAAAAATCATCATAGAGTATGACGCAAGTCGGCTGATTAAACAGTTTGTTTCCTTTGATTAAAAACAATATTGATTTCCGATTTCAAATGAATACTGAGCTATTACGAAGCTATTATAATGTTACATTCACTTGCCGCTAGTTGATTGCAATTAATCGGATCGTCCGTCCATTTGCTTCTAAATTACAATCGCAATTTCCTTGGACAAGTGATGCATTACACTATACACGTACGATATAGTACTATGGAAATTTGATCATTATTCCAAGTATATTTATTATTGTGTCATAATATGATGTATTATAAGATATGTATAGATATTATAATGTAAAGATGACCCAAGAATTCATAATGTATTAGGCGTCAATAAGACTATGAATAATTAATTATCTGATCTCCAACCTGTTTAGTACGGTTAGAAATGTGAACAAACAAATACGTTCTACTAAAAAATACTAAACAACAAAAAGTTTTAAGAAATAATATACTAATAACTAATAAGTGATAACAATTATCACTGCAGTCTTATTGATGGTATATGTACACCCTACGGTTTTTATGCAAAGATAATAACCTAATGAGTTTTTAAAATATAGATTCAATCATGTGTACATTTGAATACACAAGAAATACAAATAATAGTTATATTATATATATATAAAATAGCACTCCGTAATTACGGTTTATTATTAGATTGTAACGATTCACTCAAATGAATAATTTCAAGTTTTGAAATGTGCTCCATTATATATTTTTACGTATCTTTGAGATCGTAGAAAAAAAATAAACCGTAAAAGTCCTCATTGCCATAACAACGAAATATGGTAGTTCACTAGCGTTTGGTAATTGGCAGTTACCCATCTATCTCTGGATTTTTAGTAATAAGTATATTGTTATATTGTATATTGCTATTAAAGTTTAATAAAATAAAATTACGGTCGTGGTAAAAAGTATCGATATTGTTTACTCGTAAAATTCAGAAAATATTAGAGTGAAATTAATACAGATGAAATATTTAAAACTTATTAAATTACGGTTAAAAACTGCTAATTATATTATAAAACTACCGTTGTATAGATAACTTTTATAAGCTACAAGCTTAATCAAAATTCGTGGTATAGTTCCGTTCCCTTTAACCACATTTTCTTTGATATTGTTTATTATTTTATGGAATGCTGATACTTTGTAATTATAGTTTTAAAACATTAAATTTAGCAATAGCAGTAAAATACGTCAAAAGGACGGATAATACAAATATATATATTAGTCTTACTGTGAAGTATTTTTTTTTGTTCAATAAAATATTATGTAGAGTTTGTAAATAAGAAACTTATTTAAGACTTATAAGTAATGTATTTTTCATTGTATTTGCCCTTATTTGCAACATTGCTCATTGCATAAACATTTACCCATGATTTTTTTAATTCAGTTTGCAATTTTTATAAAGGTTTTGTAATCATACATATATATATATATATATTATATATATATGTGTATCTTGTTCTAGGGCCAAGGACTTAACATTTGTTCATTAAAATACCTTAACTTACTTTTCGAAGTAAACACATAACTGTATTAACTAATTAAAGTCCTGCATACATTTCGTACTTTAGAACCTATTCACCAACTTGACTATACTGTAAGGTCTGACTAAAAATCAGAAAACTTATTATCTCCATAGATTAACATTAAGAGTAAAACCATTATTGAGCTCCATTCCAACTACTGTTTTGTTTATTTGCTTTACTTTTGACTTCATTTATATCGATTCTATGTTAAGTTATATTTATTTAGAATGGATGCCAAAATTACAAAATAAGCAGGGATCAGTTATCCCTGGTTAATTCTCGAAAACATACTGAATTATAAATTTAATGGTAGACGAACGTGGTCTGTAATATTGACGCAGTTACGTGTTCCATTCTTAGAAAAGACAGTGGTTGTGTAAATAGTGATCGTGATTGTTTTAGCCTTTATGTACACCAAGATTGCGTTACGCTGTAGAAGTGTAGACTAAATGATAAAATAATGGAGCAAAAATCAAAATATCACAACAATGAAGTTATAGTTCAATTTTCAAGCGAAACCGAATGTGTAAATAATAAACAGACAAACAGTACGTTACTAAATATAGAAGTTTGGTTTTAACTTATATCTACGATACACGCTGTTTAGTTTACATTACATTTTAGACTTGTTTAAAACATTACAATATATCCGTTACAGTATCAAAAATGGAGTGAATAAATAATAAGTAGATAAACAGACGAAAATTCTTACACAACGTACATAAGTCAGGTTCAAGAGATATGCAATAAATGTATGCGTTACACTTAGAGATCGAAAAAACTTTGTGGTTTTCTTGTACATTACGTCGAAGAAGATTAAAAACAGTTTAACTGTTTAAGATGTATCCATATATCGTGTATAGTACCACACTACCACACACATTCGATCGAAAAAAGTTAAAAAAAATTCTAAATGTTATCAATAATAATAATTGTTTATTATCAAAATGTAATAATTGACCTTTGGGACCGGTTTCACGATGAATACATATTAATTTAGTTTTCGGTACGATCGATTTATCACTTAATTTTTTCATGATTAAGGTAAAAAGTTTAGGTTAGAATGTCAAAAGAGTTGTTTGGAATATAGGAAACAACCAGTGTACAATGTAAATTAACCGACTGAATTTATCAGGGACGACTTTTTTTGAATTTTTTTTTTCTCGAATAAGACCTTAAATTGTGTTTTGGACGTTTGATCCTCGTGTACAAGGTTTTAATTGTTTCTTGTTTATCTTTAACGAGTTTTTACGCTAAATTAAATTCCAATACGTGAAGCGACCTTACTTTCTTGTATTATTTTCATTAATATCGTATTTATTTAGCACGCAACTATAACTATGCATGTTATACGACTTCTGAGCCTTTTTTTTTTTATTTATATTTTACAACGTATTCAATATAATCGTGTGCATTTAAACACGCATGAAATCGCTTACTTCACCACACTAATAAATCTTAAGCGTTATTTACTTAAAATTATTTTATGGTAGTCTATTGATGTATCATAAATAAATAAATGCATAAACAAAATATCACATAACGCCTATGAATATATGAAAACGCTGTGTGAAGAATGTCGATTTATCAAATTATTGTGTGGGTAAGATAAAATGGTTTCTATGCTAATAAATAACTCTTAAATACACATAATTTTGAGTAACAGTAAACTATTTTGTAATAATTGAATATCATAAAGTAATAAAATGTAATTATAAGAAAATATAATTTTTAACCTTCGATAAATACCAAGACAAAAATGATTTCAGTATGACAATAAAGACAAACAGCGTCTATTCAAAATATAGTTAGGTATATTTCTATAAGAGTTTTTGATTCGTTTTTTTCAACGTATATGATTTTAAACTAGCATAAGTAAATTATAAGTATTAAATATTTTGAGTTTTGACATTAGACATTAAAAATATTTGCTCGATATAAATTATAACGGTGTAGGCTAGCTTATAGCAAATATTTAACTCTTGATGGTTTAAATAATAAAATCTTAATTTTTCAAAGTCTTTTTTTGTATTTTATCATAAGTTTTTTTCAATAAAAATACATATATACATATATTGATTGGGCAATAAGAAGAGGGAGAGGGATGTAGAAGGTTAGAATATATGTTTGGTAAAAATTATTTATAAGCTGTACATAAAAAGACTTAAGATAAATTGTTTTCAAATTCAATTTAAATTTAAATCATGTGCATAAATAACTTCTATAAAATGTCATTCGTATTCAGCCATGTAAGAAACTACACATCAACTCAAAATTGTGGATTACTCTAGCTCTATACCCAAATAATACGTTTATGTACTCGTATCAGTATAGCTTAGTCTTGGCGCATATATAATATTTATTTATTTAAGTCCTCTCATAAAGTTATAATTTACAAGATCCATAATATTTACATACTAAGCCAGCGATATAGGTAATACGTAATAGGTATGCATAATATAAATATAATATATACATAATAGAATCTCGATGTATCGAACTTTGAGGGGGGGAAAAATAAATTGAGTAAAACGTTTCAAGTTGATTGTTTTCTTTCGAGTTATCGAAGTTCTACCCACTACACGTTATAATACATTTAATCAATTTACGATATTATTATGTTGTTCAGAATGGAAGTATATCAATCATAATTAAATTTTTGTAATATGGTTTGTAGAATTCAAATCAACAAGTGCCAGTATAGTTCTAAAAAAATATCACTACTTTGTCGGCTCTCAATTATAAATGTCTAGGTTTTAACTAAATGATTATAGCGAGTCTGGTTAAATATAATAAATATATTTTTTAGGCAAGTTGAAGTATTCAATAATACATGATTTATGATCATAATATGAATACATGAATACAATTATTACACGGTGTTGAGTTATGTTCATAATACGTGTTTGATTTACTGTATAAAATTTATAATACAAGCAATCTCATATTGTTTGATAATTTATCCAAAATATACAAAAAAAATTAATTTTTTGTTTCCATAATTTAGAACTTTTTGAAATTAATTTTGAGAAAGCTTATAAAGATCCATAAAAAATGTATCAAATATTTTAAGTGTGAATTTCATCGAAAGAAGGAGTTTCACACTCAATGTGTGCATGAAAAGTGAACCACATACTATCAACTTAAAAGAACTCAATATTTTTTTATAATGTTTGTTGTATTTGTTGAAATTGCTAATTATAAATTATTATCTTATGAAAAGCATTATAATATATAATATTTTTTATGCGGTATAACTGAATTTGATTATAACACAGGCAACAAGTTCAAAGTAAAATGTATTTCATTATTGGATTTTAAGAGTACTTAAGAATTCAGATCTCTCCAAACAACAACAAGTCATCCCGAAATCACCAAAGGTAGAATGCACATTTTTGCCTGTTAGAAATAAAAACGAAATGGCGCGTAACGAAGATAAAACTAGTTAGGTACTAAAAGATCCGGCTTCGGCCATCGTCCAGTAAATTCAAACTATCTTTTGTGCATAATCGGACGGTAAATCACGACTTTTTTCCGTATGAAACTGTTGTTGCCGTGCCGCGTTCTCGGTTCTGAGAATAAATTAAGTGTACACAATTGTCGGCGCTCGAGATTACAACGAGCACCCGTGCAGAGGTGTCGCATAATAAAAATCGTACTACATCATTGCAATGTTTCCTTGCTAACCTTCTACTTCTATATGATTTCAACCGTCCGTGCCGCATAGCATCGCCAACACTTGGGCTCATAATAATATTATGTTCACCGCAGTCAACTAAAGCCGCGCATACACTAGACCCGAACCCCGGTCGAACCGATCGAACCGAAAAAAATCAAAATGCCGATTTTATATGTGAGTGCATACAGTTGTACCGAGCCGATAGCCTGAACCGAAATTCGGGTCGGTTCGGGTTTCAACCGTTCAAACATGTTTGAATTTTTTGGCCGAAAATTAGCGAATAAATGGAATATTGTGATTAATTTTTAATATAATTTTCATCTACAGTCATTATCGATCATATCACGTTTTTTATACACCCAATATCTTTTCCGCGATTTAAAGATGGAGCTCTCTAATAAAAATGAATCCCATTCATCATCTGAACAACTATTATGTTCCATATTTTTTTTATTTTTATAAAATATTACTAGTAAGTACGACTGCACACCGTGCACTGCATTCGTCAACTGTCGAAAAATGATTGTAGGAAATACAATACGTTGTTTACCGTAGTTATTATCACGAGTCACGACATAATATTATATGATTATTCAATCATCTGTTTAGCTATTGACTTATTTTAGTTCGGAACGAAAATTCGGGGACAGTCTATGCAGCTTCGGACCGAATATCTTTCGGTTCGGTCGGCCCGGTCGGTTCGTATGCGCAGCTTAGGGCAAATGTAAACTGGGCCCGCGGTTACCTTTTGTTGTAAACTCGGCCCGGAAATTTTAGGTAATAAAATAGGTAGATTGTAATCTCGGCCCGGACATTTAAGATAGTAAAAAAGGTCGGTTGTAAGCTCGTCCCGATCATTTTTGTATCTTGTGATGAACAATTTGTTGTTAAAAATTAAAAAATTAACAGCCTAAACGCACAATTTAAATTTCAAAATACAAAAACTACAAAAAAAAGAAATCTTAGAAAAAACACTTTAAAAATATAAAAATAAGGAAATATCGGTGAGTAAATACGTCAAAAATATGGCTATTTACTTAAACAATTAAATGTATATTATAATCTTCCATAATTACACAACAATTTTATATTTGTATCCTTTTTTATACATACGATTTTTCATAAATGCATTTTATTTATAATTTTTGAGTGAATACTCAAATAAAATCCAATACTTAAACATTTTATTTACATTTTTACACACTTTTACATTAATATAACGAATTTCTTTCTACATACTGAAAATAATTTTTGGAGGATAATGAGTATCGCCTCCTCGTGGTGTCCTCTGGGTAATGCTAAATGGTTCTCAAATATCATAAGAATATTTTTATTTGGGCCGAGCTTACACGATAATCATTTTTACCTGAAAAAACCCTTGGCCGAGTTTACACCTAAATAATTTTTACCTGAATAAGACCCGGGCCGAGTTTACACCTAAATCATTTTTACCTGAAAAAAACACGGACCGAGTTTACAATAGGGGAGTTTACCAATTGCGCTTAAAATGTCCTTTTCATATACCAATTGCGCTCTAAACATTTTTGGGTCGATATACCAATTGCGCTCTAAAAATTGTAGGGTCGATAGACCAATTGCGCTTTATACATTTTAGGGTCAATAGACCAATTGCGCTCAAAACATTTTACACTACCTAAGGAAAAGTTATTAGTTAGTTATTAATTATAATCATATAATACATTATTACACTAACCGATTTTTCGGTAAAGGTGGTAGCGTTTTTCTACGAGTACGATAAACGCTTCGTCGTATAGAATGCACATCGTTTAAGGTCAAATCTAAAGCACTTGATTGCACTTCATTCCGAATTAGTTTTAGTGGTCGTGTTGTAACTTGGTCTGTTGCTTTTCTTTTTAATGAATTAGCAACAATTTGTCTATTAATATTTGAACTTGCTTCGTAGTTATGATCAAAATTAGATTTTAAAAGCACCGTTTCACTTACATCACATAAAAAATTCGAAGTACACGATTTAATTGTACATCTCCATTTTATTCCATTTTTGAGATAGTACATTTTCGAAACTTAAACTCATCAAGAACTAATAACGGTTTACCTTTTTAACTTAAAGCTTTTGTAAAACGATCCATATTGTAACGTCAAACAACTAAAACTAATACTAAACGACTAACAAGATATAAGTATTGGGTACCTATCAATACGATTTATATTTATATTGGGTATCATCAATGTGTTCTTCTATCTACAATATGTTGTGTTCAACGAAACAATTAGGCTGATAAAATATATCCGATGATAATGAAAACTTGTTTTCGTCCATCACTCAAATGCATACTTCTGTGATCAAAATATGTGTGTAATAATAATAACGTTTCATAAAATTCCCTATATTAATATATATAATAATAGGTAGGTACACTAATTTGAGCATGGCAATTTAGAATAATATAATTTAAATACAAGCGCAATTGGTATATTGACCGTAAAATATAAAGAGCGCAATTGGTACACTGACCCTAAAATATAAGAGGCGCAATTGGTACACTGACCCTAGTATAAAAATTTTGTTTTAGGCGCAATTGGTCCATGCCCTACAATAGACCTTTTGAACATTTTTTTTCTTCGAATTTTTCTACAATCGCCCGCAGCTTAACCCCTGAGCTCGCCGCCGAATATCCGTTTGCACGCGGACCTAGTGTAATAATACACCTAAAGGTATATGAACGGTGACCGGAGATCAAAGGCCTGCGGTCGATCGTTACTGTTATAATTATAAAACATAATCACGGTCCGTCATTACATTATTGTGCGCACGTCGTCGGACGCGTCCGTTGCTCGAACGTACTATTCCGCTATCACCGTGTGGTCCGTGCCGAATCGGCCGATCTCATTGGCCGATTTCGATTGCACGGCCAAACTAGGTCAACACATTGACGCGTTACTTCCACCCGACGGTGGAAAATATCCAATCACCGTGTGTTCGAGGGCGGTTACCGATGGCCGTGCTCATAAGTGATACTTGATCGACCACTCAATAAAAATCGATAGCTATAAATACAAATCGTTTTTGTTAAAGACGTATTTGAGTATAAAATATATTATAATATTATACAATGTACATGTTAACTGATTACGGAACACACGAGACACGCTGATAGTGGGATAGTCGCACGAAAACGGTTAATATCGTATTTTTAAGCGGGGCGATTAGAATTTTACATAACGCAGAAGTTAATTTATCTCTGCGTGATAATTAGTATTAAACCAAAACCCGGGTGGATGTTTGAAAACATTGTTGAAACAAAAGTGTTTGAAAAATATGTTGTTTTAAATGATTTTATATAAATTACAAATACCAACTAAACTGAAACAATTGTTGGTTGACCAACATAATTATTATCACAATGAACAGTTAACAATTATCAGTTTAGTGATCATGTATTATTTCATATCGTTTTTATATCCTTCAAATACGTATTAGTTTGTAGTTCAATAAAATAATTAGTTTTTACACAAAATAACTAAATACTTTGATATGACTATGAATTATTCTAATTAGGTGTACTACGTAAGACTACCGATATAAACTGACCTACCTAGTGTAATTAAAATTTAAGCGTTATACGACCAACCCATTATGAGTAGAAATAATCTAGATAATCTGAAGAGATTAAAATCTTCCAAAGTATTAATGCAATTTGAGAAGAGGGAGTCTACGACCACATAACTTTAAAACATTATGAGATCCAATTGAAGTGCATGGTAAGCTTATCATTTTGTTTTTCCGAAATACAATATGCTCTTGAACGGCAAAAGAATATTTTTTCGAGTAAAATTCGGCTTAATAATGTATACTTTAATTCAACGTTTAGCAATCAAGCATGAGGTGCTTATGACTTAAACAATTTTTTATAATTAAAATTAAGCGTTTTAATTTAAAAATGGATTTCAGTATAATATACTATCTTTAATGTTAATTAGACATAATATTGTTTAAATAAATTTTCTTTTTTACATTAAGACAACTGTTTTGTCTCACAATGAGCATTTGTGTTAATTTAAGATAAGATTAATGAACTGGAAAGTAATATTAACATTTAATTTTACTTAATTACATATTTCGTACTCAGTTATAGTGCTATGTTATTTTAGCAACAATTATTCGTTATAGGCATATGATTGCTGTCAATTCACTTTTAATTTTTTCTGGTATGTCCTGCAACACGTGACCTCAATATTTTTCAGCGAACGGCACTTATCTGGTTAGTATCAATTACAACACCTACCTCAAAATTTAGTAGAAATCCAGTAAAACGTTTTAGAAACTGGGCATAAATCCAAGACACCCTTACGGAAGGCCACTTAAAGTCTCTCATATATAAACAAAATAAAAAGAAGACCCGGTAATAAGCCCCGGGGTAAATAAAATAAACATAGACAAAATACGACACGGTTATTTACAAGCCACACTGATTCCACAATTAATATTTACAGCTGTCAGTCTTTAATTAGTAAAAGTGGGAGGGGCAGTGTGATGCATATTTGTTATTGAACTATTAATAATATGACACATAGATGTGTCATGTCGATGATTTACCGATTTATTATTGTTATAAGATATGGGTTACGTCTTAAAATTAAATAGGAAAGGTCTACTATTAAACATATTTGCAAATTAATAGCAAATAATACATAACATTTTGATATTTTACTCTTATTTGGTTTGCTATGACCAATTTTTTCACTCATATTTATATTTTCATACTGCATATAGTAGTAGGTACTCCAATGTCCATTATTGCAGCTATAGAAACTAAAATACGAATTTTATAAATAAAAAATATATCATCTCTACAAAAAGACAAGTTAAATCGTTTTGAAACTTTTAAATATGTTAAATTGTAAACACAATTTTTTACGTTATTTTTTTAAAAAAAATTTTTCCACATCTGCCACACTTATGTAGGATTATACAATCAATATCAGCTGTACTCACAATAGATTTTAAAAAAAAAGTTTGTTTGATTGGGCGTTTTATAATAATTTACAACAAATGGTGTTTGGTTTGTACATCTTTTTTTCATTTAAATGGTTTTATTTGAAAAAATATGATTTCATTATAATTGTAAAAAAATTTAAAAAATAACAGCGATATGTTGTACGTTAATTTTTCAGAATAAAATCATTTAGTCTTAGACTCAAAAAATGTGGAATATTATGTAAAGGTTTCCACAAAGAGATTGTTTATAATTTTCTTTCTTGCTCACCATTTATCGCGAAATAAATCCGCACCAAGAGTTGCATGCATCAACTTTTTTATGTTCAAAAAAATTTGTCGTTGTACGTCTAAAACAAGAGTATAATTTCGGTAAGCCATCATGATATTACATTTTTCGTTCTTCCGAGATCCAGGATAATTGCTTAAATGTTCGGTGGGGTGGACTGATTTACGTTAACGCTATTACAACAGTGAAGTTTTTCAAGGGATGAATAATTCTGATTGCCACGGCATGCCGTATACATAAATCCACTCTAACGCATCGCTGTAGAGACTTCGAGTGACTCGATAGCCCGTCTGCGGTTAAAATACTGTAATGAAATCGATTTTTTATCTCGTACACATGTGATTACAATTTTTGAAATTGTCGTTACATTTATTAAAAAAAAACTAACTATAAGCTATGCGAGGGATGCGAAATAAATAAATTTAAAATATTTTTGAATACATATTTTGTTTTAATAGATTACAAAAACTCCCTGATCCTAAAAAACAAACTGTGAAAGTGCAGTGTACTCTGCATTTTTTCCATTGGATAGATATTATAAAAAAAAAAAAATTATTCGCATTTATAACCCCAAATTCATAATTTATTTTCTTATTTTTACTCATATTATTTAAATGTTTTTTTATTTACATCAAGAAAATGATTCAGTTCCATAGTTTACAATTTATTAATCGATAAACCATAATGTCGCCCCCTAATCACTGTAACCCAAATATTGGAAAAAAAAAGCAAAACTGACAACGCGCATATGCGTAGGGCGAAAAGTCTGGAACCTAAAAAAAATTACAAGGAGGTGGGAGGTGTGTCTCAAGTATAAACATGCCACAACGCTATAATCGCCTGTATAACGACGACGACGATTGGAACAGGAATCTCGCGCGCGTTTATAATATTCTTTTGTGCGGCGGTCGCCTTCGCGAATGACCTTTGCCGGATGACCACTTACGATGACGGCGACGACAAGTGTTATTATTATTATTATTATTATTATTGTAAGACCATCGTCGCCGTCTTAGGTATGCGCGCGACGAGTTACGTCACCGCGGCCGTTATAATAGTTGTATTGCGCAACGGTATTATATTATTATTCGTCGCCGGGGCAGCGATTTTATTTCATTTATTATTAATTTTTTTCCACAGCATCACTGCGTGAGCTATTTATTTTGTGAAATGTACATAATATGATATGTATACGTATTATTTTTTTTCATTCTCGCCCCGGTCGCATAATAATGACAACCGTCCGAAAACATATACGCGCGGAAGAGTTGCTCGCGCATCGTCAGCGAACCGATGGCGGGGAAGGGGGATAGGGTTAGGTTTGAGAACGGAGGACAAAGAGAAAAGAAAAATCCTAAACAACCTAGAACAAAACGAAAAAAAAAAACGAATAAATAAAATAAGATAAACGGCACTCCAGGTCCACCGATCGCCCAGAGGTCGTCGTGGCATTGCATTGATATTGCGGACAACACATATGACAAAGAGAGAGTGCAAGAGAGAGAGAGAGAGCTACCAAATCACATACGCATGTATGCTGTATGCAAATATTCGGTGCAGCCGCACGCTCTTAATTACCGTACTTGAAACTCGAAACGACCGGCGCACGCCGTATAGTATAATGACGTGTCGTTCGCGTGGGGTCGTCCGATGGCTACCGTTTCGAAAATTTACATAATATATTAACACGGTCTAGCGCGCAACTCACGTTATTTTTGCGTTCCGACCGTCACACACACACACACACATAAACGCTCGCGTGTCGTGTAGGTATATGAGTGTAAAATATATTATGGCAACACCTGTTACACGTATCGTATAATGTTCATTTTACGCGGTGCCGGATCTAAAAGTTTTGAAAGGTTGTGCAGCTAAAAATCATAAGTCGAATCATCAGTTGACCAGCGGAATTCGAAAACCAATAATAGTAGTGTACAAATGTACAACGCGATACAAAAGTCGTCAGAAATATGTAGCAGCAAATAAGGCTGTTGGCTGTTTCACTTTTCGTGCGCGTCACGATAGCGAAACACTTCGGTAACAACAGTTCGTTTTTGATCATTTTCACGTATTATGCAAACGTAAAACTGAAATATTTATACACACAGAAGATAACGACGCTTCTTTGAGATGTATTAAATTTGAAACTGCAAAATAAGTCTCAAAACTATTGTTAGTGTAAACGAACGAAGACAAACACAACGAGGCGATTTTATCTTGAGCGCTTATGATAGGATTCTACTCCAGTACCGATACTCACATAATACGTGTGAAAAAAGAGTGTACACAATATATCGTTATGAACAGAAACAGGGTTCTTTAAACCTCAACAATTCGAACAAGGGATGATAGTAATTAGTTCGTACAACCGCACTGTGAAATGTAGTCTTGCAACGTTGATCGAAAGGGTCGTTTTTATTTTGAATTTTTTTTCAGTAAGCGTGCTATTTCCCCCAAAACGATGTCATTATGTACCATATAAATAAAGTATATTTGGGTTTAAAAATGATTATTATCATTAGATAACATAAAAAAAATTAGGACACTTCTGCTTCAATTATTTTAACATAAATATTTTGTTTAAAGTATTATTTTTATTTTTTTTTATATCATAACTTTCTACCAAATATTCATCAAAATTTAAATTCATATTAGTTATTTAATTTGATATTCAATTATTTTAAGCAATACTCTTTCAAGGATTTGTTCGACTGCAATCAATCGAACAGTATATTCATAAACGTTTGTAATCGCATGCTATTAGAATACCGAGAATAATATGAAACATTTCCAAATGTTGATGTACTCAAATCTGTCTATTTGTCGGAATGATAAATCGCCTCGTATCTTGGCCATAAATATAAAAAGAAAAAACAAAACAATAAATTACAGGCGTAATAATATACTTGTCTGCGGCTGTTTATATGTACTCGTATATATATTTCTGGACGGCGCGCGTGCCCGTGCCTCGGATCTGTGCTTGGGTAATCCAAATAATTAAAATGTCAAAGAATAAAACACCCTACTCGCCGTTACCTATGTCTGTTGCCCTCGTATACGTCGAGACGGCAAGACCCTCGTCCTGCTCGACTGCCGTGCGTGGGTGCGTCGTACCTGCAAAACGTTCCGTCCGCGACGAGCCGACACGCGATGTTGTTTGGCTGCACAAGAGTGATTTCAGTATACTATTATAATCGTCCAAGACCGTCACCAGCACAGATCGGCAGCAAGCTGTTGTTGTTTTTTCGACTCGAGTGATTTTTGGCACGACTGCAGACGTCTCCAGCCGTCGCCGCGGTTGCGGAGATTATTCCAGTCCGGTGGGCATAACATACACTATTATGATAATATACGAGCGGGCGCCAACGAAGTACAAACATATTATAATTTGCACCGGTTTCGGTCTTAGAATTGTAATTGTCTTCGTTTTTCGGGTGTGCTGACACGTGCGTTCACTTTGATACTCAGCATATGAAATTCCTGAGCGCGTCCCAAAATTAAACCAGTGTAACGTTCACGGGTGTACGTCCGCAGATTCAGTGTGACCTATATATGCATCCCGGATTAGAAATAATTGTTTCACTGTACAGCCTATGTGTGCACCCCAGTTATTTTTTCATTACCCAAGGTGCACCAGGAGGAGGTGAACTGTTTAGGTAAACCCCATAAATTGGTTTTTGTTGTTTTCTTTCAAAAATATTATATTATTGGAATGTTGCAAAGTATTCATGTTTTTATAGTTTTTTTTATTTAAAAAATGCAACACTTTAAATCGATTTTTAAATGCCACCATTTTCATAAAAGGAAATCTATTGATTCGACCGGTTAGGTTAGGTTAGGTTAGGCCACGTATATAATTTTAGGACGCATTTGGGATATCTTGAATTTATCAGCGACGCACTTGAGCTATAAAAAATATACATTTTTGATAAGGAAGCGAAGCAATAAGGACGACCCGGGAGCGGAACAATAGCGATGGGGAGAGGTGCTTATCATTATTGGATTTAGACTTGCTGCGACAGTCAAGACACACAGTTGTTTTCATCTTTATATGTTTATTGTTATTTTTCTCGACGCACAATGTCCTCTCTCAACCCCCACGTGTTACTTTTATGTTCTGCGTATGACGTATTTTACGCTGTAGTTTTTTTTCTTGTTTACTCCAAATCAGTGAGGAACGGCCATTAATTGTTCGGATCCGGGAGTACGAAGAATGGCCAACTTGAAGCAAAATAATGATGGTGAAGGGGTGAAATGAAGTGAAACAGATTATTCGAATTATGGAACATATTTTCCAAGACATTAAGTTTATAAAACTTAATAAAGATACACAGTGGGAGAGAATACAGATTCAATACATTAGCCTCGATATAAGAACCGACATTTGCGTAAGATTAAATTTTAACAACCGTCACAGTACATTTTGTAGTACATTTAATGTGATGATAGGTTGTATATTGTACTACCGAAATGAATGAGTAGTATACCGATTGTGTACCAGTAACATTTTGTTTCTGAGACTAAAATGTCTAATTAAAAGGGAGATGTATTGATTACTCTTCTTAGTATATATTGTACGTCAGTATACTCGGAATTTAATTTCATAAGAATTTATTTATGAGTTTAAGGTATAAAGCACCATGTTGTTATAGTATTAATATAAAAAGCAATACGGTCGTCACATTTTTTTTTTTCTAAATTATTCCGCGTAAAACGTCTTCACAAGGTTACTCTGTTTTTTAAATTCTATACATTGCTGACAAAAATGCAATACAGATGACTATTTCCAAATTAAACGTATACTGAAATAATAAGTCCGGCTAAATTAAACGACCTTATCCCACTTAATATCCGGAAAAGAAAAAAATAAGTAAAAACACTGAGTTACATCAACGTTTTTTAAGAGACGACAATCGCACGTGTTGTATTTGACTAAATTAAAAAAATGTAAAACGCAATAGTAAAATACTGAAATGTGAACGAGATCCTGTTCGAACGGCCGCGGAAGGGAAACATTGCGACGGTCGCTCGGTCGCTGCGCAGTAATAACCGTCCGTGCTGAAAAAATGCACTAATTTCCTCCGCAACAAGCCTAGCTTGTTAGGCCCTTTCGGAGACATAATCATTACACGTTTTTTTTTTTTTTTTTATCGACGTTTGCACTAATATCATGTAGCATAAACATTGCGCGCACTCACGTACGTACATAGAATGCGAATGAATTCAAATTCGGTTCGATTCGAAGTTCAGTAAAGAATCTTCCGTTTTATATTTTCAGCGAATCGAACGGCACGTGGCGCGTTTTCGACGCTTTTTCGCCGCAAAGCTGATTTTCTGCACTCGTACACGCGCGTTTGTCTAAGCTCTAAGATAATAATTTCCCGCGGTCAGATGAACTTCACTCGTGATTCGACGCGTGCACTGCTCAAGCCCGTAGGCCGCACGGTCGGGCCGCGTTCTTAAAGTTCACGGTTTCCTCGATAAATTAAAATTGATCGTTATTACGCGCGTCCCGTTCCCCCGCGCGCTCGCCCGCCCGCCACCGCCGCCGCATCGAGACCGCGTGGTCCGTGACACTTTGCATGCGGCACCGCGGCTGACGCGCGCCGTCTCCTCGACGTTGCGCAACACGCGCGACAGCCATTTTCACTTTTGGCCTACTCATCAATCTGCAGCTAACCTTTGAGCGCGCGGTTTCGAAGGGGAAAACGAAACGCGACCCGGTCGCGGCCCGGCCATTAAATTCAAATCGGCACGGCCCGAGCTGCAAGGTTTTTTCTAACCGTGCGGCGCTCGAGTCGTGGTCCTGGTAACTGTCGGAAAATAGTTGAAATTTTTCAATGGAAACTTAGGGCGGCCGATTTTTCGTTCTCCTTTGCTATCGCGATTCTGTCACGTGAAAATGTAATACATCGATTTGAACACGTACACCTTCCTAGCAAAAAATCCCTCGTAAATAACGAATCGTACGATCCTTTTAAACCCCTTCTATTAATTCCAAATGTACGTTTCCAATAGATTTTTACCGCAATAATATAAGATTTCATTTTCCTCCTCACAATTGGATCCGTTGCCTCGGAAACTAATGCAGGCTTGTATGTTTTCACAATATCAACAATGGTGCCCACTGCCTATATGGTAACAAACGTTATGGCAGAAGGACACAATAGGTGTACACTGTGTGGGATTTTTTTTAAGTTACACAGAACCTTAAGAAAAAATAATAAAATAATACTGTATGCGTAAAATAACCAAGCATCGTGTAAATCTCCACTTCGACGATAATTTAAAGAACGCCGAATGAGAGAGAAAGATATAAAATAACTGTTTGAATTTCCTATTAACAGTGAGCACAATATTTCGAATTATGGCGTTGTTGAAAAACAGTTGAGACGACGTTTATGACTATAAAATTAGTTTGATGACCTAGTAGGTTGTACCTACTATATGTGTGTATTATAACTTTAAACAGGATACCTTTTATTTCCGATGTGTCCGTCCATCACAACTTTATCGAAGCCATGGTAACCTGCAATAACCGCTGTTGATTTTGCACTGATAGTATTTGATAATTTTTTCACAGCCTAGACCACTAAAAGGATACCCATGGTATTTAATCCTTAAAAAAATTGTTTTATTGTGACATTCGTTAAACTTATTGAATCAACTAATTTTACAATGTTTATCAATTACATTTCATTTAGCCGTAAACTTATTTTATTTTATTTGAACTGTCAATTTTTTACACTTTATTTTACTGTTTAGCCTCATAAATGCCATGCGTTAATTCAATAACATGTAAAAACTATTTACATGTGCTTATATTGTCTTTTCTTTCACTTAATATTTTACATAATATATTGTATGTATGACATTATATGTGTGTGTACTGTTTAACTACAGAATTATAACAAACTCAAAAACATTTAAAATTATGATTGTAATATA
Source organism: Periphyllus acericola (assembly GCA_949715065.1). Classification (NCBI taxonomy): domain Eukaryota; kingdom Metazoa; phylum Arthropoda; class Insecta; order Hemiptera; family Aphididae; genus Periphyllus; species Periphyllus acericola. Next base: position 44,816,218 of record OX454266.1, on the reverse strand, counting down.
AATACAATTTGAAGAGGAATATAAACATAATTTATTATTTATTCCTATTTATATTGAATGTATGTATTTATGTTTTTTTCAACTTCTTCAGCTGTAGTAATGAATGGTCCTAAAGTTATTTAAGTAGTAAACTTTTCAAGAAATTTGTGTTTATTTATATAAGACGTAATGATATTTTTCACTAAATACGTATATAACATTTTAAATTAAATTTACATTCATTGATTCAAAAATTGATGTAAATATTTTGAGAGAAATGTATAAGTATAATTGATTACTTCAATGACCAAAAATATGATCATATTCGTCATTAAATAATTTTCAAAATATTAAATTATGAAATATTACAAATGTGTTTATACGAATAAAATAACATACACTTAAAGTAATATTGTTATTATATCACAAACCATCGTAAATAATTCATATACGCCCACTAAATTTATCAAATAAATAATATACATATATTTTTCGTTAATGTCATGGTCCATAACCTGTTAATATTTATCACTTCACCAAGCTTGAAATGTGTTTGCTTTCGAAGCCAATAATAATTAATGTATGTAAAATAGGAAATAAATTCGAAAAAATAAAATAAAATAAAAATGGAATAAAATAAATATAATAAGAATATACGTCATTTAATTTACATTATTCAAAATGTATTAACGGTTGGTAGATGCATAGAAAACGGAAGTTAATTTAATTTTACATAATATTTTATATTTTTATTAACGGTGATTATAATTCGACTCGCATATACCTCGGAAGCTTGTTTAAAATTAATCAGGTTACCTAGGTTTTACTACAAACACCGGTATTTTTATAATACAATACAGTCAAACACGTCGAAAATATATTTCATAAGATTGATTTATGAAAAACTATATAAACATTATATAAACTATCGATAATTGTTTATACCGTAAGACCTAACTTTATTGACGACGTGCCTAATTATATTGCTCAATGCCTGGATGTAGGTATTTTGGGCACGCCGACGTCTCCAAAACGACTAAAACTAATACGATAGTAATTTTGCACCCACGATATTACTCGTTCTGCTACCTAAATAATTCATAACAATATTATGGTTATTAATTTTAATTCTGTGTTATTTCTGTAACTAGGTTTTTTTTTCTCGCAAATTCCGCCATGATGTCACAAATATTACAGTGATCATTAAAACATGTAATTATTTCAGTACTCAGAATTGATTGTATTTGTGATATTTAATAAACATGACGTAATTCATTGAAGTTTTTATAAAACTTAATAGTCATAAGATAATTTTCCAAGATAACTAGGTATTATGAAAACGATCTATTCAATTTAAGTGTTGATGGATTCAATTCAGCTGGGATCGTAATAATGATACAAATAGAATCGCATCTTAATGTTTTGTGTCTTTTCCCGTGTTTTACTTAATAGTACATTATGATGGTGACTGATGAGTATTTCTTTGGGTAAACCTCCAATCTGAAAAAACGTTTTTATTCGTCACGATAGCCTTTTAAAAAAAGAATCGTCTACCTGCCATGAGATAGAAACATAGTAAAATAACGCTAAATGGTCCGACTTTTCGTATTTTAATACGACTAATACGAAATATTATGCTGTTGCATTGCTTTCGTCACCATAAATATAGTTATTTACGAATAAATTATCCTACGACATCGTGACCTACATATATTCCTGGAGATATCGGTAGGTATTTTTTTTCTTCAAAATACGTATTGTTTTATCCGCGTTGGCTAATTGATTACACGCGGGTTAAATGTATAGTGCATCAACATTATTGCACCTCATGGTATCCGTGTACAGTGTTATGATTATTATCGTGGTCTTCGCTTTTGGGGTGTACCTAGTGATGGGTACTGGGTAAATACCCAATGGGTAAGAAATTTATTTCGGGTAAATACCTGGGTAAATACCCATGACATAAATACCTTTCCAAAATCTGGTATTTATTTTTTTTTTTATCGCACCGGCGGCCGTCACATTGCTGAAGTTGGTTTACCTATCTATTTTAATATTAATCAAAGGATTGCATTTTTTATTTTTACTAAGAGAATTTTGTTGATTTTGTTATGTTTTATTCTTTTATACCATGATGTTATAAAAATTATAATTTGTTTTTATTTTATTTTAAATAATTAAAGCTTTAACACTACATAAGTTTTTAGCATGATTTATCTTAATATTTAATTACAAATTGCAAGTAACATTTTTTTAGTTACATTATATTGGTAAATGGTTTTACAATTTATTTAACATTGAAATAAAATAGAAAAACGCAATAAAAATAAATACCCAAAATACCGGGTAAATACCCTGTTTATTTACCCTAAATTTATTTATCGGGTATTTACCCATCACTAGGTGTACCTAGTTACCTACGTATTTTTTGTCCACCGTCGGTTCGTCAACAAACTGTATCTCACCGATGCAATACCGTTAACTCGATGCCGCCGCAAGTCACGTACGTGGACCAGGAAGTTAGAGCGGCCGCTGCGGCACTGGGATGCTTTTTCTTTTTCGCTAAAAATAAACACCTTACCTACGCTCGGACGCGTGGCACGCGTATTCGGTTTTATAATAATTATTTTTTACCATTTACGTAATGGGACGTCTTCGATTCGATGCACTACGCGTACATTAATGTAATGTAATACATGCGCGCGCAGTCTTATAGAGAATCGATACGTCACCAAGTTCGACGTTGGATGCATGTTAGCGCGCGAATGGCGTAACCGGGGGTCAAGGAGCGTTCCCAGTTCCGCACTTCCCTTGACCCGCCGTGTCATGTTTTGATTTTTGTTTACACTTGTATTATTACCGCAACGAGTTGACAACGCGAAGATCGACGTTCGGAGTTGGTACATTTGGTACCGCGAGCATTCAAAAATAATAATAATAATAATAATAATATATTACGTTCCGCCGCGAAAACCGCCAATAAAAGTGCGGCTTCTGTATTTGGACGTGCATAATATATTATAATGACCACGGTACGCCATTGTTGTTGCGCAAGGACAGCAAAAATTATCATAGCACCTTTGGTTACCCGGTCCGAAATGTTAACTCGACGGAACAACCGTCGTCGGTGCGATCGCTGTGCGTTGCTCTGCAGAACGTATAGTTTAATACGGTAACACTCGATGACCGATACGCTACATTATGTCGTTTATTTATAAAATATGTGAAAAGCACACGTGTTCGATGACAATAACATGGTCGATAGGTCTCGTGTGGGTACGTGCATTAGACGGAATCATCACAAGCACTACCATACACCGTGGTGTTATTAACTTTGTGCACGTCATGTATCGGTGAAATGTAATTACTGAACAGTGTGGTTCGTTTTGTTCTTGATCGATATACAACGTAATCACGACTTCAACATGTTGCCGCGCCCACTCTCCTGCGCGCAGCAGTGGTCGACACATCGGACGGAAAACGTTCGTACGAAACATAATATAACCGTCGCATTACAGTGCCGTAACTAGAGAGTCGAAGACCCAGGTGCAAACAAATGTATATGGGCCCCTCTTTCTTGGGATAAGTAAAAAAGTAGTAGTTCACGGCATGGCAATATTTCACTCCTTAAAAAGGATAGTATTTGTGGATGTATTGAATTTTAAAGAACCGATGGATAATTTTCTCGTTGAAACAATTCTGTCTAGGCTTAGTAATTTTCCAAATATTTAGATATAAACAATTCCAAGTAAAACAGATCTGGTTTTTACATTTTGTGTTATTAAAATATACTATAATAATAATAATAATAATGATAATAATGATAATAATAAAATGATGAAGTTCAATCAAATTAAATCAAATTAAAAAAAAATTTGACGGCCATCCACTATGGGCCCTTCGACTCGGTGGGCCCCAGTGCTCTGCACCGCCTGCACCTATGATTTTTACGGCATTGCGTCGCAACGTCCGAACGGTTATTACGCTACAACTGCACTGCTACGAAACACGTCCGTATCCTCTACCCGTCGGTTATTTTCCCTAGCATCGGTGCGCCAAGAAGTCCCCGAGGATTCGTATTATTATTATTATTATTATTATTATGCGCAATCAAGGTGTATCAGTACTTATATACCAGCCTTGTCGACGATTTATGGACACGGTCCGCGGGTACGCATAAAGCACTGTAGGTGAGCACAAAACCGAATGCGAGAAGAAAAAGATTACAGAGTTCGAACGGACCGTGATAAAATATTATACGCACGCCGTTACATAGACGGCAAGTTTTATGTAATAGAACACGATGTCGATGCGTGTTGTTGGTACGTACACTGCGGAGATAATGTGTGCGTATATGACTTGTCGGCGTGTACGCAATAAATTAGTGACGTAGAGCTTAAATTACATGTTTGTGTTTTCACATTTTAATATTTATCGTAGTGTTCTCCAAAACAATTTATAGCGATATTAGTTATTGGTCTAACTGCAGTTGTGCACTCTCATAACACCGTGACATCCTTCAATGGATGTATATACTCGCTCTAGCTGCGGTTTATACTCTCCAATAATGAGGTATGTTCAATAATATGACGCCGCTATACAGGATGTCCCGCCGGGATTTACACAAAGCTATACCTTCCGTGTTAATAGAGAAACAAATTCTAGAGTTTTTTTTTTTTTTAAACATTTTTGATCAATTGCAATTTTTTTGACACAATAGTTTGGTAAATATAATTGTATTATTCAAGAAGTTAACAATTTACTTTTAATTTTATATTGTTTTTGTAAAATTCATAGATAACCATTTTATAGCACTTCTTTTTCTGAAAATGTTGACGGCTTAACTTTAAATTTTCGTTAACTTTTTGATTTTTTATTATTTGTTTATAAAGAAATAATGTAAATTATTATTACCTCGTCATTTTTCTAATAAGTTTTGTTGACAATTTTATAATTATTTAAAACTGTGTCATAACTTAAAAGTATAATAATTTATTTTAAACTAGACAAATTCTAAAATATCAAAAAACAAATAAAAATTGAAATTTGAACAGCCAACATTTTCAGAAAAATAAGTTTATAAAATGGCCTTCTTCAAAATGTATAACAGTTATAAAATAAAAGTTAATTTTTGAACTTCTTTAATAAAATTATACACTTATATTTACCAAATTGTTGTCAACCAAATCGCTTTTGCCAGAGATGCTCGTAATAAAACCTAATTTGATTGTCACTATTAACACGGGCGTATAATTCTGTGTAAATCCGGGTGGTACACCATGTTTATGTTATAAATTATAATGTTTTTACGGCCATGCAAAGTATTCTTACACTATTGAATTCAGAAGTTGTTTTATATGTGTTGCATCTATTTTATACAAATGCATGACATATTTTACTTTATACATAACTTCAAACCTTTAAAACCCATAAAATGTATATTTTATGGTTATACGTCAAACGATTATTATTTGGAAGTTTTATTTTAATAAATACTACTTAGTTGTAATTTTTTTATTGAAAACTATAATTAATTGTAGTTGGTTGCATACAAATAAATACTACCTATAGAATCTAAATGAAGAAATTAAAATCCATACGCACATGAGTTATAACTATAGTATAACTATAGTACAAATATATATATACAATACACTATAGTACAACTTTATATACTTAAAATACAACTATAATTAATACGCATAGAGTCCATTAAAATATTAAACAATAGCTACTCAAGCTCATTTGAAAAAAATTATTTTCAAAAAAAAACGCTTAAATTAGGCCTATTCCAAATTCTGATTCTAAGTGAAATTTATGTTATAGCAATACTTTATAATATTATTAAAATGTATTTTAAAAAAGTTTTTTAATTTATGAATTTTCAATCATTGTTATTAAAGCATTTATAACCCGATTCATTATTTTCATTAAATAACTAACAATAATTTAGTAAAAATGCGTTCAAAATTGCAATACCATGTTTAACTTATATAATAAATGATAATTTTATGATCTCATTAAGAATAGAAATATGTTAGAGTAACCCAAATTGTCTATAGTAAAAAATATAAATTTTGTAATTAACGAATCAAAAATATTATTCCCAGACCATTTTAGTGCCTTTTAGACAATTGGGTCCCCGATAGTTAAATTAAACGAGAAAATGCATTTTTGAGCAAGGGCAAAGTGAAAATCTAACTGAAATCAAGCATAAGCATGAGTTACATATATACGTATTATTATCAAAATACTTTAATATAAGTTTAAAAAGATTAAAAGATTTAAAAAGATTTCGATAAATGTGACCAGTGCCCAGTAATGATAATAAAATAATTTATTAGATTTGATTATAATTTACGGGTCATCAAACGTATGAGTATATAGTAGCCCGTCGCCGCCGGTTAATTATCTCTAGCATCATGTACAATAATCTATAACCGTGACCAAAGCATCGATTGTTATATTAAGAATAAAATCAAATGATATAAGCACAGAAAGTATCGTCCGCACGTAGTCCAAGTTTAATAATCAATTGGATTTTTTATTTTTATTTTTTTTTTTTTTACCAGAAAACATTATGTACACCGTTACCTAATATTCACTGGGAATGAAGACGCGCGCACGTTTATTACATGTATATGTCGACGTAAAATGAAAAACGATTGTGAAGCGTTTAAAGAAGACCTATTTATTACAAGTATTAGCGTAAAAATAACACATCATAACGCTGAAGATATTCTTAATAGCTAAGGACAGGTTCATAAAATCGTGTTCCACCGCAACAAGTGTGTGTTCGCCGGAGTACGTTTTATTTTATAGCACAGATATTAAAAACTAGTTTATGGACGTCGAAAACTTAAACGAGTTATTAGGTACTATATATTTGTTATTAAAAAAAAAACCAAACATATAATTTAATAATGACTTGACGTTTTAAATACAATTAAAATTATTCCGTGCGTATACATTATTCGCTGTGTCTACAACCCTACTGCTGAATATTTATAATAATGATATAATAATATAACATTATCATTCCCCAACATTCTGTAATTATTTTTTTAAGTTTAAAAGAAATTTCCGGGTTGACTAAGACTTTTCACGTGTCGCGTGTCGACTATTCGCACGGAAAATTATCATAAAATTGGTAGGTACAGGGACGGGAAACATGAGAGCGATTTGGGGAGGACTAACGAAATATACAAAGGGACTATTTGTGTCTCGTGTCCTCCCAATGTCCACTCAAACGAAGAACCGTTTCACGTTAGATTCTGAAAAGTACATAGCATTTTGACAAATTAAAACATCAAGACCGGCACAATGTATGTTCGGTCGGACCAGAACAGAATCCGCAGGCACCTCCAATAATACGTTATATTAATATTATTTTTTACGCGTGAATAAAATTAATATTGGTCATTCTTATTTTACTAACGACTCATTAAAAACCCATTTATTCCGACCGATTTATCAATGCTGCAAGCCACCTTAAAATATAATTTCAAACACTCTCCACGCATCTCCGTTGGGTTTATCTCATTAATTATACGCCTGTTTAACGTTATAATAAACCATCTCTCGGTAGGTACTACTGGCGGAATGATCAATTATATATCTGTTATTACATTCTTGAAACGATGCGAACACAGGTTGTGTCAATAAATTTTATTTTTTAACACCATCTGAATAACAACAACAAGGTGAAGAAATACCGTACCGATCAATACAGTAACGATGACCATCGTATATTTTAATTCCGATGCATATTTAAGTACTCGCATGTAGGCACCGCATAAGTCGAAAACAGATTAATAATATTGTCGTTGCTGTCCGTGCGAATGTGTGATATACCGTACGCATAGGTATTATATGCGTACAATTTAATTTATTTGCTAATGAAACTTGATATATTCTTCGACGTTATAACATTATTCGATTATTTCTGTATGATAATATCATATGCACCTATAATGTGAATAAGAAGCTTAACTAGTATCGCTTTGCGGTGCGTAATTTATGAGTGAGCACGACCCAACTGTATTTTTTTCGGTTGATTTCAATAATAATTATATTTCATACCAAGTAGTGTGATGCGCATTGCCAATATCGAAGAATTTCTACACGAAATTCCATTTCTTCATACAGTTTGATTCCACTTTGGCGAATTCCCCCCCCCCCACTGGTAGTAGAAAAGTCCAGCGACTGTTACCGCATACGTGCTTACTGCAAATATAAATATCTGCAGAAAGTAATTTCGTATCTATTACCGATGGGCATCATTCTAACGCCTACGCGCACACTTGACATAATAATAAAAACTGACAATCGATCAGTTTTGATAATTAATGATCACTATGATTTATGCTATGGTTGCAGTATACGGAATTTTTATTCACTCGTAGACTTTATACTTGGAAAGAGCATTAAATTTCTTAGTACCTAACTACATAATATAAAGTTAAGAATGCACCGAATGTCATTTTTTTACTTTTATTACTCAAGGTGCAACGTACATATTATTTACGATAAATGGATTTTCTACCAGTTTTCTAAACGCACGAAATCAACACTTTTATACATTGTACTTGTTCTTACGTATTAAAAAATAACAACACCAATTGACATTATATATCAAATTGGTAATATGATATGATGTATTTACGTATTATAATACGCGCTATTTATATACATATTTAACAAATCTTGTAGAATGTAATATTTGAGGATCATTCTGGTTATTATACTTATAGTGGTTTAAAATGTCAACTGGTAAAAAGCCATATTTTGAATTCATTGAATTCAACTATTGACCTTGTAACGTGTATAATATACTTAAATACGCCAAGTTTAATTTTGCCTTTTCTCGTGGTTAAACGTAAATTTACAGTACTGTTGCAAATATAATATTTCGAAATTACAATTGTAAAGCGTTATTACGTCTTGAATTATCCGTACTCGCTTTTAATCGGGTTACGAAGATTACGCTGAGGTTGAAATGCATTTTATCATAAACTCAATGCCGATTCATCAATAAATTTTCTATGCTTGCTTATTTAATTTAACAACGTGTCATGCGCACCCAATGAAACCGTTTAAAAAAATTGATACATTTACATGATCTTCACCAAAAGTGATCGAGTTTTTTTTTCGGTCAAATCTATCCATACCTTGGAATGGTTTAGAACTGTAGATTAAAAAGTAAGAGAGTGAAAAAATATATTATTTTATATTATCCAATACCGTCAACTTCGAAATTACACGTATAATTTATTCACAAATCACATTTTTAAATTGTTTTTATTAACCGCTGAAGTTTTTATTTCTTTACGACATCTGCGCACAATAATTTCGAATGCAGACCGTGTCAAAAACCATTAACATAAGAACCATACAACGGTATGATAAACAGCCATTTTATATTAAGCCGTACGGTATTTATTCAAAAGTGTGTTCATATGTTAACAAAACTAATAACAATAATGTACGTTATTATAATAGAAGCATCATGCAAGATTATGATTATTACAGCGGGCCATTGACACGTTTCACAGCAGGTGTTTATTTTTGCTCAATCTCTATTATACGTTTAAACCGTTGGTGTAAAATATTCAAAAAATACAGGCCTTGGTGGTGCGATTTAACGTTGTCTAGGCACAGTTTATGTTTCCATTGTACACTAAATTGTCGGTGACTAAGTATTTTAATTTTTGATATGAAAGTATCATAAATAAACACCACGGCTATTACATGGTTTTTGTATATTTTAAATTCTCAGAAAACCAAAAAATGCTTTGTTATGTGAATTGTTTTTTTTTGTTCTGTGAACATTTTATCGGTTAGCGAAAAACATAATTTAACAATACGAGGTGGAATAAAGTCTTCTAACTCGTGTATGCATAATGCATGTGTATTATCACTAAATGTGAACAACTTTTGAACACTCGTAAATTATTTGAAAAACGGCGCTCATGTTTCTGTCAGCTACATTTCTATTATATCGATCTACCAGCTTGGTAAACTTTAAAAAAAATTGTGTTCCGGCGTTAGTTCTATTCGATAAAAATTAAGTTTATTCCACGAATAATGGTTTAAATTTGATGGATTAAACTATCACAGTTTTTAGCACTTTAAGGAGAAAAGTCTAAAGCTTTATGTTATCTTTGATATATGAATTTTGCAATCCGTATAGTAATGTCAACATATTATGTACAGTATAAAAACGTTTTTGGAATTTATTATAATATCATATCGTTGTAATGAGATTTGTTTATTTGCTTAAACGTAATATTATTATACACCTTCATGAGATAAACCCCATCGATCAGTAAACTATCATCAAGTATAAATGTTTATGAAGAATATAGAATCAAATAGAATGAAATAGAATAATAAATTAAATTATAAAATAATAGTATTCTACGCAGTATTAAGCTTAATGTGTTATTGAATATATTATACATTACACGTTTTCACTTTTTGATAACACTTAAGACTCTGCAGATTGATTTATTGGCTATACACATGTAAACTCAAGTCACGTAAACTCGAATCTCGATAAATGGAAATGGGTTCTTGTATTAAGTCCCTTCAAATGTATTCCAATATAAATTGTCAAATGATCATAAGAAATTGAATAATTCTACCCCTTCAGGTTCGAATTATGGAGACTTCACTGTATACGATCATCTTTTCTGTCCCATTAATAATAATATTACATACGTTGTAAAACATCTAATTAATCCCTCTACTATATAAATATGTATTTATCCGCTTTGTAATTGTAGTTAATATTCAAAAGCCCAGCTATCGAATCCACTGCGAAGACTACGTGACATAAACGAAAGAAAAAATACAAGAGAAATAAGTAAAGTCTGCGTGCGTGCGTGCAAGTATGTGTGTTTGTGTGTGTGTACTGATAATTAAGTACATATGTGCGTTATAATATTATGTCCAGACATCGTACACGCACCCGCCGCGCTAAAAACGAGCCTAAAAAATGTTACGTGCGGTGAACTGAAAACGTGTATCGTTATTAAATGTCTGGACAAAAATGATTCATACTTTGTTTCATATTTATTCATGTAATTATTGTCACTGATTTATATATATTTATATTTAAAGTATTCCGGAACAAAATGTAATAAATCTTTGTCGTATAATCAGTCGGGATTGGGTCAGACAAGGTTCGATGATTCAACTTAAAAATTATACAAATTACCCTGAAATTCCCCTGCCACATCTAAGTGGAGTGTTATCATGTTTCAAGTGATGTAAATTAGAAACAATCAGAAGTATGAAATGGAACAATAATAATGATTGGACATTTGGACAGCATGCATGTATCAAATAATAATACTTAAAAAAATAGATAAAAATTCAAGATTTTCTTGGTTTTATATTTATGTGAATTCTAAGTGAAGCGAGAAATGCATTTTTAAGTTAGGATATCGAATGATAAATTTGCATGTATATTGTATATAAAATAGTTTTTGATATTATTATGAGTGATGGAAAAGTTATTCGTTTATAAATGAAAATATTTACCATCGATGAGTTTAGAGCATACAATTAAGATGTTTATCGGATTTTTCAATAAGAAATGTATTTTTCAAATTCGATACAAGAACTTGAAAACACTATAGCACAAAAAACAAATTTTATCATATAAACAAAAGTAAAATGTATATTGAATCAAAAATATTTAACGTCTTTTAAAATTTTCAACGAGATGGGAAACGATTAGAAAATGGATAATTAGACGTCAATAATTTTGTAGATTCTAAGTAATATAGATGATAGGCCAAAACGCGTGAAAAAAAAAGATTATTGTATTCATTCTGAATTCGCATTTTAACAGCGGAGAGGTTTTTTACTCGCCGGACCAGCGGTTCCCGAACTTTTTACATTTGAGCCACCTTAAAAATAAAATAAATTCATCACACGTCGCACCATTAAAATTAATTCCTCTAATTTTTACCCCGAACACCTGTTACGCGCCAAGTGTTCGCGCCCAGAGGTCGTACAGTTGGGGAGCCGCTCCGCGTCAGACTAAACAATCGTTACAAATCGTATTCAAATAGATGTCACTGAATGCGAACGAGTTGTGCGTCTGTAAAAATCGGGTGATTCGAACGAAAAATAAGTCGCGGTACACGGTCACCGGGAGTCCTCCGGTGCACTTCACCACTACGTCGCCGCCGGTATGACGCAACGTCGAAAATTCGTAATCTCGATAGCAGTAATAATAATAATAATAATAACGTCCATTATAGTCGAAACGCGTTTGTGGAAAACGAAGACGCCACGGAATTCCGGCGTGGCGGCGCCCTCGCGTCGCAGTCGTCGGAGGCTGCGTTCCACATTTATGCATACCGATTTATTGTATAATACGTGAAATAATAATAAAAAAAAAATCCGAAAACAAGGCCGTGCGAACGCAAAACCGGCTGCTGCCGCCCAGCTTTGCAGTATTGTCGCGACGCATCGTGCGTCTCTTACGTACGCGTGTAATAAATAATTAAATATGACAAAACGATAGGTGCACGGGTTGAGGAGAATAAAGCCTAATAATTACACGCGCACTCCTCTTAGCCGTCGATCGTCTCGGCGAAGTTTTGAAATATTCCACGGCGTGCTTTTCGCCCGGATGTCTCGGGACAAGAGACCGCGGCGGCGCCAAAGTAGAGGAAAAAAACCAAAAAAATCAAATAAACGCTAAGACGGGTTATTCGCGATTTCACGACTGTCGCGGTGATCAATGCGTACGCGGATAACACGTGCGTGCGCGCGCGCGCCAGTCTACGAGTATTGCGCACAGACGTTTAGATATTTTTTCACCGTTATTCAATTCTTACGCTGCCACGGTACACGCCGTGTCAACGCGAATCGCTTCCGACCTGTACACGTTCACGGCGTGTTCACTACGACGTCCTGTTTCCGCGAAGTCTACACATGCCGAACGTGGCTCTTTGACCCTCTCGAATAGGAAAGGAAAAAACATTCGTTCGCTGCATCCAGAATTCATTGAAAAAAAAAACCGCCTTCAGGATTCAGGATTTCGGAATCTCCGGTCTCAACGACCTGTTGCACCCGACCGTCTTACCAGTCCGCCACAACAGTATTGTTTCATTTATCTAATGATGCCGTTTTGTATTCACGTCCATTGCTCGACTATAAATCGTTTTTTTCCTCCTATTAACGATACGACATTTCGTTACGACAAGTAAAAATGGAATGCCTTGTCTAGTAGCAATCGCAAGTTTTCAAGTCCAATTACACGACGGGCTTTCTACGATCTGCAGTGGGCCATTGTTGATAAGCATATGTTGAGTAGATTCATCGACGTAACCCCGGCCATGTAGAGGTTGTACGCTATAATAATATTATTATAGTACACTTCGACTTTGTGGTGAAACGAGATTTCTCGCGAATTGAAATGTTATCTAAACGACTTAGGTAATGCAAAGTTTTATTGCACGAAACACGTTGTTTACTAATTTTATTGATTTCAAATCTAATACTGACCAATGTAATTATCATATTTTTCATTACAGTTTCACGCTCGTAACATTATGTATGTTGACTTCTGAGAGGTTATCTGCCGTCGTTAAGGAGTTCGATGTAGGCAATTCTATCGAAGATTCAACGTACATAATATTATATAATGCAGTATTATGTTTCTATAATTTAACCTCAGTGTTAGTTTAAAAAGTATAAACGTGTAATAATTGGGCTTAATAATTCAATGTGTGTCACAGTCGTATACATAGCATATGCTAGGCACCGCATAATCAGGCTAATGTGAACGAATTCGACACAAAATAATGATCACAGTACTTGTACTCCTAATGGAAAGAAGGAAACCAAGTAGCAACTGAAGAAAGGTTAACAATTTCTGGGTGAAAATAAATGGAAATCCAAGAATTATGTTTATCAATATATTGGACTCACGTACATAATGAACTACACTAACTTAATAATTAATCCTTGTTGAAAACGTATATTGTATTCTATACTTGTATTTTTTTTAGATTATATATACTATAAAACATACACATATTTGTTTAATCAGTAATTTGATTTATCAAAATATATCGACAAGTATAAAAAGTTTATTTTTTTTTTTTCACGTCTTCAGATAATTTTCAACCAAAAACTAAAAAGTATCTATACTTTTTGTATTGAAATTGCCTATACTAAACCCCTTTAAATCGTTATTTTAATGCCTTTTTAAGGAGCTAAAAATTGACGTATCTTTCAACATCGCTGCGCGTATTGTTGATTATTTAATCGTGTTGCATATAAATGAATGATCACGTGAACATATAACAGTTGGTATTAGGTATACCACATTTAGATGCAGGTATATTACACAACACATTATAGTTACAAGACTTACGAGTATATTAGAACTTATAGATATTTCATATTTAAAAACAATCAATCGTAGATATTTTTTTCAATTTCATTAAAAAGTTACAAACATTTCTTATAATTCCATATTTATTTAGGAAAATAGAAATTAATTTGATACCTGATTTTCTATGAATCTGCTTAAGCGTACAAATCTAACCAGAAACTATTACGTTTCAATTAACTGAGAAGTAAATCGATTTTCATTTAATATATTTCTTAATTATATATTCATTATAATTATATTTATAATAAAATTTGTATGTGTACTCGTATATATCCATTTTAATAACAAAGGTCACAAATGCATTGATGGACGCTATCAAAAGATTTGAAAACGTATCTACAAACAAACAGATTTGAATTATTTAACTATTTACAAACTGTTTATAAAATATGTAGAATATAATTTTGTGTGTAAATATTTATCTACGATCTTGAATCACTTAAGTGTTGTAATTAAACCGTTATTAGAAACAAGTCAAATTTCCCTTTTTTTATATTTAGTTCTCGCTATAGAATTTTAAAAATTGGGTTATTTAATGAAAACTCGCGAAAATAATACATAAAGACAATTATTATTCCCTTCCAACCTCACTCTTACAGATTAAAACTTCAAATGAAAAGTATAAAATATAGAGTCATTTATTTTAACATGAAATATCGATCGTGATTTTTTTTTTATTCTGAATCGGCAATACTATGGATATAATTTAATATTTTAATAACAATATGGTAAAATCTTTATTCACAAAGATATCATCACCGTTAATAATAGCATGACGTTGAATCGCACTCTAATTTATGATGCAATGTATGGAATGGATTTAAAATTATAAAATTAAAATTTGTTTATAAATTAGGTATTATTTCAACCTTAAATGTTGTTTGTCTTACTTTCGCTATTAATAAATAACAACCATAATAAAATTAAAACATTCAGACTTTTAATGTTGTGATAAATAATACTATATCGTATGGATATTAATTGAAAACAAGTAAAAAAAAACGTAATAAATGAAAAAATTGTGTTCACTGTTATAACGCGGTAAATACAATAAGATACTGGTTCCAAGTGTGAATCCTTTCTGGTGTTTCACCTTTATTCGTACACATTTAAAAGCTAATTATTTTTATATTTCTTCATATCAGCCACGGGTTCGATGGAAAAATGCGGTTTAAATATAAAGTCTGTGCAATATATAATACAAGACATAATATTATCGTTATGTATTGTGTAACTATTACTTATATTATTAATATATCAAAGTGTTATACAATAGTAACTAAAATATAATAGAAGAACTTTATACTCGTGTATTTAAATTAAATGTTTAAGACTCAACTGGTATAAGTATTCATTTTTAAGAGCTTTGCATAATATACCTACCGATACTATCTATAAAATCTGCACTGTCGCATTGTATTTCAAGCTTTAAACGTTTATAGACAAATGTCGAGTCGATTCAAATTGTTTGATGTGTTCCAGAACTGATTGAAATTAGTTTAGCATACAATATTCATTATTCATAATCCGTAAAAATAAAAACATATAACTTATGAAAATAAACACCAATACTTAGTAGAATAAATTTAGCATTCGTTTGATGTTTTTTTTTTTCAGTATTCTACCATGTCGGAAAACCTGTGAGAAATGGTCGTCATTTTACTAACCTTTTTAACATCATTAGTTTATAATTTTCTGATTAAATTAATAACTGAGCTAGTCTAAAAAACAGTTTATTTTCAACAATAATAAAACTTTAATTCACTTTTTCCAGTTAATTTGAATAAGAACCAGATGGGTTGAAGTTGAAATATTATTTAATTTTGAAATATGTTTAAAGAAGTTTTATGAATTTATATATGAAGATTGCACTGTTATTTTAACTTGTACTTTTCCCAAATAACACGAGTTACATATGTTTGTATAGGCGTGATAACGGAATATGTGTATGCGAATGAATGTAATTTTTACTGATAAGAAAGTTGTATATTTTTTTTCGTTTCTACTCGGAAACTAATTTCGTATAATTCTTATGCGTAATTATTTTATGATATTTAAAAAATATGAGAATTATAAATTATGATAACAATTGATACCAAATGAAGTATAATTATAACTCTAACAAAAATAAATAAATGTTACAGCATTAAATTTTGTTTTTCATTTCTCAGATTTCTCATTTATTTGTGTACAATTTTAAATTTCATGAGCAATCGTGACTCGAAACATAAAAAAATACAGAACAAAACTCATTTTTATAGTGATAAAACAGAAGATCTTGTACCGATGTTCATGGAGGTTCAATTTTATTTGCATCATATTTTTATTTTTGTAATGAATAATTGTTAATTTGATGATACATACTCGTATATATATGTATAAATATATTTTTTTTCACCCGTGCAGAAGATTATAAAACGTATTACAATAATAATTTTTTGTAATCATTTTTCACAATTTGTTGTGACAACGATGAACGAACAAGTTTTTAATAAATTGTAAACTGGGTTCAATAATCAATATAATATAATATAGCGCTATCAATTATATAGTCTTTGTTACTGCAAACGATAAAAAACGTAATTTATAGAATAAAAAATGTATTCTATATTGAAAATATAAATATAATGCTGAGAGTATACGTCGCTTTGACCTGGAAGATGAGAGATAAGGTTTAGTTTTCTTACGGTGTATCTATGTCAAGTAATTGAGAAATACTGATAAAAAAATACAAACAATTTAACATTAACAGAACACTGGTTTACGTTAAATTAGAATTTTTTTTTTTGTCATAAACTCATAACTCAAATACTAATGATTTAATAGACTTAGAAATTAAAATTCTCAGTGAATTGTTATATCACAATTTTCTAGAGATAGTTTATTTTTCCAAAAATGTTTACTGTTTTGCACTAGAAATGATGAACTTTTTCAATTTTGAATAGGCTATAGTTTGATAAAAATTTAAATGATGCATTTTACTCAAATCGATTAGATCAATTCACCAATATGAGTATTTCCGTCCGTGTAACTCACGATTTCTTAAATGTATTATATTACTACAGTGGCGTACCGTCTGGCGGGAGGGGGTAGGGACTTAACCCCCCCATTAGAAAACATTTAAAATTATTTATTTTATGGAATATATAGGTAATAATCATTTATGTCGAAAAATAATTAGTGTTTTACCATGTTATATTTTATTACATGGTTGTATATGCCATACGGGCAAAGTATTAACATAAAGATAAATGTATACCTAATCAACAAATAACATTCTCGATACTTTACCAGTGACAATAGCCACCCCCGTCTCTTCGCCGTCTCAAAACCTATCTACGAAATACAACCGGAGAATCTCGTTTAAATGGATTAGCAATTCTAAATATTCTTCGGGATATTGAAATCTCAACATTCACTAGATGAATTATCGAAAGTATCAAGATATTAAGTTATATTAAGTATATTAAGTTATAAAGTGTTGTTGGACGATGAAATATATATTTTTTTAAATTTAATTGTGCTATAATACCTTAAATATAAGAAGAATACAATTTTAACACACATTTTTTATATATATATAAATGGTAACCCCTCCCCCATAAACAAATTATGTGTATGCCACTATATTAGTACCAGTTCAGTTGAGCTTTAAGCGTAACAATCGTCATCAACTGATAAATGTTAACGGACGAAAACGACTTCTAAGTTTTAGTAAATATAAATTGCAGTAAATAAAATATAAGAGTTATGTAAATACATCATAAAAGAAACTTGTTTGCGTTTATAGTGGAAATCAAGTAAATGATTACACAACTTTTGAACAGTAAAATTGGCCAGAACTCATTACATTAAAACACGACGATCAGTTATAATAGAACAAGACATTTATGATGAAATACAAAATAACTTAAAATTATTTTCTGTTAAGAATTTCAAAATGTTGAATAAATTGGTTATTAAATTTACAATAGATTTATAAAACTAATAAGTAATTTACTAATAAATGTGTAAGTCATATAAACGATGTCCTATTAAAATAAAAAAATTTGAAACATTCCTTAGAAATGAAAAATAAGAATACAATATTTTCCTTACATTTTTAACTTTTAAATACATTTAAATAGTTCACATTTTATAAATACAATATGTGTGCCCAAAAGCCAAAATAATGTTATATTTTCAGCAGTTACGCTAAAATAAGAGATTTGTTCATAATAGTATTAATTGCATATGGTATGATTAGTTGAGGATGATGGAGTTATAATAAAAAATGCCCTAATACATGCGAACTTTTCGTCGTTCTTTTCTAGTATAATATCTATTTTCCAACAACCCAATTGTCGTATGCGTCGAGTCTTCGTATAAAGTGTGCTTGAATGAAAGGCATATCTATCCTAGATCAAATAAAAAATTGTATTAACAAAGGTGTTGTTAGAGGTATGATTACTTTGCGTATACTAAAATGTGGAATACTTTTTTTATAGGACAATGTTTTTCAAAATAAACGAATTCCCTGGCATATGGAAAGTACATCATATCTGTGCTCAACAGAACACAATAGCTGGTTTTCGGAACTTTATACGAAAAATTGTTCAGCCATGATTCGTGGCTCTTGTACTGCGCATAGATCGATATCTTGAACGAAACACACACATGTAAGCTGTAGTACATTAGTTAATTCAATATTACAAGTATCGGCAATGCATATGAGTATCGTTTACCTGTAAATTAGAAGCTGAACTTATTGATTCTAAAACATCAACATATCCGACCGCTTTATTTGTTTTAGGTATAGATGTATAGTTTAGAACAATTTTTGAATTTGGAGCACAATTATACGCTTCTCTGAGAAATATTACATGGTGGGCCTAAAACAAACATAATTGTTGTACTGCATTTCTTCCGTCACAATACCTAACGTTTAACAATTAATTTTTTCTGAATAATCAAATATTCACGTCCAACATACCAATCGTTTTTCCCATAAATTGAAATCAACTCAGATATATAATTATGTCTAAACCAGAATTAAGGGAACCGCTGAAATCTCACAAAAACATCTGAGACTCACACGTACTCAATCATACACAGTATCCATAAAGCAGCTAAAAGTTCATCCAATCAAGTTTCACAAGTGTCAAACAAATTCACTCTCTTTCGAATTTTTTCAACTAGTTACTAAAAAAAGCTTAATTAATTCAACAACAATTACTATATCCTTTTAAAAAACAAAAGAAAAATTTATAAAATTAATTTTCAATAAACTAAAACCATTTCTTAAGACTCAACAAAATTTAGCCATAGAAATCATAATACCTCAGCGTCAGCGTATTTTCCCTAATAACGATTTGTTACAGAAAAAACATAATATTTTCTTTCTTAATCATCTACAGTCTAGACTACTCAATATTGACATTTCAGTTCAACAAAAGTCTAATTTTATAGGTAATTACTTATCAAATGATTTCATAATGTGTCTCCTCTTCTCAAGCAACTTCAGTTGATTGAACATTTTATACAATAACTTTTCCCTATGGCGCTTTCTGGTACCTCACCAAATGACTAAAAAAATTAATTAATTAGCAAATAAAAAAAAATTTTTGGGAACGTTCTCATCTCAAATTAATTAGTTTACTTCTCCACTTCCTGAAATTCCTCAATTCTCATTATTAGTCACTACACATATTCGAACCACGAAAAAAATCCATCTTTTTGCAGACTTATCAGTCTGTTTCCTGTTATATGAAAAATATTCAAATAATTTAATAATAATAATCTGCGTCACTGCTATCAAAATTTGAAACCAGAAAATTATAATCAGTATAAATGAACGTCACCAACGCTACACTTTCAACAAAATAGTATCGGTATTTTACAAAAGATTCAATCGAAAATTCAATCACACAACTATCAACTTATTTCACAACTAACTACTTACAATCTCCTGGGAAATTCCACGAGGCAGTTGAAGTTGTATTGGCCCAGGGATCTTTTCAGATATATTCCAATCAAACTTTGTGACTTTATACTAATGCAACTCAAATAATTTTAATTTTCTGTCCATTAACTAACTAATTAAACTTTAAAATGTTTTTCGTATTTTAAATATTATTAGAAAAAATAAAAGAAAAACACAGGCAAAACTCTTAGGTTAAGACTTTATGGTTGGGTGAGATGCAGGGATTTATATTTTAAGCTTGAAACATTGCTCTCGAAAAACCAATTCTGAGTGAAAGAACTCAGTTTTATAATATCAAGCAATCAAAATGCGTTTAAAATTTGAAATACTTAATTTCATTAAAATTAAATTTTCTAACGCTTTTAAATGTTGTTTGCGATTATATCATAAAATGTTTTCTTAATGACTAAATGCACAAATAAAATCTTATGAAAAGTTTTGTATCTTTGAAATATAAGCAAGTGGATAGTATATATTAGACAGTGAAGAGTTCGATTCTCAATAACAGTTGAAGTGTTTTGCTAGTCTTTCTCAATATTATTCAGAAAATTGTTAAGAAGTTCAAAAAATGGCCTTTTCAAAGTACCAACAAAACGAAATACTCCTTTTGGTCAACACACATCATCATGATAAGACCAATACATAACTCGTTTCACTCAGAATCTGAAAAATGTAATCAATCAATAAAGTTGCATGTTTCAACGTCGCTTACAAGTAAATAAGTATATGTACGATGACGATGTAAATATTTTTAGATTTCAGTCCAAAAACTTTTTGTTTCGTAAATAAAATTGTGTTAAGTTTGTGAATAATTTGTATACGTACTACTGCAGTTTTCCACAACACCAAGACTAAATGTGTTAATAAAAAAGCGAATAACATTTCGCAAAAGTTGAGCCAGTGTTAAAAAATTATTTCAGCAAAAACAGATACTACTATTTCAGTATTCAGATTAAATGCACATGAAGTACCTAGATGAATTATTTTTGAACTGGTACCGAATAGTTGCAATATTTAACTTTTTCGGCAGATTGAAGGTAACTTTTAATGTGGTATAATTATGGATATGATCAGCATTTTAATTTATGTAATTCATGCATGGACACAATTCACATAACATTATATTACAACAATTGTTACACTGTTCAAATTTTATATAATATAATGTTATGATTCAAAAATAATAAAAATATCATATAAAACTATTTCTGATTTAATTTTGATGTTATTATTATAATTAGCAATCCTAGTTATATTGTGGCTAATCGTGGATTGAAGCTACCTTATTATTTTTAATAGTATAACACTACGGTTTACTTCCGACCTCCAAATCGTTGATATAATCCAATATTTTGCTGTCGTTTGATAAAATTATTAAATTGAGTGAAGTTAACTATTATGTTTTTAACGTCAGTCGTAATATCACAACACAAGTGACCTAACGTTATAGTATAACCCAGGTACATCATACAGAAACCAAGGAGGGATTAGTTTTTTACATGTCAATAACATGGTTTGCAGCTATGAAGTTGTGATCTTGGGGGGGATTTTTTATTTTTAACGTCTGACTTCAATCGATTTCCTTTCGTCCGTTTAATTAGTTAATATACATAATTCTTGGGTTAAAAAAGGTGCTTCCCAAATTGTTTTATTATTCTCTACTCCTTAAATTAGTCCGGTTTCTATAATTTACTACATACCGCAACGTATCGGCCGGATAGTCGACTTCATTAGTAGGGCTCGGATATTTTAAGAGCTGTTATGAATGAACAATACAAAAAAAATGTAAGAAACACACGAAGAATATCGAATATACAAACCGCAATTTAACAAAATTAAGAAAATTAAAGTATTTTATTGCAGTATAATGTGTTACTGTACGACTTCTTGAAAACTAAATCAATAAAATGTGAATGATATCAATAATGTGTATTCCGTTCTTATGAGCTGTATAAATAAACGGCTGCTGCCAGTGGTCCAGTAAATATCAATCGGAGGTAATGAATACCAAATACAATTGGACACATCGGCGCAACAAAGACAATGTACACACGTATTATATGTTGCGTGCCGGATAATTAGACGATCGACGACAACGACGAGAATAACATAAGATAACGTTAAGACCCGTAATAATGTAAGTGTACGCAATGCGTTATGAAATGTTGCTTACGAAGTCGGCACCGAACGAAATTAATAATTTCACTGGTCATCTGCCACGAGTCGGGTGCAATATGTTTTGAACATGCAAATCCTACAACTTTCGAGCCTTACTGATCGGTTTACCTATGCGTTTGTATGTGCCTAGCGTACGCGTGACGTAACCATACGCGGCAAATTAAAACGTTCGGAAAAAATAAAACCGGACGAAAACGCGGGACCGCGTGCAACGCGATTATGTCACCAACGCAGAACAAAACGATTGGAAAAAAAAAATAAACAAATAATAACGATGATCAATCTTCCGACGTGCTGGAGCTGGCGAGATGGACCTATCAAAATTGACGTAGGTGGTGGTTTGGTCTTTTGCTCATCGACTCATAAAACTTGTTTGCACGTAACGTCATTCGATATTACGTTCTACCGCTTAGTCCGTTGCAATTCGGTCGTTGTGCAACGTTACTCGTACACTTCGGCGGCGCGCGAGATACGTTATCGCAATTCCAGTCGAGTCGTGATACTTCGAAGTTAAAAGGGGATAAAAATACACTTCGAGATATGTAATATTCGAGATACCTAACTCGAATTTATCAAAATTAAATCAAAACTTCGAGTTATGTAATGAAATATAATAAAATGCGTATAAGAATTATAAAAATGTATGATAAATATATGTACATAAATTATATACAAAAATTAAAATAGATACAATGGTATTGTAAGTATGTATAAATGTATTGTTTATTAGATACGGTAGAAAAATAAATTGTAGTTAATTTTTGGATTTTTGGCTGTTTATTGACAAAATCTTCTAATTTTCCTATGGCTTCAAATATTGTTCAAATATGATTTGATTTTCGTTTTTGAGACATGTTTAAAAACACAAAAACACGCACAATAAACACGACAGGTAAACCACATACTAACCAATACATTCGGTTGTCGACCCTAACCCATTGAACCAGTACAAGTTTAGTACAAATAAATAGCGTTTTGAACATTTCAAAGTTCCAATTTAGGGGTGCAGCCATTTTTGCCCCACTCAAATCTTAAAAAATTCAACATAATTCAGGGTTCGCTGCACAAAGGCTGAAAACCAGGCACAAGCCAGCATAAACCTAGCACAAACGGATGGAGTTTTCAAAATTTGAATCCATTTCCCCAGCTCCACCACTTTAAAAATTATCTAAAAAATCAGCTTTTGCTGCACAAACGCTGAAAACCGGGCACAAACCAGTACAAACCTAGAACAAAAAAAGGCTCTTACTTTGAACCCTAAATTCCGAGGTGGGGGTGCTAGGGAAATGTATCTTCAGAACGGAACAAATCAAAGTCATAAAAGCAAAACAAATGCAACGGTACGTTTTTGTCCAATGCAAATAACCGCGGTAAATTTCACATTTTCACCTCGATAATGCCATGCAGTTCTAAGACCTGTTGTACCGTAAACGTGTTGTCGGTAATTGTTGTGTGTGCGTATACCGTGTTTATAAAAGGTTGAAAACCACTGACCTGGGCAATACGAAATAATTTACGAAATACGTGAGAAATTGTCTTTGAATTTGACCGGTATTATCGCGAGGGAAAACGTGTATAATTTCTAGGCTTTAGACATAATATTATTCACTTTTCCCGTAGCTCACGTAGCGTACCGACATTTTACAACATATGTAGGTGTTCAATATTAGTTGGTAATAAAATGTTATACTCAGTAGAGGTTACAATCATTATATCAATACTTATTAGGGAAACAATATTACAATAAAATATTATATGTGGAATGTTGAGTACTAAGAAGAATCGGTCTGGCACATAAAAGACTCAATGGCTATAAGAATTTGTTTGAAAAAGAGCACCACGGTTATAAAATACACGCTTTTATTATTCAACCTCAATAGCGGCTTAGAACTTTCTATCAACAACTCACAATTTGAGTATTTTATCAATCATCTTAAGAAATCCGTTATATTCTCAAAAGTACTTATTTAAGAATTATGTCTTAAGATTAATAAGAGTAAAAAGGGTTTCGACATTTGAAAATTTGTAAAAACAAAAACAGAACGGACCCAGCCGTGATCGCGAACTAGCGGTCATGGTCAGGCCGACATTGGTACCTACTATATAGGTCTAACAGGCAATAACTATAATAGTAGTACAGTAACTTAATCCAGTTGAAGAAAGTTAAGGCTTGATATTATACCGACTCATATCACTTTGGTCAATACGGCACAGCGATATACAATGTCAGATTAAATAGTAACTAACTCTAAAATAATTAATTATGTCCTGGTTTCTTTAAAAAAAAAAATCTGTATTCTTAGTTTTATTGCTTTTTTCTATGTGTATACTAAAATAATAATGCGCAGCTTGTCATCTCTCTCTCTCTCTCTCTCTCTCTATAAGTAGAGTAAATAATACGATAGAGGTGTAAACGTAGTCCTGCTTTACATTCACAGACGATAATAGAGTAAATTCGATGGGTAGTTTCTTTTATGGAACGCTATCTGTATTTTATCAGTATCAAGCATTACACAATGCAGTTCTCCTTTTATATACTAAATGAAATGAGGAAAATCGTTTGTTGTTCAAAGTGGTTAAGATTTTTCAAGTATTATACCATCTTATGTGCATTACAGGAGACGTCCCAATGATGTTCTCACACGATAATTTAAAAAATAAATATATGTATTACATCATTAAAATTGTATTATTTTCATTTAATTACTGTATATACTTAATCATCTAAACCACTCTTATAACAATCACCACTATCTATTATCATTTATTTTATTGTATTTAACCTATTCTCTACACAATTAATCTTTGTAAATAATGTTATATTATCAATTGTCAAAATGTCAATAAGAAAAATAAATTCTATTAACACTAAGTTTAGATGACTTTGAAGAAAGACTTTAAAGAAAACTTTAAAATAATCGTTAAGCTAAAAATAGACCATGCTTATACATTTGATCACCTATGATCAGATAATCGAAATATTTTAACATTTTTTATTTCGTGGGATATTCTATACACCCACACTGCGCACCCGTTATTATGGCTAAAAAGCAACAAAATTATCTTTGAAATAAATGAAGGGGTAAGAGTATTTTATTGAACAAATGTATCATTCTAAGGACGAATTATAATCGGAAATTTTGCGTAATAAAAAGTAAATATATTTCCATATGACAATTGAACCCATGCCCCGTCGTGTATTTCGGTTAACATTAATAGTTTCAAAATGGCCCAGTTTCTCATTTAAGTTAAATACCTACCAAACGCAAGATGAAACTACTATGCGTCTACTATCAAAATAATTTTCTTCCATAACTATTACTTGTCTTGGATAAAACTTGAAATAACTAAAAATTAGTGGATGTTCTTATATTAATAATATGATGTTAATCTTAACGCGTATGTTTATGACTGATTGGCTAATGGTTACAAATCAAAAACAAAAGGTATATTTGTCATCGATATTCCTCTTAAAACTATGAGAGTTTTGGTTTGAAATTTTAAAAGTTAAAACACTTCACAATTTGGTGTTGAACTCTTTTCGATAGAAAATGTAGTGCAACAGCTATCTCAACCTATTGTAATAATATTAAACTGTCCACTTTTATGTCTACTAGAGTACAGTTCATCCACGTTGCGTGTATAAAAATAATAAAAATAACGGAAACATTGTAACGTAACGTTTACCTAATAACTACATATATCCAGGTTTCTCTAAATTAAATGCACTTAATATTATAATTAATTATCTTGTATAACACAAAAAATATGTATGTTAACCTGTATGTTACGTTTGATGTAATATTATCTTTACAATACGAGTAGTCTAATAATGATACAATTTAACAATAAGTATTCTGGTTTTTTTTTTACAATAGTTTCAACATTATCTTTATACATATAAGTGCCACGATATTACATTAGTGCTTTTCATTTGCAATAACAAAGCTGCTTTCATTTGAATTTAATGTGCATAGTTACTTAGAAGAGTTCTATACTTTTAGGATAATACATTTGTAACAAAAAAAGAGAAAATAATTTGAAATAACCGTATTTTATCGGGATCCAACTCGACTGCGAGCTTTCACAGCCCACATTCATGTCACAAATCTTGTATCCATGAAATATAAAGTACGTAGTGCATGGCGAAATATACTAGACGGTGCCGGGTTCAATTCTCGATCTCGGTTGAAGTTTTTTTTAAATTTTTTATTTTCTTTACATTTTAACTGAAAAGGATCTTGTTCGATTACTATGATTTCTTTAAAAATGCATACATGAGATTTGAAAAAAATACGTAAATAACTGTAAGTTATATCTTACGAATTCTTAATTTCAAATTTAAAAAATAAATAAGTTCAAATACACATCATGATCACTAGGTCATAGTTTGAATAATTTAATTTTAACTGTATAATATTTACAATTCACTCGTTACAATCAAAATAAAAAGTAATAAAAATAATATTTTATTTATATTTAAATTTTTCGCTTTAGATGCAAATTGTAATTAGTATATTTTTTGGGGGGAGGGGGGATTGCAGTGTGAAAATTATGTACGTACTCTTTTTTCACATTACGCTGTTTACACTACTGTTATACAACCACAAGACTGTAAGTGTAACTACTATAACATGCATAAAACAAATGAACGCTAGCCGTATGTTTTCACAGTCTGGTGAGCACACAGAGATGGAGAATCGAAGTACACATATTGTTATTGCACTCAACCCACAGGATTAGAATCTATATCACAGCATACATCAATTACACGTAACAGATGATCGTCCGAAGTGTTATACGAACCCGGAAACTCCGTAGAACTAATTTAGTCTCGGATCATAGTATTATGATAACGTTTGCTGTGCAAGATCAAGCGTGTTTTAATCAAATACAGACGCGTATTCTAAACGAAAATGACTCCATGTGTATTTATCGAGTTTCAAACTCCTTGTCCGTGACCAACTAACGTGGGGCTTACCGAGTACAGATGAGATGCTATTTAGTATAAATATAATTGATCGTCCGTCACGTACACTGTACACGAATAATCAAATACTATTATCGATAATTCCTGGTCGGAAAAAAAAAATGTACATGTGCCACGTGAATTTGACGAATCCTTGACTTGTTTTAATCGTCTAATTTAAATTTCTTACTGTACTGCTATTGTTTACACTGATATATTGAAAAAGTAAATTTTTAGAAATAATTCGTTTTTCCCTAACGCTACAACTATAATATTAACAAACACATTATTCTCGCCGATCTAATTGAAAGACGAATTCGATTTTCCTGTTACCACGTTTCATTTTTGTACGCAACACGGCGTCTACAACAAAACACAAATGCATACGACACCTATCCGCGTGACCACGGATACCATTGTCATCGCAGTGATACTCATCGTAGAAACCACTTACCTAATATTCCGTAATATAGCAGTACAATGTTTGCCGTACTGCATCTCGCAAGTCACAATACACTCGCTAACAAAAACTATGTCCGATTCGTGGAAAAAACTATGACGCATTAACCACGCGAAATCGTCTACGTCCTCTAAACAACAAACGATGACACTCGAGGTGTCAAGACCAAAGAAGCCGTAAAATGGTCAATTTTCATTGTGAGTATAATTTACAAGCGAAAACTTTGTATAATATTTATTAAATGAAATCTATGTAGCTTAAAATAAATAATAATTCTGAACAATTTTTCAAAAATATTTCTACTTGCATAGAAATATGGTAAAAATAATTTGGAATATTATTTTGTTTGTGATTATTTAAAATGTTAAATCTTTAGATAAAGTGAAAATGTTTTAACTTTGACGTATGATATTATATTATATAATTAAATCTTTGCATGTGGATATATCGATTAAATACTAAATATAAACTTTAATTTATATGTCCGACCTAGATATAATTTTTTTATTTTATAATAAAACTTTACGATAACTAGTTCTAAAACACCTTCAAAACCATATTCAATATACATTTTAAATGTAATTTTTATTTGATTTAGCCATTTGATGTAACTTGCAACAAATTAACTCTTCTGAATATCAAGACATGAACAATCCTAAACCGTAAAATAATATTAAATTGTAATCAATTGTTAGAATATAATTTCATCGATGACTGATACAATTCTCTATGTAATATTGTAAAATAATATGTAAAATAAATAATAATATGTAATCAATATTTTTGGAGGGCCACTTTGGGAATTTTGAAAATTTTCAGGAGCCATCAAAATAGCCGAGCAAATATTTTTAACATATATTATAATGAAAAAGTAACATAAATAAAAATAATAAATTGAAAAATATAAAATAAAATACAAATTAATAATAATTATAATATAAATAAAAAATTAGGTTGCAATTAGTGGGAAAAATGACAAGTCTTGCTCTCAACTAACTGCCTAAAATTTGATGTAAGATTCGTGCACGCTTTCCTAATTATAATTTCAAGGTGTTCGTTGGTGAGCATGGATCTGAACTTGTTCCTAATAAAATAATTTTTAAAACAACAGCATATTTTTAGTACCCGGTACCTACTATACCTCGATTATGCATTAGAACCATTTGGTATAAGTATAGGTTACAGGATTAAAACCGATAATATGACGTTTATTAAACAACCCACAACAAGACTTATGCTACAACATTTGGGGACTTTTAATACATTTTTGAATGTCGTCATTATCTTGGACAATAATTTATACGAACTAATCATTCGAGCAGTGCTATTAACCTGACCAAATAAAAGTTAAACGACCCCCAAACTAAGTGCATTCGTTGATATAATGTTCATATATTCTAACGTTTCTAGCTAAGTAATATAAAATATCCTATTACCACTATCCTCCACGCCTATTGTCCGAAAAGGCATTGGATATCTTTTGTGAATAAAAATATATTTCAATCTCTTAGTACGAAAAAAATGTTCCTGGAGTCGTCGAAAAAAGGATATAAACGGATTGAAACAAATTTCAGCTCGTCTACCTTCGTTTAAGTGCTGGTCACTGGTTTCAAGTATAGTGTTACCGTTATGTGTTTTTTCATTACTCATCATCAAGGCTAGACGACGACACTGGCACATTATCTGTGTAGAAAAGATTGAGTGTCAAATGTATCTTTGGAATTCGTACACGTCATCGTCTGCCGGATTCGTATGCAGATAAACTGCTTACCCAATGTTAAACAGGGGGTTTGTATACAGTTGGAAAATATATGGTTTGAATCGTATTTTTCAAGAAATGTCTTATGTTGGAAACGTATTTTATCGAAATCCATCCGACTGTGTATCACTCTAGCTTACTAAAATCGTATCGCTCCCTTGGACATAAAATATAATTTTGAAAATTTA
Organism: Periphyllus acericola; assembly: GCA_949715065.1. NCBI lineage: Eukaryota > Metazoa > Arthropoda > Insecta > Hemiptera > Aphididae > Periphyllus > Periphyllus acericola. The sequence goes on along the minus strand of OX454266.1, from coordinate 44,786,301 downwards.
AACTTTTATAAATGTTTAAATAAATGTATCATTGATTTTTTAACTCGGTTAGTATGTATTTATATATAAAAAAGTTTAAAAATATATATAATATTCGTAATGTTCTAATACAGACCACCATTACGATATGATACGAACTTTTTTTTAATAAATTTTTAGTATTTTATTACACTACGTCCCTCCCTTAAAAATTTCTTGCGGGTGCCCATATCTCAAAGTAGGAGTTTCCCATTTAAACCAAGTAAAATACTGGTATCTTGTATCGGGCAGAATGATTAATTATCTACTGAATCACTCACTACCTAGTAGATTGCAAGACATCGGAACTGAGCAGAAGATTATTATTGTAAAAATCATCTCAATCGCACGGTTAGAAATTAAGTTATATTAAACAAAACGTGCAAACTATGTGAACAATGAAATCGAAATCTGGAATCATGACTGTTACTTCTGGCGTTGTTGCGAGGAAAAATAGCTGTTGTGTCGATAATGTTCGAAAAATCATCAAGGCAAGGGCACTGTTTCCATTTCATGGGTACGCTGAAAAATGAACAAAATGGCTTATGTGTAGGAATATTGTAGGAATATGCCTTTTGGTATTTCCCGAATGCAATCCGACAACATTCTTAAAATCAATTCAAACCTTTGGTGTTTAGATGTAGCGACCTTATACTTTCGATAAAGGCCTCGTGGTAACGGATAACAAAAATTGGTGATATCCCAGCAAAAACGGTAAGTCCACCCCCGTAAGATGTGGAGAACCGACCGCGGCATTGCGGCCTTTTCGCGTTCGTCCTGCGTACGCCGTTTCGACGAAACACAACAGTAAATCGTACGAGAGACGCCCGCGAGTAAATTGAATAAAAAAACAAGGAACTCGCGTCGTATGCTATCTACCTGAACATTGATCGCGTTATATGTTATCTACCTTTCGGTTGATATCTACTTTGTTCGGAGACTAATATTGCAGGTCTAACCGTATAATAATAAACATCAATAATGCACTCTACAGCCTACACTTTACAGTAGGACTGTACTGTAAACGAGATGATGGTGTTACTGACCGTAGATTTTTCATAGTTGAAAAGAGAGATAGAGCTACGCTACTTCCAATTATTCAACGTGAAGTAGAAGTTGGATCAACAATTCACTCGGACGAATGGAGAGGGCTTACAGCAATTCAAGTGACCACGGCTATGTGCATAAAACTGTAAACCACCAGCTCCACTTCATTGATCCAAAAACAGGGGCCAATGCCCAATCTATAGAGTCTACGTGGAGACGTGTCAATGTGAAATATGGCATAAAAACACGTGGTGCCACTAACTTATTGGAACGGCAGTTGATGGAAGAGTGGTGGCGTTCGCTCAGCGCATCAAAGAATCTTTTTGACCGGTTACTTGAAGACACGAAAAAGAGTTCTTTAATGTAATAATGTCTAGATGCCCAGACGACACCAACAGTCTACAAATTGCGGGGTGGAAAATCGTAGATAACATAAGACACAATTTCGGTAGATACATTTTTCATGTAGATAGCATACGACGCGAGTTCCAAAAACAAAAACCCCCGACGACCGTTCGCGGTCGTCCCGAAATCTTCGTCTTGACGACGCGCGAGCCGGAGCCGTTCGGTCCGCGTGATGACGACCGGTCACGGTGAACGGGCGTTCGCGCAGGTGTGACGGACGTTGGGACGGGGGCGGGAAAAATTAACAGAGCGTGCGAGTGAGCGCTGGTCGTCGTGCGCGCGCGGCAGCTGTCGCCGGACGAGACGATGAGCGCGTTGGCGCGCGGGTTTTCCCGACCGCGGGCCTGCAATCCGTCGCCGGGCTCTCGCGCGAACGCACGCTCGTGTACATGCCATCGTCGCCGGGCCGCCATGGAGGACACGGTCGGCAAGCTGGAGACCAAGTGGCCGCCGGACAGGAAGTCCACCATCGAAGCGTCCGAGTTCGGGATCTTCAAGGAGCCGAGCGACGGGAAGCGACGGCTCCGCGGCACCGACCGGGCCACCGGGTGCCTGCTGGTCCTGTCGCTGATCGCCGCCGCCGCGGTCGTGGTAAGCTATGCACAATAATTACGATCCGACCGGGTGCGGTTGCACGGGTACGCATATAGTTATAAGTGCGCGTCGCCACGTTCTTCCGTCGGTCGGCAAGCGCGTGCTCGAAATCGAAACTCATCGGTTACTTGATTCCGCGACCCATATATAGATACAGGTGTCCCGCGAAAACAACGAAATCAATGTTATCGTCAGACGCTCGTGGTCATAATCCGTCTCGTTTTTCCCGTGGCAAATGCCACAAAGACGCGTCGCCGTTTTGCAATTCCGGCGGCTCAACAATATTCCAATTTTCTTACCGATTTCGAACAAATTGTTGGAACAAATCGCTCTCGAGCCGAATCTGCGAGTTGGACGTTCGGTCACCATTATCAATAATATACGGATGAATACGATGCAGATAATAAACAAAAACGTTCTTCGTCGAAAAATTTCAACCGGCAAAAAATTAATTAGAATCCTGTCATGTTGTGATATTACTTAAAACTTAAGGCTATACGATCGCGCAGCGATTGCTTTAACCAATGGAAATTACTTTTAAACTCTTATAACGTTGTATGTTTTTGGAAACCGTTGGTGAAATGATTTCGAGCACCCGGTAATCGGTAGTTCAGTGCCAAAAATAATAATCTCGATCAAACGTTCTTTGTTTCTTCCACGAACAACTACATTAGCAAAAATAACGAAATTTACACAAAACAATAGAAAAATCTGCAGATTTAACCGAAACGTTTTCGATTCCCGCACGCCATCATAATGCGATGTCGAGTGGCATCGTATTGGTTTCAATAATTCGTTATGGTCCAGCCGTAGATCCTGTTTATTGAGAAAAATTTAACGATGACGTACACCATGATATTGTGTGTTTTACATTCGGTAAATGGATCACAGCATCTTTGCCGCAGAACGGTTAACGTTTCGCAGGTCGTTTTCGGGTTCGTTTACAAGTGGTTATACGAATTGTGCGTCCTAACCGAACCGTGAACGAATTAGTCACCACCAAGACCATGGAATGGTTATGATAATAACCGTAATTAGATACTCGCCATACAGCCGGTAATAATGTCGGCGGAAATTATATCGAGCATGTGTTTAAAGTTCACATTATGTGTTCGTTATGTGTTTCGTCGGCCCGGCCAATTTGTCGGACACTCACTTTCGTTTTTGCCACGATAGACGCTACGAAAATCGGACGCTGATTTTTATCAATTTTAGAAAATTCAAACACAAAGTTAAATAATCATCTTATGAATAATATGATAATTTCGGTTCGTTATCTCATCTGCAAGTCGCACCGCCGACGTACGGTACGCCGGATCTGCTTTCCGCTCAGTGGGTACCGTAGAGCAATTTGGGTTGTGTACAGCGTTAATTGCCTCGTACAAATCATGGTATCGCGTAACGTACGATGAATCATATTATGCCGAAAAACGAAAGCAAATTTCTACGAGAACTGTGTTGTTATATTCGTGTAATATACAAAGACCGATAATAGTGAAAATCTTTATCTGTACACAAAATTCCAGTGTACCTGTACTATCTGATTATTTCGTAAACTTGTTGCATTCTCATGTAATATCATAATTAATTTTCCATTTGTTTGAGTGTACAAACTCCCAGACAACTAGTCCATGATTCTGGATCCATTGTATTAACTTATAACTCATTGAGTTGTCGATCAAAAACTTCTTGATGTACTTAAGCTGATCCAACCGACACTGTCAACGATGATCAAAACTTAACAATTTAGTTTGATATTATACCAAAACACTTCAGTGTTGTTCTCGTCATAAATATATTCAACTACTTATAGGATCTTATTGCAATTACTCATTAGAACAATATAAAATATGTCCTTCGAATCGAGTTTATTTAACTTATAAGTTATAATTAATAGTTTTTGATAATGTACTTTCAACTCAAAAAACAGCAAATTGATTCCTATAAAATTACTGTATAATAACTATAAAACAGCGTGTGCATCAACGTTTGGTGAAATCAAAATATCTAGAGTATAACTTGTGGTATAGACAATTCACCTCTTCCGATATGGAAAACAAAAATAATAATAATTAAAAAAGAAATGTAATAACCAACGCTTCAGTGAGCATACCGCAGTATAGATCAATACTACACTGTTAAAGCCATAAGAGATGTAAAGTAAAAAAAAAAAACCAAATGACTACATTATGTAGACATAATCACCTAAAATCGGTAGAAAATGGGCATACAAGACGATAAACTTCTTCAACATCATGTAACAGCTGGTGGTGCCGAGAAATTTCTAGACATTCGGAATTTAGCGGATACACAACATTTCATATATTCCGGACCACCCACGCTTTCACTATTGGTATTTCGTATATTATTATAAACATTTTAATTAGATATATTCATAGTGCACAATAGGAATATTTTATCAGTATTTTTATGTAAAAACCTATTATGTGTTGAACAAATTTGTAATTAATAACTAGATCCCAACATGTAAAGGCATGAAAAAACGGTAAGGGAGAGAGCTGGAAAACACAGCTGATCCCAGCGACGGAATGCTGATATACGTTCCAGCACTCAGTCAAACCTCACTAATTACTGGTGGGAGGGAGTAGCTAGACTGTATTTATCGGTAGGTAAGGTACTTCTAGGATTTGACTGATTCCGGTGTGAATTTTCTAGAGTTTCTTCACCCCGTATGGAATGTAATAAAATCATAAGATATTCTTATCGGCAGTAGGGGTGATGATTAAACGCTGAAAAAGTCGAACCACGTTATAATATCCTAGAACATGATCATTGATCATTAAGAACATTAAACCGTGTGATGAGATTTCACTGTTATTATTACCGAAACGATAAATGAAACGTTGTGGTTATGTCTTTCAGGTGTACTTTACGTTCTTCGACTACACGATTCAAACGACGCAGACGGTCGCGTCCGTCGGGCCGATAGTGAGCTACGCGAAGTACGTGAAGGACCAGTATTCGAAGAGCACCGCGGCCACGGGCGCGGTTGACCGCGCGGCGGACGAGCTGCTGGCCGCGGTGCTGAGCGCAAGGCATTCGGAGAACGGCGGGACGAGCGCGGCCGCAGACGTGCGGGCGGCCGCGGACGCGCATGCTGCCAACAAGGTGGCCACGGACGCGCATGCTGCCCACATGGTGGACACGGACGCGCATGCGGCCAACAGTGCGGCGCCGGACGACGGTGTCGGCGGCAGGCGCATGCGGCTGTACCGGCCGCTCGCCAAACACCTGTCGTACGATTCCGAGTATTGGAAGACGGCCGGGACCGCCGAGGGTGCCGCGCACGAGGACGCGGAGCGCGCGGACGGCTTCGGCCGCCGGTCGGACTTCCCGCAGCTGGCCGCGTACCGGGCCCCGTTCCCGCCCAAGAGCGTGCTGGACGTGATGAAGTACGTGACGGGCACGCCGCACCGGCCACCCGCGAAGGCCGCGGGCACCGGTGGCGGCCGCGAGTACATGGTGGCGCAGGAGTCGCGGTACGTGCCCATCCGGCCGGCGGAGGAGGTGAACCGGTTCCTGCCGGACGCGGACGCGCCGCCGCCGCCGCCGAGCGCCTCCAAGAGGTTCCGCAACAAGTTCGGGCCCCCGGTGTTCCTGACGCCGCCCATGATTGCGTTCCCGGACGACTTCATGAAGCCGCCCAACACGGACGCGCGGTTCTCCATGGGTTTCGAGACGGCCGCCGCGGCGGACGTGGTGCTCCAGGAGGGCTCGGCCAGCGTGCCGTCGCACACGGGCGTGGTGTTCCACCAGTCGACCGGTTACCCCGTGCCCGACGCCCCGGCCCCGGCGGTGGTGCAGACCCCCAAAAAGGTGAGAAACGGCAAACCGAAAAGCAAAAAGCCCATCAGCGTGATGGTGGACATTTACCCGTTGCCGGACCACGAGCACGAAGAAAACGAACAAGGTTAGCATCCCTTTGTCATAATATACCCTCGTGCCGCTATTCTTCGCCGCACAACAATCGTTTTCCTTCCTTCCTTTCCTATCGTCCCCGCACCGTTCACCCCCGATCGCCGACGTACGATATCACTTCGGTCGGTCTACCGAGTGCACGATCTACCAACGCAGTGACATTTACGAGGGTTTTTACTTGCGCAACTACACTCCTAAACATCCCCCGCGTCATCGTTGTATTCCCGGGTAATCCAAAGCAAAATGTCCTTCGATGAGTTATCAAATAACTGGGGTCTTAAATCGAATACAAATCGTCCGAATTATAGCTGATTAAAATTTTGATTTAATTTTAAATAGTAGATCATCAATTGAGAGCCAACAGTCTTTTCTGAATCTAACGCGATTTTAAACACATATTTTTTTGTATTAAAAGAATTTTATGAACTGCGTTTATAAGATTTTATGAAATCTTTTTCTGATACCCTGAATTATATTTACTTTACACCCGTCATCATTTTCATACGATGAATAACTTAGAAGAATTCCATTTTTAATAACTAATATGTTTTTATAAGTATTTGATTATTAAGTATATCAATTATGAACAACTCAAATACATCACTATAATAATGTCCATTAACTGCCAGTTAATGATTTTGTATCATGTTAAGAACATTTTTTTTTGTGAATATTATTAATTAATTGTATACTTAGCGGAGGATGATGATGAAGATCACAGTTCCGAAATGTTTACTACATTCAAGAACAATATGCAGCAATCAGATGCAGAAAAGTTATTGTTTCGATTGAACCTATTTCCGAATTTCAGCGAAGGAGGTCGTAGAATGTATGTGTTGTATAAACATTAAATTTTTTTATAATATAAATTAATATACGAGGGTATTTTATTCTGTCTAGGTCCATAGATGTGAAGCACAAAGAACAAAATGATCAGAACCCGATAGTTCATTTGACGACAGTTAAACCATTAGAAGGTACATAAAAAAACATATTATATTGGTATGGTTATTGATTTCTAAAACTAATTCCATTTAGACAAAGAAAACGAAAGTAACGAAGATGATGAAATACTTTTTGAAAATGAATACAAACCAGAATCAAAAAGCCTAGCAAATATATCAAAAATTAAATGATGGAACACAGAAGATTTAAATTATTGTTTTATCAATATAATTATAAGTATTTATAGCTTATACAAGTCTGAGTAATATTTACAGAGCGAAAATCACAAAAACAACATGAAATTCAACCGAAGTGTTTAATTTATTTGAAGAAATTACCTTATTTATGATATTGTACAGGTGGTTTGTACAATTTAAGCCATGCAATGCAGTAATTATACGTGCCAGTGAACAATTTTTTCATTATATTTTTCTGAAAAAAAATTAAAATCAAACTATTTACATTTACATACCAGTGTAATAGCACCGTGTAATACGATTGATCAAGAATAAAAAAAATAAATATTATTACTACCACCCATCACCGTAATATTCACTATTTAAAAACCATCTATACCGTTCTGGATACTAATGGAAAATCGACTGCATTAGACCCGATCAAAGAATCGTTCCCAGTTTTTAAGCTTGCGCAACACTAACAAAGTTGTTATTTATCCAGCCGTGTATTTCGCTACGCTTGTATACGTGTTATATTAAATTCCTATGATTAGTTTATATCCTTACGTTTACCCGAAAAGGGACCAACAAATATCACAACAACGATAGGTAAAAATTAGCTAAGCAGTTATTGGTGAGCAATTAGTATCGATGATGAATGAAATATATAACTGTGGTGTAAATAATTGATGAGAAGATTTTTTTTTTCGAAAGAAAATAGATAGTATTTGATTTTTATTTATTGTATCGAAATTTTAAGTACAGATTTGTTTAATTCATTAGAAAATACATTTTAACTATCGAATAGGATATTAATTAAGGTAAAAGTTTTATTTATTTTATGTGTAACATTTTTTTTTATTATTGTATTTATATTGAATAATATTCACCGATATCAAAACCAAATAAATTAGATGAAAGACGTCATAAAAATATTTTAATGAAAATTGGAAATAAAATATTGATTTCAAAGTATGTTTTAGATTTATACAGTATTAAAAAAAAAATTCTAATTAAATATGATGAAACATCAAAACTATCCATACATTGATATGATTAAGTTTTTAACTATGTAGTTTAATAAAGTTATGATGAATTTATTACATCTTATGTGTAAGATTTATTTTAAGTATTTATAATATTGTGGACTAAGTTAATCTAATGATTATTACAGGAAAGGTAAAAATGGTCCTAAAACTCAAGGTCTAAATATGTTTCATTATTTATTCATTAAATTTAATTTACTGAACAAACTAAATTCAATAAAATCAAAGAATTCTATATAAAACCTGATAATGTTTCAACATTTTTACAGCTTCAAAATGGTTTTGTAATTTTATTGCCAAGTGATAGTAAACTCTCGAGTTTTATTCACCAAAACCTTCTCGATTTATTTCTTTCAAGACATTTCCTGAAACACTTAATGATTTAAAATGAGACACAAATTATACTTTGCAACAAAAGAACCTAAAGCTTAACTAAAAGTTTAAGTAAGTTCAACATGTTATAATCTGCAGGAAAATTATCTATAGGGACATGGGGTGTATTAAAAAGTATAATAGATTTAAATAAAATTATATTTAATAAAAGTGCCTTAAATATAAAATAAACTTATTCCAATAAATGTTTTTAACATGATCTATTTAAGTTTTTGCAGAATCTTTATCACTGTCTATTAAAAATATAAATACAACATTTTCGGTTTTTACATAATAAAAAAATAAGTGATATACAATTTACATATTTTTGAAATTATGCTGAATTACAAACAACATTTTTTATGGTTATGCGCGAAGCGAGGAAATTATTGGTATAACAATATGATGTTATTTATTCTTTGTACTTTTGTGAGCCGAATTTTGAACAGTATTTAAGGTACATAATATGTACCACAAAGCCCGCTTTGTACTACATAATATCTCGTCTTTTGTTGTTCATCGTTTTATAGTAAAATCCTGCCAATCATCCAAATTGTTATAATTTCTCCTAACAGCTCATAATTATTTTTACCACTGGAAAAAATGTATGTCTTTCAGGTGACACACGAAAAAAAAAACACGCAGAAATGCATAGAACATCATTTTACCCAAAAATTTTCCGACAAACATACTACGTTTTTAAACCTGCCGGTATTGTTGCCATACTGACTGTATAGTTATCTAGCTCCGCGTTTCCCAGTACTAACCGTAACTAATTAGTACGTAACACTTTTTCCTGCCGGACATATTATAATTACCCACGCAAAATAAATAATGTATGCTAATGCGCATGGGTTTAACAGTGACCACGTTTACTCGGCGAACAAATCAATCGCACGTCTTGTGCCCATCATCTCTGACCGATATAAATATTAATTCTACGGCAAACGTATCATCCTGTATAATAACTTCGTAAAAGAACACTGTTAACAGTGAAACGACCATCAAACTCGACACACTCGTTACGTTATTATAGGACAAGACCGAGTAACATCATGGGTTGATGTACAGTAATAAAGTTTAAAGTGCATGCACTTGAAGCATATTTTACAACCATAGCAATTTATTATTCATACCGCAATGGAATAGGAGACATCTGAGCTACACAATACGGAATACATTTTTCACACTCAAATGCCCGTAACAGTCACACTCTATTTAAAAAAAAATGCCGTTCGAATACTACATTAGTAAAGTGTCCTGTTTCTTTTAACTAATGTAATCCAGAAGTCTTGTGCATGGTCGTGTCTTTGGTAATTTTTGCTATTCTAGCTGCTGCGTTTGTAATATCCAAAGAAAACATTAATTCTGCCGAATTTTACTTGGAAATTAATCGAAACGAGTAAGACATAATACAATGTGGTAGTAAGAAACATAATGTAGGTATACCATTTACATCGAGTTTGTGTGCGTGTGTGGCATACGATTAATATATGACTTTAAATCTAAATCACTTAAAAAAAAGCAAAGATTTTTTTTTTTAGATTCTGAATGAAACCAAAAGCTATTGGTTTTATCATGATTATTTATTTATTTATTTATTTATTTATTGAGTCGGTGTACATGATTTCGACTTGAATATTTGCACTAATCATCACAATCATAAGAGGTTTTTGATAAGAAACGTTTTTTAGTTGTTACTAAAACGAGGGGGTCGTTGTACGAAATCCCCATCAGTTTTTTTAATCAATGCAAAAAATTGACGAAAAGTAAAAAAATTCGTCAACAAATACCACACACAGGTTTTAATTTTTTTTGATTTTGTTTTTTCATCACAACTCAAAACACTCTATATTTTTTTAATTTTGGTTAAGGTGATATTTGTGATATGCTTAGTCATTAATTATATTATTATTTATTTATAATTATAACACTTCCACCGAAGTGCTATCGCTGGAAGGAATCTTCTTTTCAAGTATTCACATTTTAAGAACAATTTCAGTTTAAGCTATATTTATTTAAATACTTTCAAGTAGATTTTTATTAATTTTTTTTTTCGTATTTCACTATCTTTGTCTTTTTACTATAAGAACGTATACAGATTTTATAATTTCTCTGAAATCTTATTAAAAAAAAAAAAAAAACTATTATCATAGCCCATATGTGATGATTGGGAAGTGTTAAAGGTATCAAAAATGATTAAAAAATGTATCAAAAGATGAAATACTTACTACGCCGTAACCACTATATTCAAGCACTCATGATTTTTATAATCCTGGGCGAGCGTCGTGACGGATTATTATCGCAATGACAAAGATAAATATTTCCGATAATCAGACTTAAAAAAAATTATAGTATAATATTATCTAATAAATATTTTTTATATTGTATAGGTAATAGTGCGTATTTAGTAATTTTTAGTTAATAAATCCAAACGGCTTATTTTGTAAAGCAAGACATAAACTTTCCTTAAATGTAATCAAATACCTGCCTATGATTATGATTATGATTTTTTTTTTTTTTTAGTCTGATAACATAATAAATGTGCTTTCATATAAATAAACGAATAAAATAATATAATTGTGTAGGAATGTAGAAAATTTAAATCGGTATACCCTTTTTAATAACTAAAAGGTAAAATTCAAAGAATCGAACATTTCACCAAAAGTTGTATTAAATATTTTTGTAAGTAAATTAACGTGATTTAGTATACCTAACACTACAATATTTATTTTGAAATAAAAACAACTGGCTAATATTAGGGCGGTTAAACAGCTTCTTCGGTAGCTATGCGAAATTCACTAACATCCCGTAAAGTGTTTCAAATATACAAACCTAAAATATTAAACAGTATTATTCGTCTAACCATTTGGTTAAACATTGATTTGTACAATCTTGAAACTGAAAATATATTTTTGATATACATTATTCTCAGAAGAATTCGACGATAAGACTACTGTTTCAGTAATAATTATTATTGTCCTTTTTTGTCATCAAGAATACTACGAAAGATGAGCAATTTGGTGAACATGAACGGTAAGTATCTTAATTAAATATGAAATTACAGTGTAAAGAGAACTTTACAATGTACATCATTATTATTCGGCTGCAATTGAAATTTAGCATCTGAAGCTTCGAGCAACCAGGGAAAGAAAATGGACACAAATGACTCTCATAGGACCAAAACAACAGTGTACGGTCGTTGTTTTGATGAACGTCCTACTTATCCTAGTGGATTCGGCCACCAACAAACGTTTCAACCCAGAGCAGCGACATCGGTAAACGTATGACAATATTTATGCACATTTATACTAAAGAAATAACCGATTTTATACTCTTAAGACACCTGTGAATAATGAGAACCAAAGTGCCATAGGAGAAACAAAAAGAAAAGTGGTTCATTTTTTTTTAACGAAAAACAGCGAAATTGAACTAAAAACCAGTGAAAACGCATGGATTCCAGGGCGCATGCGAGCTGAAAGTACAAACGATCGTCAGTCGTCTGGCGATGGCGATACAAAAATGGAGGTAAATATAATGTAATATACTAGAACTAAATAATCCAACAGTATCGCAAAATTGACTTCAGTTCATATTATATCTACACATTTAATCGTCCACTTCATACGTGAATAATCATAACTTTTTTTGTTCTACAAGGAAATCCGGAAGAAGTTGATGTCAATACTCAACAAAATCACTCCGGAAAACATGGACCAACTATCAGATACCATTAATGCGCTCCCAATAGAAACCGAAGAGCATCTGACAATGGTCATACAGGTGTTATTTCAAAAGGTATTCTATAGAATCAACTATACACGACATGCAAACGATTTGCTTACGTTTGAACCTCAGATTAACACGAATCATCAGAGTATATTAACTGATGTATTATTTCAATTTTATTTCAATACACTGTAGGCTATAGACGAACCGAATTTCACCCCTCAATATGCATACGTATGCAAAACACTAAAGGATAGAGAAGTTAAGATAAAAGAGAGGAAAGAAAAAGTGACTTTTAAAAATGTAATAATAAAATACTGTCGGGACCGTTTTGAGCTAATGCAGGTCCACGAAAAAAATTTATTAAAAAAGCTCAAGGACCTGAACGACTGCAACGACCAAGTAAATCAAATAAATTATCTCATATGAATATCTCAAGTATTGCTTCTATTTACCAAATTATTATCGATGGTACCTATATTATATACAATGCGATAAAAATGTTGCAGGATATGAAAAGACAACTACAGGTGGAATACAACGATGACGAAAGGCTCCACCGGAAGAAATCGATTGGGAATTGCCGGTACCAACAAATAAAATAAATGAAAAAAATGAATCATTTTGATTTTAAACAATATCCGTTACTTTTCAGTTTTATGTGCGAATTGTACAAAGTCCAAATACTTACGAGCAGAGCCTTGGAAACTTGTATTAAACACCTTTTGAAATCACCCAACGAAGAGACCCTCGAATGCGTCTGCAATATATTAAATCACGCCGGAAAAACCTTAAACCACGTAAGATTTACCGAAACATTTTAGTGTCATCACTTACATGATTCGAGTCCATGTACATATGAAATCCAATTAATGTTTTCGTTTAAAGTTCATCAAAATCAAAGGCTCTAATAATATTTGTTTTACCACAAAATTGTAGAAAGTTATTTTCGAGCAACTAAGCGATTACACATCTTCCGCATACAAAACGAAGATACCCACCAGAATCAGGTTTATGATATTAGATACGATTGACCTGAAGGACAATAGTTGGGTGCCACGGAATTGTCGTAAGAAACCGGAGTTCTGTAAACCCAAGGTGCAATCAAACGCGAGAAAACCCGATGATAAACAATTCACGCGTGTTCAAAACGCACCCGCAGTGTTTTCAACGGTAAAGAGCTTAAATATTTGTCATTAAACCATAATAATACGAACACTATTTGATAAACTGTATTATAAAATATGTAATGTTAATGTACTTCATATACTTTATCAGGCGGCCACTCAACAACCAAAGGCCCCAATTAAATGGAAACTACCAACCGAAATAAAAAAGGTAAATATTGGTTTTAAAATAATTAAATATACAAAAAAGTGACTGAGATACTCTAGTTTTCGGTCATTAAAATAATATTTTTTTTCCTTCAGAATGATGAGCATATTGTAAACACTTTGGCAAAATGTACGAAAACATTAGACCTTAATAGTAATGGGTCATCACCAATGAATTCAAATGCTGTAATTGAGGGTGAAAAATCATCGGTAGTACATTGTGTTAGCCCTGTAAACACCAAGAACTCACATAGCGGTCAATCATTGAATGACGAAAACAATGAAACACAAGTAAGTCATAACAGACGAACTACAACTAAACTTGTTTTTTGTAGTATAATTCTGTATTCTGCGTGTGACTATAAACATATTTTCTACAATAAGGATATCCACGAGAAATGTCGATCCATAATCGACCAAATAAATGAAGAAAATATGGATTCGTCGGCGAAAACTATTTTATCATTGCAAATAAAAACGGAAGATAGTTTAAAACATATCGCTAATCTCTTATTTGAAAAGGTATTAAACATAAACCATAGTTATAGTACGCGTGATCACGCTACTATATTGTTCTATGTTTGTGTGTTATAATATTTTAAGACTCATCAAATGATATTCATTATCCTTACACTTTGTAGGCTGTTGACGAACCAGAGTTCACTCCTTATCTTGCACACGTTTGTTTGGTAATGAAGAACGTGGAAGTTCGTTCAACAAACCAGAAAGAAAATGTAACTTTCAGAAAACTATTGATCAAAATGTGCCAGGACTTGTTTGAATCGATGATCGTCCGAAAACGTTTTGTGGCAAAAGCCCGAAACGATATAGAAACTTGCAAAGATAAAGTATAAATAAAATTTAATGATTCAATGAACAATTTTATTATCATCAATGTATTATACGATATGACTATAATGTAATAGGAAATCAAGAAACAGCTCCAATCAGAATTCGATCGAAACGAAATAGTTTATTACAGACGTTCAACAGCTAACTGCAGGTACCTGTAAAACTTCATGCTCTAGTATAAGCTAATACTATGTCGAATGAGATAGAATTTTGGTTTTAATCAATTTCTTATCATACATGACTTATAGATTCATCTGCGAACTTCTTAAAGTGAAAATCTTGGCACCACCGATAGCAGAAATATGCGTGACAGAACTCGTAATGTGTCCCAAAGAACTATCATTTGAATGCGCGTGTGTCATACTGCAACTCGTTGGGGACAGAATATATCATGTAAGATACACTAATATTGGTCATATTATTTATTTTAAATTAATCAGTTTGATATATGATAATAATGTTCTATAGCCTAATTTTTTTGAATATATATTTATATATTTATTATGTATATTGTATAACCTATTTTTTATCACAATCATAGGATGGCATATTAGAGAAGTTGCTTGAATATTCAACTGTACACAAAAATAAATTTTCCTCAAGGATACACTCAATGATCCTAGATACTGTGGAATTAAAGAATACCGATTGGGTTAAACGTAATATCGATGATAAGCCGCCCCCTATATTAGAAAGAACGAATGAAGAAACTTTCAAAGAATCGTCAGTAAAATGCATTAACACACTACCGTCGACCATGTTGCAACCAATGTTAACGACTCAAGACAACACACACCCGGAGGTATTACAATCAATGAGTATAATATTTAAGCAAAGAAATAAAGTAACTTAAGATTTTCATAGTGTGCAATAGCCAATAATATAATAACACTTAAGTTTAAAAAGTATAAGTTCAAAACAATTTTTCATTATTTTAAATTAATTTAGACCTATTCATATCTTTACTTTTCAAAGATATTTACGGTCTATATATTTCACGAAAGATTTTAATTTTATCTATTGGTAATTCGACATTTTTTCAGTTAAATATTCACAAGACTGTTAAATCGATAATCAATTCTGTAAATGCAGACAACATAAACACAAAAATTAATGAGTTGTCTGTACATATAAAGAATATGGACGTGATGGAAAAAACAATTGACCTCCTATTCGCAAGGGTATCATTATATTTATTTATAGTTTTTTTTTGTAAACATAAATAAGAAAACATTTTTCATCTAAGGTTTAATTATATTTCCGTGTGAATCAACTGTAAAATGAATAAAATATGTTTTTATTTTTTTCAGGCGAAAAACAATCCTAAAACCATCCCAGAGTTGGTAGTCATGTGTTCTTCGATGCGGAACTTAACAACGAGCCCTGTGGTAGAGGCCCACATTAAGCCTACCTCCATGAAAAAACTAATAGAAATCCGATGCAATAAGGCATTGTTGGCCGGAATCCATAACCATCCAATTGAAAGCAAACCTACGTCGAAGGAATCTTACGCGTAATAATTTTTATGCATCGACTTATGGATTTATCGTTTTTTAGCAAATGATTTTTTGTATATTATATTTATATGAGTGGTGCGTGTGTATGTTATCTTCAGGTTTATCGGTGAACTATTCAACGAAAACGTTTTTACCGTTCATATCTTACTAGAGTTTTTAAAAGTCCTACCGGAAAAGCTGTCAAACGATGCTCTTGAAAATATATGTACCCTACTCAAAACGGCCGGGAAAAAAATAGAACAAGTAAATTAAACAGTTTTTTATTCAACAAATATTTGTCGCTTACAATAAAATGTAACGTACTTATACGTTTGTATTATTACAGGCGTACAGTTTGAAAAAAACCGTTAGAAAACTGACTGATATGGTTTCGAATGACGTTGAAGGGATATTTTCCGGTCGTAATGGAGCGCTACTGAAAGCACTTGTTGAACTTCGTGACAAAAAATGGGTCTCGAATTAAAATATCAGAGACAACCATTGTTCTGATTATGGTTTATCACCCAGCTGAAAATTACTAATATTCATATAACTAATTTGCTGCATAACACAATACAAAGTGGCCTGTTGTAATATCCCAATGAAAATATTTGTCTGGAATATTTTATTTTTTTTATACAATTTAATAGGGGGGGGGGGACATTAAACAATTGTAGTCAAATTTTTTTTTATCCCTTTACCGCCTGGGAAAAACTTTTGAATCAGACATTTCTATTAAATTACAATTTATTACATTTATTTACATTTATAAATTTAATTAATATCAACTGTACTACAAGTTGTACGTACTATAGTTAAATAGAAATGAAAAATGAAAACATTTTTTTCAGTCGGTTGAGGGAGAAAATACAAATATGCTTATTTAAGTGTTTAATATTGCCTCCATTTCATTAAAACAAAAACATTTAAAAAAAAAAAAATAGATACCTGGACATATTTTCATAGGGGTATCACGGTGGGCCACTCTATATAATCGTCATCCTTTAATAACGAATACGCAACAGCACTTTTCAAAACATTACTTGAAAAGGCATTTCACCCAAACAGTGTGCACTTAGCTCCAATTAAAAAACAAATATACAGACTACTAGTATTAATTTGAACAGTTTAACATGGAACGATCAAACTTGGAACATCAAAATTTGAAATGGCCATTTTATAGACGTATAACATTTTATAAGAGTCATCGACATAACTTTGAACGGCAAAAACTGAAACTATATTAATTGGAATGTATTTATGGTTCGAAAATATTAGAGATTCAATGACATTACCTTGATCCGTACCAAGTTTTTTCTGTAATATTTTCTAACTATCAATCAACAGTCGCAATTTAATCTACACCAATTTATGCTGTTCCAAGTTGTGCCGATTGTACTCATATGAAATCAGTTGTGCGTTCCTAAACTTACCTATCCAGTTTTGCAGTTACACGTTATTTTGTTCTACGTTATTCTGTTCCAAGTTATACTGGCATCCTGAACAAGACAGTCAATACCATTAAAGACGGGCAATCATCTTATATCCACTTACATAATTAATAATCACCTCAACGGCATTCAGGGTTTGCTCCATCCTTACAAACCAGAAATTCAAATCAAGAATTGTATGTACTCGTACTTATCATTAAATAATAACCTCAATAACTAACTTTGTCATATTTTGATTAGACTTATCGATTGAGTCTTCACGGCCACATTACTCTAAGGACATACAATTATATATGGAGAAACGTGTTTATCATTGCTTCAGAAATAAATATCAAAAATGTACATTTGTAAATTGATTGTATTTGAAACTTTATGTAATATTAATTCTCATCAATAAAAAAAAATGTTTGTACAAACTTCAACTAGGTGTTTTATTGATATGAAATTGTATTCAATTAAATTATGAATAAACGATATCAACAGTAGTGCTGATACTTTTTACGCTATAACTATTAACCGTAACGATTCAGAACATTTATAAGTTATAATAAGATTTTATTGACATTCATAACTTTTGAAATATTTGAATGAGATTTGTAGTGTTTACGGGCATAATAAAAATAATATGAACCATTATAATATTATTATGTATAATCATTGACGATCTTCATCTTGCCAATAACTTACCTATCTACATATATGATTTCCCTTACAACAACTTGTGAGTTTTCGGTATATATTTTCAATAACAAAAAAATACAACATTTATTTTCAGAAAAGCAAATATTTATTTTTATCTTTAATTGTTATTAATAACATAATATTGTATTAATTTATGATGATAATATTCATGAAGAAAATTGTGAAAATAAGTTTTGAACGATAAGATCATTATTACATTTGTACGCCGCCGTGCTCGGTCGCTGTACTTGGTAATCACTAATCAGTGATCGCCAATCAGTAATGAGGAAGGTAATGTTCATAGCCGTCAAAATATTCACTGCCGTGGTTGTAATACGGGTAACCATAGCCTGCGAATCAAAACACGTTTTTAAGTACACATTATTGTTCTTTCGTAGTATTTTTATCGTTTCGTGTGGTGTTTTTTTTTTTTTTTTTATCCACTCGACCGTGATCGTTTGAACGATTTAATTTTACCCAGTCCACTGCTGTATCCAACAGAAACGCCGACTCCTCGGTAGGGGAACGGCGAGTACCGTGCGACTGGATATCCTGCACCGAAACCGAATGAGAACGGCAAGTGTAAATGTGATGTCTCCGCCGGCTTCATGGTCTCTTTGGGCTCCGCTTGGTTTGGTTGCGCGGCCGGCATAGCGAAAGCGACGGAAAACAGTGCCACGCACAGAATCTGCAAAAGAAGAAAACCCGTGTCGTTCATAATTCCGATCCAGTAGAAGTTTTACATTCTTCAAACGAACCGTAATCGATTTCATACAGCCAAATGCAGCTACACGATAATATTGTTGTGATCAAAGCGTTTTCAAACATTAAAAATAATATGTTCAGAACGTTTTCCTACCGGGTCTCCGGGACGAAAATATTAAATAATCTAAATGTGTCCTGTCCGCGTCACGCAGTCAATGTTGTGATTCCACTGACATACAACGCGTATGAACTTGTTTTAATTTATTTGTATTTTAAAATGCACTGCGTAATTTTTAATATAACTGCAATATTGAGATTGTAATTTTATTTACCCTTTGCGTTTTATTTTTCAACGACTACCATATAATTGGTTTTTTAATACATTTTATTATTAGCATTTATTGAGATAAAAATACATACATATAATAGTATATTCCGTATTTAAATAGAATAATAAATATGCAAAATTATTTTGAATCAATAAATAAATGAGATAAAATATTAACACACCCAATGTATTATTGTAGATGAAATTATATCAACATTACAATGGGTTTAATTTGAAAAATTAAATTTATTGATTTCATCGTGTCAAATATAAATCATATAATAAATAGTGTTGAAATTGTAAATAATAAATAATTTATAATAGAACTCGTGACTTACCAAAATGAATTTAGCTGCCATCTTCCTGGGAACGCTGTTATGATTTATCAATAAAATCGATCGTGACTGGTAACTCAACAAGGTGGTACTGATTTTCATTCGGTGGTGATCGCTTTTATATTGTGATTTTTCCCAAATAATCATATTTTTCCTACAATAGGTTCGTAGTAATTAACATTCAATGCGATTTTAATGCGTAATTGAAACTCGACCAAGGATAACCGCAAGACGTGTATTCTTCCCTGTGGCTTTAACAAAGGTCATCTAAGGAAAAACAAACACCATAAGTAATTAATGATATTTTTACTGTTCTTACGTTACCCACGGAAAATATTTCATTATGTATTTTAATAATTTTGACAAAATCAGATAATACATTTTCAATATTTTGAAATCATATGATAATAACTATTTCTATACATTTCCAATTGTTCGTAATCTACCAAAGAGCTTGCTATTCACAATACCAACCATCAAATGTTCTTATTTTTAAAAGAATAAGTATACTCAACAAATATCTCGTTTAAATCATATTATCGATTGGAAATCTTATTTAGCTCATCATTTTTTAAATGGTTATTTAGTAAAAGTTTTCAGTAGTTTAAAAAAGCTTTACAAAATTACAGAAAATTTAGACTATAATAGATTCAAGCAACACGCATTTTATGAAATATGTTTTATTTATTTTGAACACATTCAGTGTATAAATAATCTTTCAATGTACTTGTTTTTTTTATATTCAATACGTCTACAATATGTGGTATCAACAAAAATCTAGGTACATATTAACAATTTGAAAACAATAATTCATGTATTGCGTCAAAAATATTTTTACTTTAACGATTAATTAATTTATAAATTGTAAGCATTTTTCATTAAACTGGCAATTATATTATTTTCTTGAATAACATCACATTATTTTGATAGAAATAACAGAAATCAACAGAAATTAAATACAGTTCGAGTTGAACCCTACCATATTCCAATGATATTTACAGTTTTAATTATAAATTGTGTTATGATGTTATTTATGTTTTCATTTGAAAAAGTTTTAATTTCAGTTTAAAACACTTCACGTCTTGAAACTTAGTATGACTGCACAGAAAATACTTCAAAATTTTGTGAACATCAATGAATTTAAAGATCATTAATTCTATATTATGCAATATTTTTGCTCATACGAAATAATGATATATTTATTTCAAACCGTGTGTTATGGTTTATTTTCATGTCTAATTATTATTAAGATTAATAATTTAAACAACAAATAAATAAACAAAAATGTAACATCTTCAATATTTTAAAAAAAAAAAGAGTGAATAGTTAGTTTAGGGGATACGATTAGTTTTGAAATTGTATTGTTATCATAGTTTAATATCGTCTTGATTAAAAATGTGTTGAAAAATATACATTTTGGGTTTAGAAATCATAATTCTTATTTCTTAGGTCGAAATAATTGCTTATTAATAAGTTATAACGTTAAGTTATAAAAAGTAATCAAGTACATTATAATATTTATTGTTTTCAAAACACCAATCAAATTGTCATTATCATTTATAGGAGTGTGTTAACATTAATGTGTATATATATTATATGATTTTAAACTTCTATTAAGTGGGAATACCATTTACTCACAAGTTGTTTTGTATTAACTCCGTTAATAAGACATTAAGATTTTCATGATCGATAAACTTAAAAACCATAAATAAATAAAATAATAATTTAAAGGTATTATTAAGAATAATTTGAGTACAACCAAAATCCAATGAAAATGTTCCGAGTGTTCAAGAGTTGAAGGAATCTTAAAAATATAATCATTATTTAATTTTTCCTTAAAGTATAAGCATAAGTGTTTTAGATTAGCCGCATTTCTACAATACATAAACATATTATGCATACAAGTCTATCCTGAAACAATATTTTTTCTGTTCTTGATAATTAAATTGAAAAACGGTACCCTATTACCTAGATGCACTTTCTCCTTTTTCAAATCTACAACATAGCAATGCTGTATTCAGTAGAACCAATTTTAGTAAACCGACCTTTAATTGAACTCAAAGGGAAGAATATTATTTGTTTCTCCTTGTAGGTTTTTTCACGGTACTTGAACTTCTAAGCTGGTTTGAAGCTTTTTAAAATTTCAGCATTTTACATTATTGTAACTCACTTAAGAATTAAAATAGCGTGAAAATGGACGAAAAGACACAGACAATGTTCCTCCTTTTGAATTCAATGGTAGGTTACCCTAATATTGTAGCTAAATACCCAAAATTGGTTCTACTGAACTCATATCTGCAATGTTGTGCGTTTGTATGACAGAGAAAACGCATAGGGGCGTGGCGCCTTCTGAAGACTAATTATTGAATCCAGTTAAGTTTTCAAAATGTTTCACTTCTTTTTTCCTTCACTTACTTAGTTTACACAGTAATAATTGAAATTTTAAATCATCACCTATTACTTAACCATCATCATATGACTATCAAAAGGTCTCCCGTTCGTGACACACATTTGCCTATCATGTCACCGACCAGTATAATTGCATGTGCGTGCTTGCTTATGAGTGTATGATCACACGCGTGACACGCACGCATTCAACTTATAATACGGTTATGCGATGCGTGATATTAATCAGTCTGAACATTGGAAAAATAAAATAAGATAATTGTATTGAAAACTTATACCGAACTGCTAAGTTTGATAATATACAATCAAACTCCACTGCGTTTGCAATGCACCATGGATGAACGGTGAATATTTATTAATAATTATTACAGAATAAGAAAGATGGAGAAATAATATACGTACCTATAATACGCTGTCATTGATACTAATTATTGTTCCAAGGTAAAATAGAAAATCTTGACGAATAGCTACTGTTTAGAAAAACATTTTCTAAAGAGGTCTCTCGCGCCGTCGACTGCATCATGGACCTAGGTCTCAAGCTTAGATACAATCTTGACCCAAGTACTCATATCGAATATGTGTGTTGCAAGGCTTTCAAAACTCTCGGTTTTATCATGCGTTTAACAAAAGACTTTCGTCTTAAATTATCGTTAAAAACACTATTTTGTACACTTGTGCGCCCAATTCTTGAGTATGGGGCTATAATATGGGACCCACATACTGCTGAAAATTCAAGACAGATTGAGAGTGTCCAACGTAAATTTCTACGCTTTGCTAGCTTTATACTAAAAATTCCTTGTGTTCCTCATAACTATACCACTGTTGCTACAAACCTTGGCTTGATTTCTTTAGCTGAGCGTCGACGTCTCGCTAGTATTAAATTCCTTACAGGGTTATTAAATAATGACATCGATTCACCTACCCTTCTTTCTCTAATCTGCTTTAAAGTACCATCCCATTCCTCTCGTTCGACTGCCTCTTTTTACGTACCAAATTCTACCAACAATTATATGGCCAACGCACCCCTAAGGAGACTTATGTCAATCGCAAATACCGATCCCGCCTTTAACGGTTGCTAAATTTTTGTTGTAAAACTCAATATTTGTAATATTGTATCTTGTATTATATTGTATTATATCCTTATATTGTATTGTTAACTCAAATGTATATTTAAAAAAGGGCCATGCCCGAATAACTAATAATAAATAAATAAATAAATAAATAAATAACGATAATTATGTCGTTTTACATTATACCTAGGTATATACTTGTGTTCAACATTTATACGATTTATATAACCAATAAACATTTATATGATTTGAAAATCATTCAGAAAAGTAAGAAAATTATATGAATAATAAATGCTTGTAGAATAACATAATAATTTCAGTTAAAATTAAAACTTATTTAATTTGTATTCGTATAAGTGACAGTGACAGTATTACAGTAATAATGTCAACTAAATTATCACTTTATAGATTTATTGTTCAATAATTGTATTAAATTACAACAAATGTGTAAAAAATCAATTTTTATATTGAACCTGCCCGTTATTATAACTTTTTACATCATTTTAATTATAAGTCATTGCCTATTTTTGTTTTAAATTGGAAATTTCTATCACCGTGAGTCACCGTCTGTCAACAGAAAAATCGATCACAACGGAAAATCTATTATTTTCCCTAACAGAATTATTAAACTTGTACTAAAATTTTTTCATTTATAATTTGAGTAAGGATAACATGTTTGCCTATGCTCATTATATAAATTTATTTTTAATTGTAATTGTATTCAGTTACCTCGTGCAATAATAAAGTGTTGCAACTTGCCTTTTTGATAATTTAATTAAACTTAAATTTATCAAACAATTATTTTACAAATTTATATTTACACTTTAAATGTGTGTTCATAGTTTATATTTACAAGAACACGTTTTTTTTAATTTATATAAGTATTAAGTAAATTTGTAATACAAAATATACTTGAATTGTCATTATTAACACTAATCGATTTAAAATTATCTATTTATACGTGAAGTATTAATGTATTAATGTAATAATGTATGCAGATGATAAAAGACGCCTACTATTTATACATTATGCATATAATATTTATAGATAATTTATCATAATTGGTTAAAACACTTATAATCATGAAATTAGTTATTATTTATTTTTTATTATGATCATATTCTTTACAAACACTATGAAATTTCATCCCAAAACAGGTGATAAAAAAAAAATAGAATTTATTTGCTTATATTTATTGACACAGGAGAAATCGCAATTAGTAAATGCTCATGTGGAACTTGTAAAGTTTCGAGGGAAATTTATAATAAAAGGAAGACAAATGTATTTTAAATTTTAGTAAAATGAAAAGCATACTATATAAATGCTTCAAAGTTGTTGCTTTAAATTACTTATACTCGTATGTAAAACTATTAATAATGCCTTTATATTAAGTTTGTATTTGATTCTGACTTATAAGCAATTTCCCTTTAATTGTTAGTGTAGAACGGCTTCACTAACAACATTCTAACAGTTGTTTCAACAGTTATAAATAATATTACGTGCGAATGTTATACAAAAATAGTAATGATTTTATCATAATTGATAAATAATAACTATAATATTATTATTTTATGAATATGAATAAAACACTGTTTATTTTAATACATCATATCATAAAATATAAGTACAATCATCTATAAAAACGTGTGTGTGACGTTATCACATTCTATTAATGTTTTATGATGTTAAATTGTTAAATATTATTAATTGACTACATTAAATATTTGTGAGACACTTGTGTTTAAAAAATAAACCCACAGTTTAGTATTAGCATTCATAACAAACTTGATATGAAACAAGCTTTATACATAGTATGAACTACATATACATCATAAAATATTTGGTATATTAGAAATTTTATTTAATATTTACATATGTGATTAATTTATCAACTATAATAAAAATTAATCTCAGTTGTACACAAAAACATTATATTCACAGAATAAATTATGGAAAAAAAAATGTGCTTAAAATTACATTATTTTCTTATTTTTATCTCTTGAGCCAAAATAATACCCGTTAAATTCAGGTTTCTTAACCATACGAGTAGAATATGGTTTTTTCCGCTTAGACTCATGTACGTCTTGATCTTCGTCCTCCACATTATAAGGATTTTCTTCGCTCTCTTGTTGATACTGAGGTCGTTCAACCGGTTCTTCTTCATTCTCAACTTCTTCTCCGTCTTCTTGGGGTGCGGTGTTTTCGTCTTCCACTACCTCACCACTTTGTTCTTCTGGTGTTTCATCAACCACCTCCTCCACCGGAATTTCTGTAGTTGTCGTTGTCGTTGTCGTTGTAGTCCTTCTTCTCTTCTAAAATAAAAATAAAATAAGAATAAATAATTAAAACTCACGGAAAAATAATAAAGTTCTAGACAAACCTCTTTTTTTCTCGGCCTTATTATTTTTGGACAGTCGGGTTTCTTTGACTGTTCAGTGGGTCCATCCTTAATGGTTTCTTTACTAGGGACTTTAAACTTGAATCTATGGTCGACAGTAGGGCCGAATACATTTTTAAATAACTCTTTAGTAGAGCTACCTTTAAATCCGAATTTACCAATAGATTCTTCGGCAACACCATCCTTAACCTTTTTTTCTAAATAAACAGGACCATTGGTTAATGCTGTTTTCGTATCTTCTTCATTTTTCACTTTTATAACTTGCATCCATTTTCCAAGTCCAGTGTCCGGGTTAATCACGTATATCAATGAACCTTTTTTATCTAATTGCGATCGTTCAACATCGTTGGTGCTGTTAGCTACACTGTCGTTATAATTTATTATTTTAGTTTTGCTATCACCGAATGCTATTGCTGGTAAAAACTTTGGCGTCGTTTCATATCTAGGTGTAGTAGAAAATGCTACATTTATTTCCTCCGGCAATGATTCCGACTTTTCCTGATCGGTCACTAAGTATTTACTGCTGAATACCTGACTACTTCTGCTGTGAAATGGAGGATTGTGTACTACTCTTTTTACCCTGACTCGCGGCCGTTCTGTATGATAATAATAGCGCGGCTCCTTTCTTCTAACATCCACGTTGACGGAAATGTTATCTCTTTTATCTCGAAACCATGTCCCATTTTTTGGGGTATACATTCTAACTCTTGCAGTAGGTGAAGATAAACTCACATTTGTACTAGTATTAATATTTAGTTTCCTTTGTTTCGGTTTTTGTAATTCTACGCCTTTCATGTTTCTTTTAGTTCTTCTATAATTTTGCAATTTGAATTTATTTATTCTTTCACCATTATTTTTGTCGACTACTGTCGTGGTTTTAAGTTTAGCTGAAGGTGTCATTTTAATATTAAAAAAATTATGAACTATCGGTGCAACCATAACATCATCGTCGTCGATAAAAAAGGAAGTAATAGGACTAAGTACGTCAAGTAAATCGGGCTCATTTGATTCTTCATTAACTTTTACCTTTTTAAGCATTTTTTTTGCCATGGGTTTCTTTAATTTTTGATATTTTTTTTCTGTTTTTTTTGTTTGTGGAGGCGGAACAAGGCCTAAGATCTTATTATCAGTAGAACGGTTATCTTGAACGATTGACTCTGGTTTTGGTATAGGGTGCTGTATTGTATATTTTAGCACATGTTCATCATTTGAAGAAACTTCCGAATCATTTTCTTCTACATTTGGTTTTGTGTCATTAGTATAGACTACGGTTGAAGATTTGGTCGGAAAAGTTAAAATTATTGGTTCTGGCATTATTGATTCCAGCCCTTGGATCTTATGATTGGTGGGAAGGCTTTTATTCTCTGACCTGTAAAATATAATTTAAATTAAATATAATAAACTGCGATGCATTGGTATTAAATATTATAGTTTACCTTCGACTTCGTTTATCCTTATTAGGGAACCAATGAGGAGATATTAATTCATCAGCGAAATTCCAGTCCACATGTGGCTTTCCCGGGTGCATTTGGTCGACTTTTTTTTCCGTAGGTTTTTTAACAGAAAATAATACTTCTGGGAACCCAACATCTTTTTCTTTAAAAATCGGATTGTCTAAAGGGTCGCTTCCAAAATATTTTGTTTTAAAGCATCCAATTTTATCACCAAGAGCGTTCACTTTAGCAGTATTACTAGAAGGTTCACCCTTCCATTCGCCGTCATCAGTTTTTTCAGGAACAATATTAATAGGTGCCGACATTTCATTACATTGAATACTATCTGTAGATGCATAGAACTCCATGCCACCAGCAGTTTTTCTTGGAGTCAAATTTGGATTCGTAGCATATCGTATTGCCGATTCTTTAGGTGCATTTTTGTAATGGGAATATACAACAGTATCAATAGGAATTTCAGTTGTAGTTCCACTTGAAGCAATATTAATTACCTCCAAATCCCTTCGTGTTCTCCTCGGATAGTTATCATTAAGAAGTTTGGCCAAATTATTCACCCGTTCGTTATATTCTAACGGAAGTGGACGATAAGAGCCTGATTTATGAATTCCCGAAAAATGTGCCAAAGTTAAATTTTCAACATGTCGAGTATTTTCGTCCTCCGATTTATCCCGACCTCTGTGACCTTCTGACATGCTTTTTATTGAGTCCTTTGGCAAATGTGGATGTCTGTTATTATTCCAGTATACACTTTTATTATTCAATTTTGGACTTTGTGTCGTTGCTTCGACTTTGACTCCACTATATCGGCTTCCGGACGGAAAATGATCGTCGTGATATACATATGAGTAAGGATTATTCATTTTTACAGACTTTTCATATGGTATTAATCTGTATATAGAAGATGGCTTACTACCAGAACTTTCAGGTCGTTTATTCATTTCAAAATTAGGAAAACTTTCGGCTTTATTAAATTTAGAAAAACTGTCAGCTGATAACTGAGTAGTTGGTCCCCTAATATTAGGATAATTTTCCCAGCTTTCAGTGGTCTCGACTGGTTTTTTATGAACA
This sequence comes from Periphyllus acericola, assembly GCA_949715065.1. NCBI lineage: Eukaryota > Metazoa > Arthropoda > Insecta > Hemiptera > Aphididae > Periphyllus > Periphyllus acericola. Next base: position 44,758,452 of record OX454266.1, on the reverse strand, counting down.
ATATTGGGCCTGTTATTGAATTTTGAATATTCAGAAAGACGTGCACTTTCAGGTTTTGTACTACGTGGAGGGTTTTCATTTAGTTCAATATTAACGTGACCTTTATTCAAATTGCTCGGTGGTCTTTGTCCATGATGATTGTCATCATTAATAGTATGTTTCACATTTTGAAAATTTGGATAAACTTCGTACTTGGGATAAATGCGCAGACTTGGATCTCCTCTTGAGTCGACATTATAATTATTTTTTTTTAGCCTTGTTATAAATGGAGCATCATAACTTTTAGGGGGACTGAAATTTTGAATACTTGTACTTGTGTATCTAGGACCTGAATTTCCATAGTTTCCTGATCCTATTTCGATGTCTCTATGGCTTTTATGTTTCTGCTCTCGATAAGGCTCAGACTTTAAATTACTGTTAAAGTTTTCTAAAAATCCGGATTGAACGGGTTTATTTTTTTGTCGTTGATTAGTGGCACTGCCATCCGGTTTAGTACTATGAGTTAAGTCTGTTTTAAGTGGTGTTGTTGATTCTTTGTATTTATTATTTGAAGGTAAATTTATGTTGTCGTACGATAAGTTTTCTCCGGGTGACTTGATTTTCTTCTGCTTTGAATTTATGGCACTACCATCATAATTGGTCTGGGGGGTGAACTCATAATTTGAATATAATGGGCCCTTTGTATTGCCATCATTAACATTCGAATTTTGAGGTTTTGGTCTTAATTTTCTAATCGGCTTGTTTGTTGACTCGGGTGTCAATAAACCAGTCGGAAACACATACTGGTACGGTGTATCATGATTTATAGTGTACCCGTACTTTGTAGCGTGACCGTTTTGTTCGTGTAGCTCGGAATTCATTTTCGATTTAACTGGTTTTTTGATCTCGTGCTGTGGATTCTTATAATCCGTCGGTGGTGCTATCGGTATCCACGGAGAGTTATCATAACTTGCTACCACGTCCGTTTGAATGTTCTTTTCGTACATAAACTGAGGTTTTTGCGCATCAACCTCTTGACGTTTTCGCGGCCTACTTCTGGTCCTGTTTACTTTTTGTTCAATTTTAATCTGTTTTGTCATCGGGTGTCGAAGGTTATCGTGTCTCATAATTGGTCTATAGGTTGTTGGTTCCACATTGTCTCTAGTTTTACTAAAACTAGATACTCGTCTAGACTCAGCTCCTTCTTTTTTAACATCTCTTTTATCGGTATCGGTAAAGTTTTGTACAACAATTGTCTTACCTCCGTCGAACTTCGTATAATTTCCTGAAGACTTTTCACTTATTGGATTGCTATCATTAACGATGACTTTTCTTTTGTCACCATCGTCTTCGTATCTAGTTTTCTTACCAGTAGTCGTTTTAGATCGGCTCCAAGTTCCCCGACCAGATGGTGCAACTGATGCTACGTGGTCTTTCGTTTCTTCGGTATAAAGTGAAGAATTATTTGGACCTAAAAATTCTACACTTTGATTATCCTTTACTTCTTCTTCGACTTTTAGCTTTTTCGATGCTCCGTGGTCATATGCGGCATCTTCGTAGCCTTGTTCTTCGTACACCTATAAGAATTAAAAATATTAATAATAATAATAACTTTCTATTTTATTTAAATAGCGTTCAATGCGTGTGGAATTCACAAAATCTATCGATTTCCCCACTATTGTTCACGTGAATAATAAGCAACTGACATTAACTCGGTTTTCATTTATGTCAATAGGATACGCCATTGTCCACCAATTTTTCACACAGGCCTGTTGTTTAAAAATGTTAGTTTTAATAATATAATAAACTCTGCCCACAACTATAAACAACAAACGAACAGCAACAAAGTTTTGATATAAACACTACTATTTATAAGTATATTTGTTTTACAAAATAAAAATGACTCGAAACCATACGAACACATTTTTAGAAACTATATACAAGAGAGATCCATAGATGATATTATATAGAACTCGAACGAATATATTTTATATTTTGAGATACAATACAGGAGGCCTTGAGTGCAATTATCGGGAAACAAAATAAAATAGTCGTGAAATCGAGTGTGATGTGGTTTAAACTTCATAATTACGCGGTTTTCGAAACCGTTGTCATATATGACTACAAAAAGTAAATATACGTATTATAACATGTGTAACGTTCACATAGAATTATATTTTTTCTTATAAAATACTCTCTAATTTTGAAATTAGATTTTTTTAAATGGTATAATAAATATTATCAATTAGGTAAATCACTTATACAGATACTGTATTTAAAAAAAAAGATTGAGCCAATACCCATGTCATGTCATGTATACATTTATAATAATATTATAATCAATTAATTAATGATAAGTTAAAAATAAATTTAAATACATTTTATGGTTTCATTTATCAAACAATTATATTTATGAACATACAGGTACCTAAGTTAGTATTAATACTTTAATACGATGATCTATAACAAATATTAATCAATATCATGCATATAAAAAAATTAAGAACCATTATTCAAGAATAATAACATTCAAATAAGTAAAACAGAAAAGTTTAAACTATGTATAAATTAATATAGATTAATTTTATTCGATTCATCATGTAAATGTAAACAAAACAAAGTTATAGTTATAATATTATGAATAAAAGAAATTATTCTTTTATATTCACCAACTCATTAATACATTTTTGAATAGGTATTGAATTTTAACATAATTCAATAAACTGTTAATTTGATATATTTGTTAATAGTAAGTAAAGAAATCAACTTTAGTAATATATTGTGATTACTAATGATTACCATGTACGCAATCGATTATAATTACTAAATAACACAATGTTTGCTAGTAATTTGATTTATATTTAACTGATCGAATTAATAAAAAATATATTTCTTAAAATGTTTGCACTTTAAAAAAGTTTGTACTTACACCGACGTTCACTTGATATTCAAGAAAATATAAGGACTTTTTATCAAGTTAATTTTGTGTTTTTAAAATATTCTGATGCGTGCGATTTACTTACTGAACAATAATTTACTACAAATTCAAAAAAAATGTAATGCTCATATAGTTTAATAAACATATAGCATACTTAGTGTAACGTTGTGCTTTTAAATTATTGCTAACTTGAAACTATATTTTTGATCCATTGATAGTAAACATATCAAAAAGATGCCTAATATACTAAATATGATGAATAAATATATTTATGTATAGTTGGTTAACTTTATTATAGTACAATATTCTTATAAAGAAACATATTATATCATGAAAATTAGATATGGAAAGTACTGAGAAGTACTAGGATTGTACAAAGAGTCATCGTTTAAAAACAAAAATGTATACAATATTCAGCTGTGGAAAAACTGCCATTACAATCCATTATATATATTTTATCGTTAACAAATTTGAATTCAATAACTATTATAGTATAAAGATGGAATAGGTAATGTCTCACTTATTATCACTTATCATATTATATCATCGATAGATAATTAAAACTGATAATATGAAAAAAAAAAAATTGAATCATTTAACTCGTTTTCTGTGATACCTATTATGCTATTTTATTGTTGATATGAAGACACTTTAAAATCTATGTTTTGTTACTAAAAATAAAATATTACATGCTTTGTACTTTGTAGCATAATAAATTAAATTTAATAAAAAATAAATAAATCGTATTTTATCGTATTTTATTTTAAAGATTTAAAATGAATCGTTTGTAAAAAAAAAGTTAAAAATGTGCAACCCAACAGATATCGTGACTTAAAAATGTATAAGCTCCGAGATTTTTATACAAACTTACTTCTTGTGTTTTTTTGTGCGTCACGACTTCCCTGAGTCTTGGTGCATTTGCTACTTCTTCCGAAGTGGCCGCTTCTTCCATCGCAGCTTCCTGCGGAAGTCGCTTAACTGCATCGTATCTTCTGACCTGGACGTACGTCTGTTGGGGAACGAAATCCAACTTCACACTAGGCGGTGGCGTTCCCAAGTCGCCAACGATCTGAACCCGGGTGGGCACGTCCTTCGGTATTTCGTGTTCGGACACATAGTTGCGGACGCCGTACTCGTCCCCGTCGTGAGGTTTGCTACCATAAGTCTCAGGTAGTACTGTGTGCACGCTGGACGATAGGGCGACGGGACATATTACGCACAACACAAGACGTATTAGAAGCATGTTATGTCGGCATGTCAGAAGCGTTGTCGCGATACTAAATCACTTTTACTATCTCGCCGTGGTCGTCCGGGGAAACCTTTCTCCGGAGGCGAATGAAGGGAAACAGTGAAAAAATATACGGTGATAAAAAACAAACAAACATTGACCAATGTGGAAAATTCGAGCCTCCGGAACTATTGGTTGGCATGCGGTTATAAGATTATCGTCCGGTTCGTTAGCCGCAAGTGAAAACAATTAAAACCATGACAAAAAAAAATATGAAAGAAAGAAGGAAAGAAAGAATGAAAGAAAGAAAAATATCCATTGTTGTTGAATGGTTTTGGATCAACCGATGAAACGCGTATGCGTATAACTGTAGAAAAATTGATGAACTATATAGATATAACATATACTTGAGCAGCAAACACATGAAAATCAAAATTATCAAAAAAATTATAGTAATTAAATAATACATCGTCGTAGAACTCATACCGTTGGTACATTTGATGTTCCTTTTTAAATTTTTAATAATGCCGATAATCGGTATTACAAGGTCGATTTGTTATTATTCATAAAAGGATATATTTTGTATGACTAGGTAACAATTTTGTTTTACGAATCAAAATATCTTGTCCACGTTAGTTTCCATAGATTTCAATAAAGTAAAAACGCCATTTATGGTTCAAACTTTTATTATTCTTCATTAGAATATTGCATCAATAGATTGTCGAAAAGCGATAAGCTAAACTAAGACACATTTGACAAAAAAATAACAGTGGTATACAGGATAATTATTTTCCCTCCTCATAATGGTTACCGTCACTTCTTTGTTGATACTTGTGAGAATTCCAATAGATCACAATTTCCCGTGCCTTATATTAATCTGGGGTTTGCCATTCCTAAATCCATCCTAAAAAATTGGCTTATACGAGTATATTACTGACCGTAGTATATTTTTAACTCGCTCTTCCATCTAATAACATAATCATACAGCATTTAAGTAATAATGGGGTACCTCATTATATTTTCATTTATAATTTTGTAGCGATAAAGTGCATAAACTATGTGTGATGTACCTTTTGAAGTTACATTTAAAAGATAACTAAATCGTATAAAATCTATCAATGATCGAATATTCAATAATATTTATGTATAAATAGAAAATGTCACGTGATCATCATTGAAATATTGGATTGGCGGTCTATAATTTTTTCTTATAAATACCTTTATACATTACCTATACAGATAACTAATAATTCAGTTAAAAATCCAATAACATATATTCTTATTAGTTTTCTTGACAAATCGTCCCAGATTGTTTCATTTTAGTCATCCGGAACAATGCGCCAGTAATGTACTGCCAGTACGTGCGTAATAAGATGGGTAATATTATTTTGACGTAAAAATATGAAGAATGAACCACAGTGACCTATAGACAGCGTCTGTTCTAAAATAGGCCAATATATTCAATTGTTAGCTGATACTGACGGCTATAATTATTTTTTATAATTGAAACATTTTTGTATTCAATTTCAAAATACGCCCAAACTATTGTTTACGCAGTATTCGGTTTCCATTAAATATTTTTCTACCTAGTGAAAACTACTGGTAAATTTTATCGATCAGACACTAAATTGTGAGAAAGAATTCAAACATGTATTGTAAACTACTCTTTACGAAAAAAAATCAATGATACGTAATGGTATATCGGTGTCTACAAAATACTGCAGTCTGAAATGTATTGATGATATTAGTAATTTTACTGGTGGCAATAAATTACTTAATTGTATTTGAAAACAGTTCGTTGTTTAACAATATGTATTGTTACAAATTATCTGCCACCAAAAAAACAGTGTTTACTTATTTAGATTATATTATGTTCGTATGATTAAAATCTATATCAGGTGTATCATTATTTCCATTGATTATGCCGAAATAAAATTAAACCCCGGTGTTTGATACATGTTTAGTGTTTAACTTACACTTAGATTCGTATAATAAGTCATTTTATTATTTGCTGCTCTTATTATTTATTTTAGCACTGTGTTCACGTTGTATTTGATGTATAATTTTTTTTACTTTTTTTTTTAGAGTATATGATCATTATATTATCGTATAATATGTATCATAAAACATTGACACAAATTATTTCCAATGGTTTACTTTAAAACTAATCTACTTACAATTTTTCAATCGGTTTTTAAGGAAAAAGTAATCTCTACTCAATTTTCTTTGTAATAATCTTTAGTATATTATGTTTTCTATCATTTTTTTTTTTTGCTATGGATAATACTAATGCACGTGATTGTAGTATTGTACCAATACATTCCACAACTCTCTATATTAACCGTATGGTTCTTGCTATACGAAATTAAGGTTACAATATCAGTAGTAATAATAATTTTTTAATAATTTCCAAAACTATATTGGTATAATAATACCCACGTGTTATTGTGCATTAAAATGCAACATAACGGTGATAGTGAAAATCGCATACTTCATATTACGGGAAACTGAATGTTTAATTCGTTCGTCATTGTATAGAAATCCGGAAATTGTTTTTATGTTCATCCGACAGTTGCTTTTCGTGGTATTTACTCGGAAAAATAAGTTTAATTAGTCTGACATTGAAACGTTTAAGAAATTGAATATTTTTCAACTGATAAATAACGCGTGTCAATAAATTACAAGTCCAAAGAGATGCAGTAACCTTATAAGCATGGTCGTACATTATGTGTAGAGAAATGTAAAGAAATTAATTTATCAAATTGTAAAATAAAATTTATTTCATAAAATGTTGGTGAATCCCTACAAAAAAACATTCTTACTACCAAATATTTTAAAACAAATCATATTCAATAAGTTTAGATGACTAAATCAGGGAAACTTGAATAAATAATAAATAATAAATATAATACAATTCATAAACCATTTTATAAATATAAATAGTACAACATTAGTTATTAGTATTATTTTAGATTCTGAGATAAACAAGAAATGTATTGCCTAGGCGGATATTGAAGGGAATTGCGTGGCTAAAGACCCCTACAGAACTCTGAAGGTTTTAGTCTCTCAACTACTTTTATAACATACAATTGTAGAAAATAATTAACATTTTTTAAACAAATTTGTCAAACATTTTTTCGTAAGAATTTATTTCTATAAATATATTATAAATGTAGGTTTTTCATCCACTGTCAACATTTATAACAAGATTTTTTATAACCACGGCGAGGTGTAGAGAATAATAGTTACTATACCAGGTAAACCAGTTACGAATTTTCGATACCCATAAGTTTCTCCACTTGAGCTTTTCGGCCATACCTTCTTAAGAAATGTAGTTCTACTACTATATTGCAATCTTTAGAAACATAAACTGATCAACCCAACCTCTTGCACTCAAAATCGAAGGTTGGTATTAACTTTAATATACCAATTCCCATATAACTATATCTCCTCTGACCTATGAGTTTTATCCGCTTTTTATAATATTTTTGAACAATATGTTATATAAAGAATTTTCAACAAATAAAGGATGTAAGTATCTACAGAGTATGTAGGATTTTCAATTCTCATTACAAACATCGTTAAAAGGTAAATCATGTTTCGTATATATTTAAACTTATAACTTAATATTATATTTCCAAAGTTTCTGTTGTAAAACTATAGAAGTATAAAATCATTGCAGTAATAATACATTGTACACATAAGAACATACTACATAAGAACACATTGTAATTTCGTACCCAAAATCCTGAATTTAAATTTTAATGTTTTTTGAAAAGACAAAGACGGTATTGTTAACTATTTTATCCGGAATATATAGCAACAGTCTTCTAGTACTGACGATTTGAGTGTTATTAAAGTTGTTCCTTCTTTTTTAATAATAATAATAAGTTATAATATGGTCAAACTCTAAGAACTTCAATTCCATTAAAAAATTTAAAGTATTTATATTTTATAATAAAAATTGTTCATTATTTGTATGATCTGTACTAAGTAAATGCTTGGTTTAAACCTTATTTGAATTCATACAGATAAATCATAAAACAAAGTGTATTGGTAATGAAAACTTATCACAAGTTTGTTATAAAATAACGCTATTAAATGTTATGTAGAAAAAAATTTTTACATATTGTAATCAATACGAAAACAAAATATATTTTGGAGCCGATAAATAGAGCCATAATGTGATAACAAATGAACTAATTGTTTCAGATACTGAGTAAAGGAAAGAGTATCTTTTAGTTGTACAATAATGTTATTTTTACTGTCAACAGTTGTTTAGTGTTTAATAACTAATGATAATATTTTATCAAAAACTTAAAAAATATTTTATACTTATTAAAATTGTTTATTTTGAAATTTCGTGTTGCAACCACAAACAAATTATAAATATTATTATACAATTGCAACACAAAAATGAATGTGATATGAAATAAAATATTGACTCATATACTAAACAAGTATAGTCTAAAATATATTCTACTCTCGTTTGTTTCATATTGTTGTAAAATAAAACATATAGGTATTTTACATTTTAATTTTAAAGTAACGTATCATATATAAGTGAATTTTTTTATTAAATTTAAGAATGGTTTTTTATCATAAAATTATTATTTTCTAAATTTTTAGCACTCGTGGAACAATTTAAATGTTGACAAATAATAAAAGGGAATGCTTGTGAGTATAGAAATATAATGTGATATCACAAATATTAACATGACCGAATATGTATCACTCTAAAGTCGTAAGTAAATGTCAAGATCGTAGGTATTGCCAAAATGAAACAAATAAAATAACAAAACTTTTTCAGTCAGATCAGAAATCTTTAGACTTATGAATTTTCAAATACGGATATTTTACCTAAATCAAAAAAGTCATGATACAACATAAAGGTCAACAGTGACTTTTATTATTATTTCAATGTATGAACTTCGTCAAGTTTATTGTAAATTGTACGCCTATTGTCCGATGTATTCCCAGAATCCCAAAACTTTATAAAGGTTCACCACTATCTAAAGTCAATATTGTTAATATTTTCAATTTTATCATAATTAACCACCGCAAATGTGATTTCTAACGGATTAGATTCTGGAAAGTGAAAAGGACAAACCAATATGCCATACATATATACGTATGTGTACTATAACCGATGTAAGTATTAAACTTGGTATTTTTCGTTGTAAATAAAATATCTATCTATATCGAACTAACTCATGCGCAAGCATACAATAATATAATATTATTTATTATTTTAACGAATCCACACAATGTGTACATGTATTAAGTTGTAAAAAATTATTAATTTTTATATAATACGTAGCAGTACTGCTATATTATATAGATATAAGAAAATACTAAATGTCAGGGGCATGATGTGGCGCAGTAGTTAGCCGCATTTACCAATCGACGTTCCGGTTGCTGCGTCGGGAGTCCCCACACTTGAATATGTGACCACCGGAGTTTTTAGCAACGAAAGGAATGCCTACAAACAAACCATGAGTACCAAGACAGAGAAATCTTAACTCTAACTATACACATACCTGCTACCTTTACATTTGTAATAGTCTACGTTCTTGCAATTGGATTAAAAATAAATAAATAGGAGATTATCACTACTAAAATTATATAATAACTAATATTTATTTATTTAAAGAATTTTCAAAACATTAACAATATTTTAAAATCAAAATAACTATATTTAATATAGGAAGTGAGGTTTATTTGACATTTCATAATATTTAAATGCATTTGAATAGTTTAATATATTATAAGTACTTACATGAAAATACAATGATTCGGTGTTTCAGGATTGAATAATGGTTGAAAAATAATGATCATTTCATGCCAATGTATTTTTAGATTCTGAGTGAAATTAGTTATGTGTTTTGTTTTACTATATATTTTTTTTTGTCTTTTTACATGATTTCAACCAGATGGAATGCTCTGATATTTAAATACACGGTACTTTTCTGAAAGTAAATTTTGACTAGCTAGTACTACATAGGAAATATCCTTTAAACTTCTTAACAATTTTTCAAATAATTGAGAAAAACAGTGAAAAAATTACAAAAAACCAAGATCGTATAAACCTTTCGCCGTCAATAGTATATTTCGTCACGTACTACCTAAAGAAGGTCCGCGAACCATTTTTTTCGCGGCCCTCGTAGTGTTTAGGCATTTTTATTTTATATTTAAATTTGTAACAATGAAACTTTCATTTTATGTTTTCGATTTGAAGCTATTATATTCTTACAATTTAAGCTTATCTCAATAATTGTTCTCAAAGTTCTAATCCAATATACTCAGCAATAATACAGTGACATTATACATATATACGACTAGTGTGTTTCTGATTGTCGATACTGGAAATGTTTGTAGCTATTATCTATGTGTTAAGTGCAATTCATGTATTCAATGTATTGATATTATATGCTAACAATTTATTTTTTATAACGTTAATTTTAATTTTAAATGCGACCCTCAATAAAAAAAACTATTAAAATATAGCCCGCGAAGTAAAAAGGAATGCAGACCCCTGATCCAAAAAATAAGGATATATGGAGAAAGAGCACAAACATATTTGCTCCATTCGATACTTTTTATACCTAATGTTGCTTGTAATATTCAAAATGATCTAGAGAGTAAAATATTTTGCATAATCTAATTGCACACTTGCACTTATAGATACTTGAACGTTCTGGCTTTAATTCTGAAAGTATTGTCCGCATGAACATAAAAAGGAAATATATTTTTTTGGGATAACACTTTTTTTATTAAATTATGTGATTACGAATTACGGTGTATATTTACAACACATTTGGAGACGGCAAAGAGAAAACGATAAAAGAGTTAAAAGAGTTACTTAATTCTCTTGAATTCGCTTCTAGATATATGCATGTACAAATGCCTAAACTTTAAAAATAAATTCGTACTAGACCCCGCGAAACGTTTCGAGACTTAAAATTTGTGCAAAGCAGAAAATTATTCGAATAAAATATAATATTTTACCCAACTCTAAATGTATTATACCATGACGTATAAATTACTAACGTCAAGGTTAATTTTTGTAATATCTGATTTAATACGACCGTAAAACGAAATATAAATAAGATAAAAATAAGTAGATAAAACAATTTTATGTCTGATCAAAATAAGCAAATCATAATTTTTTAAAGTCATAAAAATACTTACTTCTACTTTATTGTACAAACCTACGCAGTAAGTATTAATAATAGTCCTTGACAAATCATTAAAGTTACATTTCCATCCATCATAGAAGTAACTACCACTATATTTATAAATATTATCCTTTATCGGTTCGAAATGTCATATAATATAAAAGAAATCACCAATTTCGTGTTTAAATGATTCTTATTGCTTTATTATGATCACTTAATTATGTCTGATCGCTTAAAAAGATAAGCACGTTTTCTTGTCAATAATTTTAGACGTTTTGAACAATCCGAATGATCACAGATATTTCACTTAGATTTTTCCCACATCGTATACGAACGGAATACGAGCTATTCGTATTGTACACTAACATCCTAATAAAACGAAAAAAAAAAACCTCTTTGAAAAATTCTTAAATCAAACGTAACATTATCACCACCGTTACCAATACTTTTAAGCGCACGTAACGACGATTTAGTCTCCAACCCTTCGTTACCGTGTTCGGTATAATATTATCGTCCGGTTCCTATAGTCCGGTAACGTAGTCGCGGTTGCGGTGCCACCCATAATCGTTGTTGTTGTCGTTTAGTGGTATACTATCGAAGTCGACAATAACAATGCCATATCATCGTGCCCTGGTACGCGGTGGACGCGTTATGTGGAAATTTCGACGGACGGCGGCCGCGCGGTGATAATACGCCGCGCGTTCTCATCGTGCCCTGGTACGCGGACGCAAAATATCGCATGAATTCGTCGCGCGGGTGACATTTCCGGCGGCGCCATACCGTAACCACGACGTGTACCGCGGCGCGCGTCCGTCACCGGTTACCGGGTTATCGCGCGGGGTTGCAGGGGGGAATAAAAATCAAAACGGTAAAAACTGAAAACCGTTGTCGGCGCCGCGCGTACCGCATGCGATCCTGGTACGTCCGCGGCTGAAAACTTCGGTGATTCCTTGGAAACGCGGCGCGGCTCGAACGGCCTTTCGCACGCGGCGCGGCGGCGCTATTCAAACACTGCCCGCGCCGCACTGTTTTCGTTCACTGCGCAAACCATTCGAATTTAATAACAGATAAATGGATGAATCAATTGGCTTATAAATCAGCCGCAGACGCAGGAAAATCGAATTTTTTTTTTGTACCGTAAGCTTGAACTTACAGCAACTTGTATAATTATAGTGAGTCATACATGTCCGCATATTATGTTTTAATAGGAGAACGGTGTAAGCAGTCGTAAATAACGTTTGACGCGAAAAATATGAATATATAATATACAGTAGTCACTCGATAATTCGAAATTCGGGGGACCGAGCTAAAAATTCGATTTATAGAGGTTTTCGATTTAACGAATGGTCGAATAATCGAGGGAAAAATAATTAATTCGAAATAAAGAGAGGTGAAAAATTATATTTATGTATTACATGTATCAATTGACATTTATTTATTATACATATTATGTACTTTATTTTACATTTATTAAGGGGCATTTATTATATTATTATATTTTACATTTAAAATAAATCTGTTATTTTTTGTTGTGTTACATTGTTAGCCAAAATCTGGTCCCATAGCGTTATCTAACTTACTGATGGCACTGAAAATTGTATCGCATTTTTTTTCGTCAATTTCAGATTGCTCGAAAACTTGACGCAGTCCTGACATAAAAGATTTTGCTTCTTTATTAACTACGATAATATTTAATCACCGTCGTTATTAGTTTCATTGCGAATACGTCAAATTGTACATAATCTTTATATATATGAACATACGTATAGCCGCGTTTAGGGGAATTCGAATTATAGAGGTTCTGGAAAAAAAATTCGAACTATTGAGTGTGTACCACTGACAAACATTTCGAATTATCGAGGGGACCGGAATACATGTATTTTCTTCTAATTATAGAGGTTTTCTCAGGGGACTAAGCAATAAGTTTGATTTATGGAGTTTTTCGAATTATCGAGGTTCGAATTACCGAGTGACTACTGTAATAGGTAAAATATGGTAAATTCATTATTGTTCGTTAAGTAGGTAACTGATTTTACAGCGGGGTTTCATAACCAGTGGTCCACGGACCCCTATATGGTGGAATGGTTCCGACATTTTACTCATTTAGCCACAAACAAACCGTAATACTATTTAAATATCAAAAAATCAAAGGTTATTATTTCAAAGGGGTGTACTTTATACCTTGAAGCAGTCCTTGACTCAGAAAAGGTTTAGAACCGCTGCGTTACAGACTTGTGATATTATTGTTGACATAATAAAATAGTAACAATACGAAATATGTACGTTAAAGATTGAAAATCAAGCGCGTAGGTTTATTAGCATCAAAGTTGTAATAATAGCTGCTTGTGTTTTCCAAGTATCAACAACACACTAGAATTTAATAAACCGTTTTTGTAAAGTGTACTATGTGTATTATATATTATATAGTAAGAATATTTGAAATTGATACCCGTTTTTTTTCAAATGTTCACCTATGGAGACGCTAAACAATACTTCCGTATTGCTTTCCAGAAATATCTCTTCATTTCATTCATTTTTCTAAATAATATTTAATATTTACATAATTGCGTGTTCTTCATCATCTACTACTGGCAAGAGAATTATTATATATATTATTAATTTTTGTTCTAAAAAAAAAAAATGTATTCAAAATAATAAAACACACTTACACGAGTGACCAAATTGTGCAGTGCGTTATCCCCAAACAATTATTTGCCCTAAACAAAATATTTTTTGTCCGTCGTTTCTCTCGTGCGGTGGTATCTACATGTTGGATCACGTACCAAAAAAAAAAAAAACCACTGCACGGCCAAAAATTTGAATCGCGTCGCTCCACTCTCCAGGCGCGTGCATAAGGAATCATCGTTTCCGGCGACGGCAACCGCGGCAGTTCGCTCTCTCCGGTATACCACGCGTCCACGCTGGTGACGGAACCGTTACACTCGTCGTTTCCGGCCAAGCGCTCCGGAACTCGTCCTGGCACAATACTGTTATTATATCGTTATTGTATCGTTGTCATATCGGTTGATGTTTTTACGAAATAGAATTCCACTTGAACCTATTAGTTTTTACTTATTAATCGTTTTCATTGTATAGGACGATTGCAATCGGTAATATTCGTTTACCGCACATTTTTTCAGGCACATACGAATGGCTTAATGAATCATTTGTGTACTCACTCCTCCACGAGTACCTACGTTTGATTCTAGTTTTAGCTCAGCCGAAACTATTTCAATAATCCAATTACCTTGATCATTAAAATATACCAAAAATATATACCTATTACAATGTATGATTTCTCATTAAGTACCTAACGCCACAACAAATAAACCTAGGAGCATGGAAAAAGGGCTGTCAATGAGCATGCTTATCATTTTTGAATTTCTCAATTACTTTTTCAGAGTTTATACTGAGGTTAATTAATAATTATTACTTGTAGGTTAACCTGTGTCATTAAGCTGTATTATTTGTATTGGTCCACCTATATTATAGTGAAGTTTGAAATTTTAGTGTCTTGAACATTTAAATATTATAGTATTTTTAAAATTTCTAATATATTTCATATTATATAAAACATGTCTAATCTATATTAATAATATCTGTTATTATGATAAAAGTACAATTTGTAAGTGTTTTTAAAGTATCAGTGAAATTATGTATAGTAATTATCAGTTATCTTAGACTGCACTAGGGGGGGAGGGCAGAGTATGCAGCTATATCCCCCTACGAATTCTTGCTTTCCTAAACGTTTAAAATATTGGTGGTGGCCTCTTACATTAAATCAATTATTAATATATTAATATATTTAATTTATTAATTATTAATATATTTAATTTATTAATTATTAATATATTTAATTTATTAATTATTAATATATTTAATTTATTATTTATTAATATATTTAATTTATTAGTTATTAATATGATTTAATCTATTAATAGTGTAATTAGTCTTAATTTTTCTCAAATAGTATATATAATTTACTAGTGGTGGATTTGAGAGGATAACAGGTAATCACCACCTCCATGAGTTAAAATGGTTAAATTAAAATATTTGCTTGCCCCTACCAGCCACAAAGGACTAAACTATAGGCCCCAACCTATGATAATAATTGTAAATAATTTTTTAAATGTTAAATACACAGATTTCATCATATGTATTATTTTTTATAACCATTTATATTTTTTAAGGGCTTGATATATTTAATTTAAACAATTTTTAGCTTATAAAATTACGATTTGTAAGTAAGATTAAATATTAATTAAATATTTATAGTTATAAGACCCTATAAGAACACAATAAGACCTAAACAATTTTAAATTCTGGACGAAGCAAAAAATATATTTGTTTACAAAGACCTTGATTTTTTTTTTGTCTATGATCAAACTTTCCGGGGATAAACTGATAAGTCTACATAAAAATATAACGATTATCTTGTTATCCAAAACTCGTTATAAAATCATAAAAAATGTTAATAACAATTTGATTACTTTTGAAAAAAGTATAGGTGTCAACCGTTGGACTAACAGTCAGCTATTTTTGTAATAGTATTTCATTGGAATTGTTTTCATCGATTTAGCTCGAAATTAAAGAGGCGTATAAAACCATTCAAATTGTGAAACTGATGACTATGCAAGCTTTCAAATAACATATTAAAACAAAGAATATTGTAGAATTCCTTGCAAAATAATTTTTAATTTGTTTGCATGTAGGTATATTATTTTAAAATTCACCGAAAATACGAATTAATTTACCTACGACGATCGATTTCCATTCGACAAAGAGCCAAAAAAAAAACAAAACAAAAAAACAAGTTGTCATTCAATTCCCATGGATCCAAATTACAAGACCATAAAACAAATGCGAGGAAACATTTGTACGAATAAAGTTATTTCGCAACAACTGTTCGTCAACGCATCAAGTTTAGGCCTCGGCGTATTATTTTACTGCCGTACAAGACTAAAAATGCTCCGGATGTAATAGAAATGTGAAGGAAAATCGAGAAAATATGAAGTCGCCGAATGTTTTCGCGACTTCACGAGTGCGTTGTAATTCGATTTTCTTACGTTTTCCTCGCCTGCACTATGTGTATTTACTATTTACCGTCTACAATATTTATACTATAAATAATATACTAAACAGGCGGTTGGCGTTCACGAGTTCCGCGCCTCGTGCAACAATAGTTTACAATAATATTATGTGTCGTGTTTACGTTTTCCACAATATTAGTGTTTTTCCTGTGATACCTATTGCGTATAACACAACTATTGCCTTTTGGCTGCGCAGTATAACGAAAATGCAGTCACTTGTCGTATTTTTAATTTTACTTACAATTGGTATTTTATCACTTCGGCTCGCCGTAATTAATGTTGACAATAAACGGCAGCTTCGACCAAAAACAGTTTCTCTTTTAGTTTACTCCAATACATTACTATTATTACCGTCCGTACGCTACTTTCATCGTTGTCGTTCACCTCACTAGACGTCATGTCGTCGTCACATGAAAATGTTATCAATTCGATTTCAAAAATTTTACCAATTTTATACCGTTCGTAATCGAATATTTGTTTTGAATAAAGATTCTAATTCATATCAAGTACAATAGTAACATTTCAAATATTGCCGTCGGTTTTCCTCGACTGAGATATAGTTTTAATCAGTTTAAAAACGTTACATTTAAGATAAATTACTCGAATTGTTTTTCACCAGTTCTTCCATGTGTACCGACAGTAGGTATAGGTCCCCGGTGGCGTAACACGATTGTGCACTAAAGCAGTAACATGACTGTTTAAAAATTGTATTTTGTTTTTTATCAACAGTAATTGATACATTAATGACGTCAATGTTTAGAAACGCGCTAATTATTCGAGTGAACTGCACTCGCTCGCAACAAATCGAAAATCGTATTTATAATATGACAGCGAACCATAGAGTAAATACGATTCGAGCTCACCGGAATACTCAATTCGGGTTTTTTTTTTAGTATTTGTGACGAAGATAATAAGAATCACAACTTATTTTAAATTACAAATCTATATAATATGTCTTTAAATATATAAGAGCCTTTAAAATGTTAAACTACTCATGTTATTGTTCTTCAGTCGACTAACAGTCGACTAGTCGTATCATTTTTACGACTGTTGGACTAATCAACAAAATGTGTGACTAATCAAAAAAACCAATCGTTTAGTTAACAAGTTTGTTTTGAAAAAAGGAATAACCTTCTATGTACAAGATACAAACAAGTGTATTATATTATCATATTAGTGTTTCATATTTTCAAATTGTGAAGTGACCAATACTTAAATGTACCCATGCAAATTGTTGGGATTAAAAAAATATGATTGATTTTTCTTCGTTAACGTAATGTTTTTAGTAATAATATCCAAATTCAAAATATTCTTCGTTAATATCTAATATTTGTTTATAAATACAGAACAAATATGAATTTTATGAATTTCTTATTTTGAATACCAAAACCAATAAAATTAGTATGAGAGTAATATGTATTGTTTAGAATTCAATTTTTCTGCATCTCGTTACAAATTTGTCTCAATTTCACTACATTATACTCTATTTGTGTTTTTTGGGGTACAATTTTATTTTTGTTATATACTAATATATTTTTATTTCAAATATCCACAGCACAAAAAAATAGCAATCAAGAAATACACTTTAACTGTGTGTACGTGTCTTCATTTTTATCAGGTACAAAAAAAAAAATACGATCATGAACTATTCCACTCGAGCATGGACATTTTTTTATCGAGTTTTTACATAATTTCAAAACCCGGCTAAAATCTAAAATTACATTTTATGATAATATGAACTATTATGTGTATGTATTACGTTTATAAGTATACCAACTATTTGTATAATTATTGCAGATATCATACACGGATAAACGTCTTGTAATTGTGTTGATAGTTCCAAATAAGAAACTATAGTCAGAAAATATTGTTAGAATACAATTATCACAGAATCAAATCTTAATAAACACATATTTTTAATGATACGCGCATTGAATGATAATAACAAGCCTCCTATTTTGAAGATTTGAAATATTCAAAATATATCTCAAAAGTTGGTTACTTAATTCATGAGATATTTTATACTGTAAACACGTTATAGACTCACTATGATGACAATGTAATTTATTTCTCATATGCATCATGGTCAACGGAAAGTCACCGATGACCCTTTGCAAACACACGTTGAAATTTTTGTCCTGCTGTTTTTAATGTACTCCAAAAGCTCATTCATTTCCTTTTCCCTTAATTCATGGTTATATACTTCGTTGTATAAAAGTTGTATACCGTTTCGTTACAGTTGAATTCCGTACTACAACTGACTAGAGCTCGAATAAGGGCCTCCATTTCATCAATCCCATTATAATATCCCATTTGTTTGATGAAAAACGTCCAGGCTCCAGGAAAACTACTTGAAATCCAGACACAAGGTTACATAATATTTTACTATTGCACTTTTGTAGCTTAAAACGATTACTGCACATAGTAATCAACTAAGGAAAATACTATTTAAATAACTGCAGAATGTAGGGTTTGACTTTTTAGTTCTATAGTTCTATACCTACGATACTTTTCTACTGATAACTCATGTTCATTGCGTACAAATCAAACAATCATATTCTATTTTGCGTTGCATATAATCGATATTGTACCTTGAATTAAATTTCCAAATTATTAGCGATATTTTGTATTTAATTTATAGAAATATTTGTATCGCCTGTGCCTCATCGGTCGTACTCATAATACTTTTCATACCGAAGCAGTATTTAATATTTTAATGCGAATATCATATCCAAATTTATAGTGGATTGTTTTGAACCTACTCAGTTCTTACTATGACCAACATCAGTGTTTTATTGTAGGTTAAAAAAAATTATTAAATTTAATTGAAAGTAAAAAAGTAACCTTTATTTTGGTTGAGCCGTAAAAGTGCCGGGATGTAAAAAGCTTCAACAATTCTAGACAAATAATTCAAGTCACATGCCATTCATTGTACCTTTCTCAGATACAAACCTTGTTGTTTAGTACCTTTAGTATACATTAGTAAATAATAATTAGTAATCATCATAAAAAAATTAATTTGATCTTTAGTATCTTACATGTAGAAGCATCGTTGAACATTGTATTTTGATATCAAGGCATTTGATATATTTTATATACTGAGTTATAATACTAATACTTTCATAATATAATTCTTCTATACAACAGCCATCATGACTATCTTTTATGTGGTTCATACGTATTATTCGTTTTAGTAGAGTAAACGGGAAAATAATAAATATATGAACTATAATAATGATTTTGAATTATATAATATAATTAGAGGCTGACTTAAGAGGAAATATGCCAAGAGAAAATTGTTTGAATACCAGAATGTTTTTAATTGCTTTTAGTAAAACATATATTTGGTATCATTGTCGTGTGTTTTCAGTAATGACTTATTATGATATATACTCGTATTATATACCCGCAAGTTAAAAATGTTTACTAGAGTTCTTGACTATCTGATGATGTTGAATAAAATATAATCTATATTAAATTAACACAAAATGGTTATGAGTTATAGTTCATAGCATCAACACTAATATCAATAGCCAAATATGTAAATAAATATAGTATAATATATGTATTTATAAATGTTCCGAGTGCTATTATACCTTGATTAGGAAAAATACAATAACCAACTCATTAAATATTATGATGAAACAAATTGACGAATATGTTGTTCATAAGTGAAAGTCAATGCGTAAATAGTTTTATGTTTCAGAAACCTCTGTGTTTATTATATTTATATACTTTAATATACGATATTTTTTTTAATAGCCATAATACAATTTTTAGTACAAAATATTTGTTTTTTTCCCATTCTTTGCGATAGAATTAAGATTACAGTTTAGATTACTAATGATTTAGTCATTTCGTAGTCCCTCCACTGAGAGAGCTCTACATTTAATTTACAATCTGTCACATCTGCACAGCATTTCGTAGCTATCAAGTATTTATTCTTATTATTACGGATTGTTTAATTGCATTATTATTTATTACCAACTAAGATAATCATTTTATATCCATTTTTCTAATAGGCATTTTATATTGTTCGTAATTTGAGCACTAAGAATAAATCTGTTCAAAATAAAAATAAATATCCATTTTCCCATACGGTCTCAAACTACACAGCATTTATTACGTTAATCATAAGACATTCTACATTTGAACGCGAAATGTATTACATATAAATTGTCATTGAAATCAAACTAATAATTCAAATGCATTGTAGTTGTTAATGTTGCAACACTCGCACATTATTGACATTGCGTGGCTTGCAGTGGTTCCTGTTGTAATATCATTGATTAAATATACAATACTTCATCAATATTTAAATTAAATATATTTAATCAATGATAATACTACGGTCAGTTGAAATGTAACGTCAATTATATTATCAATTGAGTTGAATATTTAATGTTTACGGTTCGACTAATCCACCTAAAGGTTAACACGAATATAAAATTAATTAATTACAAAACAAATACATTATACATTATTGTATTTGTGTTGTAAATTAAAAATGTAAGCTCGAAGTTCCTAATATACTAAATTTAATTAAAAATGTAACAGTTTTTCGATCAAAAACATTGCATCCATACATGCAACTTTGAGTCAATACGATTTTAACTCTCGGTAAACCATTGACCTATGATTTGTCGTTTGTATGCATAGTGTAGACGTTCATCAACTTTTCGTGCGGACACGGGATTGTTGATTTTGCGTTTGGTTATTGGAAATGCGAAAAAAATGTCCGAAACGCGTTTCAAACGCAATCGGTGTACGTCACGAACTCACGACGGCTGAGAGTGGTATAAACTCCAACTAAAGTAGTTATAACCTTCTACGTAGACAAAAACCGCTATTTGTGTTAACTATAATATATAAATACTATCTTTAAATCAGTAATGTACTCATATATTACTCGTATATATTTAACAGTGCGCAGTAACACGGAATACAAGAACATTTGACAGCAAAATGTAAACACGACCTTTTTTTGAGGCATCAATCAGAGATTACACTTATTATTCTGAGTGGGTGACATAGATACATGGTCAATATAGAAGATTACACGGACATCAATGTTTTAATCAGGTAAAATTGTTATAATCGTACAGTGCATATTTTACATGGGGGTTGGTAAATTTTCATACGAAACATAGCAGGTAAGCATTTACGTACAAGTCTCGACATTAAAAAAAAAAAAATTAATAAGATTATGAAATTTCTTACGCCGTGATAAAAATTAATTTGAGTTTTCGTCGTACCTAAGCCGCATAAAATGTAATTATTGTTATTTTTACACCTTTATCATAGGTCCTATTTATATTCAATATTCATGTTTTCTACATTCTATATATTTGAATTTTCAATGAAACACAAAAACCAACAAAATACTTTTACTACACCAACTACATTCAAGTTTTCGGTCCCATAAAAATGTATAGGATAGGAAATTTGTGTTTGAAATATCCTTTATTCCCGTAGGAACCAGCTTATTATATGTGTTAATATGTTAGATGCATTTTTTTTTCGCGTCGGGTGATTTTTACCCGCCTTTTTTGGGCAAATGTAAACTGGGCCCGCGGTTACCTTTTTGTTGTAAACTCGGCCAGGAAATTTTAGGTAATAAAATAGATAGATTGTAAACTCGGCCCGGACATTTAGGATAGTAAAAAAGGTCAGTTGTAAACTCGTCCCGATCATTTTTGTAACTTATCATGAACAATTTGTTGTTAAAAATTAAAAAATTAACAGCCTAAATGCACAATTTCAATTTCAAAGTACAAAAACTTAAAAAAAAGAGAAATATTAGAAAAAACACATAAAAAATATAAAAATAAGGAAATATCAGTGAATACGTCAAAAATATGCCTGTTTACTTAAAAAATTCAATTTATATTATAATCTTACATGATTACACAACAATTTTATATTTTTATCCTATTTTACATAAATGCATTTTATTTATAATTTTTGCTCTGAATACTCAAATAAAATCCGATAATCATTTTTACCTGAAAAAACCCTTGCCCGAGTTTACACCTAAATAATTTTTACCTGAAAAAAATACGGGCTGAGTTTACAATAGACCTTTTGAACATTACATTTCTTTTTATTTGCAATCGCCCCCTTTTTTCGCGCGGAAACTTACATTCACCCCCGTTTACATGTTTGGACGCGATGACGCGAACGATTCGACGACAAACGAAAACGATAACAACGACGACAACCGGCGCTCGTTGACCGTCCGCAGACGTCGAGCCGCGTCGAACGAACGAGCGTCTGGGCCCCTGTTACGGGCACGGTCGTTTTAACCCACTGTTTCCGCCGGGCCGAGCGCCGCCGGGCGGCGGCACCGTGGTCCCGGGGCCGACCGCGGTGGTGCGCGTTCACGTCGTTTTCCACGCCGTTTCGGATCCGTTTCACCGTGCGCGCGCGACTAGGATACCATCCGCCGCGGTACACGCGCGAGTAACGGAATAGTGACTGACGCGCACGGAATAACGCGCGCAACGTGTGACACGCACGTGTCCACCTGACGCTGCAGCACCAGCTACTAGGATCTCAGCAGCGCGGTCGCACGTTTTCGAGTGATAATAATTCTCCGGCGTGCACCGTCACGTGAGCGACGTTCTATTGTAGCGTATGCACGTCGCTTGTTTTGCGCGATAGCAGAGCTCTTTTAGAGTAAAGGTCACACGAGCGTTTTATTAACGGACGTTATTTTAACGGACGTTACTTTTCCGGTCACACTAGCTAGGAACAACGTCAGTTATCAATTTATCATCAAAATGGATGACGAGGAGGTTGCGACTTTTGCGTAAACTGCTTTAAAAATTATTCGCCAAAAAAAACGAGTGCAAAGAAAATGGTGGGTGCACCCAATTAATAGTGAAAGATTATTGCATGGTGGTTTTTACACTCTTTATAGTAGATTACGAGCCGATAATGTAAGTTTTTTTTAATTATTTTCGTATGTCTTTAACGTAATTTGATGAACTTTTTGCCAAAATAACTTTTGCCTAATTAACTGCTCAGTCTCCATATTAATTAATTTAATTTTAAATTTTGATTGAAAAATGAATTAAAATGAAATCACCTTCTACCTACAAGTGAAAAACATGAACTAAAATAACAAAAACGGACGTCAAAACAACGTTCGTCTGTCTTTGTCAATTGAATCTAATAATAATCTACAACGCTGATAAGCAAATCGTAACGGACGTTATAGCGTGTCTTGCCTATCACCAACATCGAACGGACGGTAAATCCAACGGACGTCGTATGTGTGGCTGCTACGTATTATTGTAATGAATTTCAACAACGGACGTCATGACGTCCGTCGTAACCAGGCGCGGATACAATGGGGGGCCATGGGAGCAATGCCCCCCCCCCAAATATAAAAAAAAAGGCTGGTGAAAAATATTATAAGTAATGACATAGGAGATTATATTGGGAAAAATATTGACAATTATACGAAACGTGAACTCTTAATAAATCATAGGGTACCACCAACAAACTACATATTTCCTTTCTCTGAGCATAATAAAAACGGAAAATTAATACATCGATTTATTGGGCAACAACATTTAAATAATTTTAAATGGTTAGTATTTTCACCATCAAAATAAATACAGAAAAAAATAATGTAATTAAATATTTTATAAGCAATAAAATAAAATCTTGAGTAACCTGAATATTTTTAAAAAATTTATTTTTTATTTTTTTTTTGGTCTACTTAAAGATAAACTTCGTCTCAATCATCATTATTTTTTTGTCAAAAAATGTTAATATAATAAACTCTGATAATCTATGTTGATATTTTTTGATCCCCCCCCGTAAATCTATTCTGGATCCGCGCCTGGTCGTAACGTCCGTTAATAAAACGCTCGTGTGACCTTACTCTAAAGGTACGTTTTCCCTGCAGCGTCTGGACCAAACGCCGCGACCGCTCCAATTTTTTTTACAAATATTCAATCAAAAAATGACCAAAACCAAATTTCTCGTCAATTTTTTTCTAAATTGTTAAAAAACTTTTACAAATCGAAATCAGGGATTAAGAAAGCATCACCAATCAGTCGATCTTTATAGGAATATAGATCGATCGCAATAAAAATGTAGTATACACGATACATATCTTGTATAAACTTCATGTTCTAGTATAAAAAAATGCAAATAAATAAATATATGTCGATCATCAGTTTTAAAATTAAGAATATAGCTCACTTATTGGAAAAGGTTGGCAACCTAAATTTAGATCATGTAATATTTGAATGCAATCCATACCAATAAATATATCATTGAATTCAACCAGGTAACACATCTATTCTGATATGAACTATATATAAACTTTTTTGACATCTTGACACTGGTCCCGACCGGTGTTGACGCCAACCGCAGCGTCGAACGCGCCCCGACGCCGCGTCAAACGCACATAGGAAAACGAACACATAGAAACGCATTAGACCAGAAACACGGCGTCTGGACGCCGCAACCAGACGCTGCAAGGAAAACGTCCCTTAAACGAATTTCGTGATCGCACACGGCTAGTTTTGTAAAATTTAACCTCGCCCGTTAACGCGCATTTCGTGTTTTTTTTTTTTTTTTTCGGTCTCCAAACATATATCTTCCATGTCATACTTCTAGGGCAGAGGTTCCCAAATTTTTTCTACACGTGGCGCCCTTTTAGAACTGAAGTTTGCTCATGGCGCCCTTAGTAAAATGTATGACCTTTTTTTAAATAAAATACGAGTAGATAGAATAACAAACATGTTAATATTATATATAATTATACACTGAAATATTTAATTTTAATTTTATTAGGTGAAGTAAATTAGACTTAGTTTATTTGCAGAAAATAATTGATTTAGTGAGATGGATGAGCCTGGATATTCATATCACTGCATATTTTTTCAAATCTTGGGATCATACTTGTTACTGCTACTCTCATTTTCTTCTCCACATTGATTTTTGACCAATATTTGCTTTTGATTAATTTATTGAATACAATAATTGGTTAATATAGTAATAATAACTGACTGTAGGAATGCAGCATTTTTAATAATCAAGATTATGGTAATCAAAATGACCAAGTTTGTTACCGTAAAATATCGTTGTTTATTTTTAGAACATAGTCGGCAGCGAGGCGCACAGTTTGGGAACCTCTGTTCTAGGGTACACGGTCTTGGTGTCTCGTGTACGCTGCCCGCGTTGGTAGAATTCGTCTACACCAGGGACAACAGTTCGTTCAGATTAATGCCGAGAACAGTTTTCTTCGCCAAACTGCTATTAACCATACCGATAACTTCATAAATCCACACGCATGTGCTCAGACACGAACAATTGAGTGTTTACGGAGGCACGTACAAGAAAAATGTAATAATTTAAGGTCGCGTGGAGCAACAGACCTACCCGAAAGGCAATAAACAGGGAGAATGGTGGCGTTCCGCGAATCCGATCATTGTCTTTGATAGTTTTTTGAGAGACATTAAAGACACATACATTTGTATCAGATAATTATTATTTCGATTAAAGTAGGACAAGTGTAACACGAACAACTTCGGTTAAAATTAAAGATAAACAATACTTTCGTACTACAAGCTGCATTAATATTGTATTGGTAAGAATAATTTATTTTTGTTGCGTACGACACGTTTACCACTTTTAGATGTATATTTTAAATAATTTATAATTTTGTCAATGTTTTTCCGTCGACGTTTTAATTTCATCAAACGTACAGCCATTTACTAAAATATTGTTGAATTTAAATTTATTTTAAATTTTGATCATATAATATGGTATGTTCGCAAACGTGTGTTTTTCCTAGATATATTTCATTTAATTATTATTATACATTATATGTTTAAATAAATAACTTTAAAACAAATATATAAGTACATATCATAAAGGGTTTTAAGTGCATACGTGAATATTCATTGCTATTATGAAGCTAAAAGTCCTCTGCCCAAATAATAAATGATCTATAATAATACTATGACATTGATTTGAATATAATATCATCGCGCGATGGATTCGACATTCTATTCCGAGATATTACACACGTTTAATTAATCAAATAGGAAATTAATTTATCAGACAAATAAATGTATAATAGGACGATAATTAGTACGAATAATTATTACCAACAAGTCCAATGGGATGATACGCGTTAGCGCTCCTACCGCCGTTTTTCAACAAATCATTGATCATCGTCAACAACCGTTGTCTCATTCTCGGGCCTGATATATTCTAATTTGGTTTATTTACCGATTTAATTTATACAACTTTTACGTAGTAGTCCATTTTTTTATTCCAAACTTTAAATTAAACATCTATATAAATATAAGTGCTATACTTCAATTGCCCCATTCCAAAATATCATAAGACTATAGTTATTACATTTAATTCATGGTGGAATTCATTCTTTGTGGAAAATCGTTGCAAAGTGCGATTAAATTCAATAATTGTCAATAAATTTGTAAAATACCATTTCCTAATTCAAATACCAATAAAGATGCTTTTACTCGTGACTATTTGTTGAAAATTATCGTTTCGCTGAACAATTAACAACAACTGCAGGGACATTTTTATAAGATTTCAATTTTAAAAAAATGAAACAATTTAATTTTCGGTCGTAAAATTTATATCCTTTTTTTTAATTAAACAAATGTTTTGATGGCAGGGATGAGGTTTTAAAAATAACCTACTATAATGTCCTTTCTTCATCCAGAATTTACGGTATTGTTAATTAGCTTAGGAGTGGGATGTTGACCTAAGGTCATTTAAATCATTTTCACTAATTGAGAGAAAAATCACGAGTTTTTTCATTTAGATTAAAGATGTTGTCCAAGGTACTAATCGATACTTAGGACAAAAGTTAATATGCAATTTAACGATTTCTGCAATATATAAAGAGTATTTTTATGGATAACGACTTACAAGTAACAAGCCCTGGACATAGAACTTATAACTTAAATTACATATTATAATATGTACAGTTGATAAATAATAAGTTATGAATACTTAAATTCTGAACAAATTCATCTGATTTCTGATGTATGTTTGCAGAGTATGCTTCAAATGTTTCCTTCAGTTATGAACTTATATATTATAGTGTTTATTATGATATGTTATGATTAAACTGGACAAATTATTTAATTTTTAATTTTTGTTGCTTTGAGAAGGTATTTTTGACTTATGTCTATACTACTGACTTGTATTGCAGACATAGTAAAATGATAAGCTCTGTATAAACAATACATCGTCTTACAGTTAATGTGCTTACTACTTAAACCTACTCTTATTGTTCACTTATAGTCTGACGTTAAAATACTGTGTAATTTAACTCTGGTAATAAGCAATATGGTAATAAATGTAACTATTTCTAAATTTATAATTTCGCTGTATAACATACAACATTGTGTGCTGACTTACTGTACTCGTATGTTATGTTTTGTACGTAGTAACTAATGTATATAGGTTGTAACAGATTTTGCCTTACAGTGAATTATACGTTTGAATACACATAATAGTGTTGCTCCGCCGCTCCGGCGACAACTAATTATCCGTTGCAACAATAACATAGGTACGATTTTTACCTACTTATTTATATTTTTCATCGCGAGTAAACAATACGCTGATCAAAAATTAAATATAATCCGAATTCATTATTTTATATCTTTTTACGCTATTCGTTTAACACTATGTGGCCTATATTATCTCACATCCTCCAATACTTTCTAATCATTGTAAACTGAACATGTGTGAGCATCGGCTAGCAAAAAAGCAACTAACCTTTCTAATAAAAATTCAATTCAATCTGTGGTTTATACCGAGCCAGATCATTGAAACCGCGACAACAAAATATTATAGAATTAAGTAGAAAAGAAAAGTTTTACCATTATCATAGGTGAACGAGTGTTAAAACATATATTAAAGATCAAGTAGACAATAGCCTATTTTATTTTTTTTTTTTTAACACTACAAAAACCCCGAGTGAATTCCAATAATGGAAAGAAAAAAATACAGTATAATAAAATTAGTAATACGTGAAAATTAGTGAGTTTCACCTTCCGCATATACAGTGGCATATACGTGTAATAAAATGCCACTTACTCAAATTGCTTTAAATTTAAGTCACTTTCATGCTAAACAATTCTTTACATTGCAATTATTATTTATGCGTGATACATTTAGTTTGAAACAATAACGTTATTCTTTTAAAAAAGTTCACTATAGCTTTCACTCATTTTATTTTGTTGATTTTTTTCAAACATATGTATCTTATAAGTTATAACGTTTTAAATTTTCAATGTAAATTATCTAAGTTTACCTTGCGTTCTCATGTCGGTATTCAAACAAGAAAATCCTACAGATCATTTAAAAAAACCCTATTAGGGAAAAAATTAACAGGGTATATAAACTCGCAGAACACAATATGAAATAATCGCTTGGAAACGAACTTCATTCATATCTAGTTAAATTTATTGTACATGTATTTATTTTATACACAGATAAAAACACGTACAATTATTAAGGTTTTCATTTGATTATTGTTAATAATTTAAAAACAAGTATACATATATTTCCGAATATTTCCGAAAAATTACATTTTTTTTTTCATAAGAACGCACAATATATGAAACGAAAAACATGTCCAAAATGACACACTTTGTCGTACAATAATATGTTTTAATATCTAATATATTATTGAAGTGTATCATTACGAATGTAAAAAAAATGAAACTTCAAATAATTAAAGTTTTGAAGCTAAGAATGATACCCAAATGATTACATATGTCAATTCAATTAAAATATTAAGAATATTTTTTTTTTTTTAAATAAATTTTTGTTGATTTTGGTATTTTATTTTACTGATTACGTTTTTATTACAAAAGGATAATTTTGAAAAAATTGAGGTCATTGTACTGTCTTAATCTTTAAAGTGAATGTAAGTTTTTTAAAATTATCCATATATGTCATTTTTTTTTTTATTATATAAGTAATTTTTGTAATTTTTAAAATATTATAAGTACTCGTTAAAAAAAGCATGCAACCTTAGTTGAAATATGTCTATTTTTTATCGAACATGATGTAATGATTGCTATTTAATAATAAATATTAATATATTTAAATTATAATGTCACCAATAGTTATATTTTATATTTTTTACATAAAAGACGGCTAAAGGTATGCGCGTTGAAATTGTTTGTATTGAATAATAACGTAATTTTCCTTGTTTTTTTTTTTGCAACTCTGTTTATGACTTTCGTATCTATTGCTCAATAGTTTTACTACAACAACTGCTACTACGAGTAAATTTGTACCTATACTATCATTCATCACGAGACACAAATATCGATTAATATGTATTAATAGACAATAGTTAATACAGTATTTGTTAATGGTATTTGTGAAATGCGTTTTTAGAACATATCAATTAATTTATTAATCGCTTATGTAAAATTGAAATAGCGCATATTTTGAATTAATTAAATAATAAATACCGTGCTGCTCTCTTGATTGAAGTGGATACCACAAACTCTATTGAATACCAACAGGTAGGGGTTTTAATAACAATTTTTTTTTAGAGTGAAGACTGAAATTCGTTTAGGATTTTTATGATATAACTGCATAGAAATATAACGTTATATTACATTGTTTACATAGTTTTGATCCAGGTTCATTTAATAATGAATTCATTCTTTCGAATGACTCGGACTTTTACCGACGTTCATTCGTCCGAATAAAATACACCGTAAAATAATGTACTTCAATGGCATTTTCGTAAAAACGTACAAAAGCAAAACGATATTTCAAGCTTGAATATTATAGTAAAAGTGTATGACTATGGAATGATATGTCTCATAAACTACATAATGGAAATGAAATGTGCTCGATGAAAGATATATAAACATATTTACACTTTAACCGAACAATACAAAAAAGTATAGAACATACAAGAAAATAATAACTCTTGCACTACCTATTTACAGTTGGTTATACCGATCGAGATTCCCTACACGGTCTAATTAACCCTTTATTTAAGTTAAACATCGATATTTAGAGTACACGGTTCAAGGATTCAATCCTGATTAATATTGATTTTGTTTTAACAATTATTCGATTTTACTTACAACTCAACTAAATAAACACAACATTACGTAACTATTAAGAATGCAACAATCTATAATTATTTTTCTCGAACAATAATTACAGAATTTAAGTAACTTATTAGTAACTTAAATACAAACGGTTATAAGTTTATAACTTTTAATTATATGACTAACGTAGAAAATTTACAAATGTATTACCGTATGTGTGTACTACATAGCAATGTAATGCAAACGTAAAATACCAACATTATGAAACATTATAAATGCTATCTCGAAAAGCAATAATTGAATAATATTTTTTATACCACGGTTATCCTCCATTAAACGTTAAATTAAATATTTTTTTAATACATTTTATTTCGTAGAAATATCTTAAACTGTGCATGAGTAATTTATCAGATTTTCCTCACATGACAATTTGCGATCATAGATATTAACTAGACCCACTTAAGGTAAAAATGTTCTCTAATATTGTTTGTATTGAATATTTATTTGTTCTCAATTGGCTAAATATTTTTTAAATTAATTTTATCAAGAAAATCCAGTATCTGAGGATTTTATATCTCGAACGTTCTTTTTTAAGACTCGATTATACATTATGATTGGCACAAAAACATGGAGCGCTGAATCGCTATAAATAGTAAATACTCGGACAGTCGAGAACTTTGAAAAAACAGTGACTAGAACAGTGGCTTCACCGGAGCTGGTCAGTCAATGAACGAACAACCTCTCTGCTATACGCAATTCCAGATTAAATATCGTAAGCACACAAACAAGATATGAAACTTTTAAAAACAAAATACAAAACTCCTTCGGTACCTATTTTAAAAAACTTTTTTCTGTATCAACGTCATAAACAGTACAATAAGTATTGTTGATAATATAAGGATCTGATCATTTTTAACAATTATGTTTACTTCTTTAATTTAAATCAAAATAATTAATAATTAAATTATATAATTACTGTAGATAAATAGTTGGACAGTATATCTATATATATATAAGGCTCTTATTTGACACTCTTACCAATAACAGTTAACACGGTTCTCTAGAGATGAACTCTACTTCAACCCTCTAACATAAACATTTTTTATAAAATTTCAGTTATTGCACTTTATTTTCATTTAAACATCAACAGATTTTATATGTGTATTAAAATTCGAAATCCAGTACCCCCTTAAATTTGATGTAAAAGGTGACATTCAAAAGTCGTGGGATCGTTGTATTAGGTATTATAAAATTGACGATGGCAAGTCATTTTAATAAATATTAAATTTGGAATAAAGTTAGAAAACGAAGTATACAATTTTTTTTTCGTTTTTAACTTATATTGATGAAAATAATCTTTAAAACGCGTCTTGAACAACATGTTTAAAACATTTTTCAACTCGAGTAAAAAAAATTTAAGAATACAATACAATATAAGCTTTCTATAACAGATTCTGTCGATGTAAACAATTTTGTCCACACAATTTCTTTGGCCAGAAGTTATCGTTTTAAAATTGAAAATTGTTTAATATATTTGACCGTTTTAGAGAGCAGAAATATGGTTCCAGTAGTACCTAATATGTTATTGTCTTTTTATAGTATTTTTCGAGTATCACTTTGAAAAAACCCGCTCACTCGGGTACAGAATAGGTTACATAGTTACATCATGGCACAATACAAATTAATTCATTTTTGACACATATGAATATTATGCTACAACATTTTATGCAATATAATATTATTATCAAAATTATCTACGTAATATTCACGGACACCTGTAGTACGAGTAAAAGAGTCCGAAATTAACGTGTACACGTACCTATTGAAATATGTATACGTAACAAGTATTTGGATGTATTAATTTCCTATCTGATAATTACTTTTTCGATTTTTTCTTTTTACCTGTTATGGAACACTATTTAATATATATATTATATTATGTGTCCGCATACGATTTAACATGTTATATCATAATTAATGCCAATTCGTACGTCATGATGGATTTTATAATCGTGTTTAATCGGTTTTTTTTTATCGTTGCATTTGTTCGCGTCTCACATAACGACGGTACGTGTATCGATTGTTTTTTCGTTTTTTTTTTTTTTTTGCGGTCGAGAAAGAAATTTGATTGGAATCAGCGCACGTAAGCAAACATATTTTTACACATAATATTAGACGAGTGTCCGTCCTCGAATATGCGTTTGTTTATCAATTTATTGTTTAGCGCACGAGAAAAAAATATAATCGTCGCACGTGCGTTTCGAGACAGAAATATTTATCGTAAAATGTCACGCGGTTATCGGATAACAAAGCGGTGGCGGCCGCTGTCTGGCGAACAGTTTGCGCAAAACCGTTTCGAAACACCATTTGTTTTCTGGTCGTAAAATTACGGCCGTGACCGGCGAATACCTTGGTCTGGATGCGAAATATGAACTGCAGCGTTGTCCAAACAGCAATAATAATCGACGAGTAACGCGAGACCGCGGTTAAAAGGATACCGGAACAACACTACCGTTTGAACGGATCAACGCCGTAATGGCCATTCGTGTCGAATCATTTCGAAGCCGACTATAGCGCATAGCACACTCTTTGTTCAATTATCACAGGACGCCGCACGAATCGGATACCGGCTGTACGTAATGTCTGTGGTGTAGACGCGTCGTTAAAACTCACGTATAAACGGCTTTTAGATTTAGTTGACTTGCGACGCATATTACGGCTGGAGATTACACGCGGATATGGATTCGATTAGCAGAGGATTCTGCGACGAACCGAAACGGAATTGATGGCGATTCGGATTTTGGCGATGTCCTCTCGTAAGAAAAATAGGAGCGAGGGGGAGAGAGAAAACAATAATAAAATCACCGCAATGACGTTTGCAGTGTCGGAAGAAAGCGTTCCTGGAACGTGACCGAACCGGAACAATTAATCGAGTGTTTATATTAATCTGCTGCGTATGAAATGATTTCGGTCAAGTGCCGGTGTTTCCGGAACACGAGTGAAAGGTTTTCTGAATAGCAAATTTTATTATAAAAAAAATAAATAAACAAATAACGCGAATAAATTAATACGGTGTGCACAAAGAAATCAATTTAAGTTTCTCGGGCCGAACTCTTCGGTCATAGGAGTCCAACCGTTGCTAGGAGTTTGGAATTCGTTGTTGTTAGGAACCATCAAATCGGCTTTCCGCTGAACGACGTTCTGGGCGCGGACATCGGACGGCGACGACGGTTGCGGCGACACGAAATATTCCATGATCGGGTGATAGTTGTAATTAGTCCTAGTGGTTTGATATGATGAATCTGGCGTATCAGTCGGAACGTTTTGGGTCGTCGGTCTGTTAACAAATAATTACGCTTTGAGCATTGTACTAAATATGTATCGACGTATTGTTATAACTTATAATCAACCCAACTATTATTATTATCAACTTATAAATACAATAGTTTAGTATGAGGACACTGAGCTTATTCAAATATAAAGGACAACCCTGGATAAAGCGAAATGCATAAAAGATCCTCCCGTAGCCCTTTGGGCCCAATCACTGTGAAACTATTAGGTACCTATTATATCTTAACGACTACGATCGTTTTTAAAAGTATATTTTGAACAATAAAATATAATATACAATGTGAAAATATAAATACCTAAAATATTTACTTTAAGGAGCAATAACTACTAAAAATATTTACTATAAGTTTCAATAGATATTAAAAATATTTACTCTAAGTAGTTAACTACTTAATTGTATTCCTGTAATGTTCGCTAACAAAAGTAAAATAAATTAAAAAAAAAAAACCACTTAATAATTTAAATTCCCAGGGAAGAAATAAAAACATATTTCTCATTCATTCAAATTTTAATGGTTTATAAACAAAAATAAGTAGGTGGGTGTAATGCAAATTTACCTCTCAAAGTCAAGTAGTTCACGTCATCACCGACATAAATGATGTAATAAATAATTATCTGCAATCTAATAATCTCTCCAGAGGAAGTGATAATTCATTTGTGTAATCGTAGATATATCGTATATATCGTAGAAATTACACGTGTATTACGGTATCAAATGTTTTTTTTTATCTTATGGCTGATGCTTTTGGCTTTATTTAATGTAAATAAATTAAGAATCTATATGATAATTCATAGATATAGTGTGATTATGTAATGGTTTAATAGCAAATCAACGTTTACGTTTAACTTTTTACGTTTCCGATCGATAAGGTAATGATTAGATATTTGTATATAAATGTATGGTGTGCAGCAATGAGTTACGTAGTAGGGGAGACCTATGTTATGTATCGACGTTATTTACCTCAATTACCTAGTGATTTGTTTATTTTTGTTAATTAGGCGGTGAAGTGACATAAATAAAAACATGTCACCTTTTAGGCTTTAACCGTAACACATAGAAACCAATTGGAAATTTTCTAATGTTAAAAACAGTGACACAATATAATAATTAATATGAAAATAAAATATAACACGCATAAGACATAAAAAGTTGAACAAAAATCAAACTTTTCCAATTTTGGCATGCTGCAAATTAATCAGTTATTATTTTATTTTGTAAATAGACCCACGTTCAGATTTGACTCGATTATTTCTCAAAGATTGAATGGTAATTATAATTATAACTATCGATTAGAAAATATTCTTATATAAGCTCCTAATTTAATTAATTACATATCTATAGGTTATAGTATTGTTCTGTTTTTTTATTGACTAGCCTGTCAAAAGTACATTACTCTGAAAATCAACTATCAGAAATGTTGAATATACATTATTACAATACATCCTTCGTGTATTTGTTTTTAGGATTCATGGATTAAACATTTTGATCGAAATTTATAATTTATCATAAATATAATTTATATTAAGTTATTATTAAATATAATAAATAAATTATTAAATAAATATATTAAATTATATATAAAGTTATGTTATTTCATATATTTCTAAATTCTGATTTAAACGTATTTTTAATGACGTATTCGTTTGTTTGGCGTTTTTGTTATTTCAACCTATAATACAGTCTCTCTACTATTTACATTGCCATCATATCATTAATTAGTTTAGATTCCATGCTTAAATAATATGCTTATTAAAATATTTTTTACACAAAACTCATTCCAGAAACTTGTCTAAGATAACAAATATCTTATCGCGTAAACAGGTTTAATAGTTTAATGAGTCTACCTACACCTATAAAAAAATGAATCCAAAATGTTAAATACAAATAGCTATAAATATGCAAGAAAACGTATATTTTTAATACCTACAGAACGTTTTACTACTGTAGTAAAATACACGTAAAAATATAAATAATAGTATTAATTTACTCGTAACTTTCTTACATTAATTTAAATACGGTGCAATTGTTTAATTTAACTTATTTCATGTGTAATAAAATTGAAAAAATAAGTGCGATAAAACGCTGTTTGTGTTTCAATTTCTTTTGATTTCTTTGCCCACCGGAATCGTTCAAATTTGGTTTCATGTTTGTATAATAGTTTATTGGTTTTTACAACGTCTTTAACATAAAATAATCGGAATATTTATTTAGGTACTAAATTTATTTATTTTCTTTGTTATCTTATTTACTCATATATTTATTTATCTTCCTTTTATTAATGACTTTTCAAATATAATTCGATCTATTTTATATGATAATGTTATTGTGCGTGGTGATTTAGTGTATGTAAAATATTGTGAAATAAGTAACTCTAAACGATTAAATTATAATAATATTACAATGATATTGTTATACAGTACACGCAATGAATATGTGTTAAATAATTAGTGAAATCAATCTTTTTGAAAATGTAATTCAAACTGTACGAAAATTAATGGCGATATGTAACAACTTGATACTTGAAGCCACACAATAATACAATTCTTAGATAGCTTTTTGTGATTTGAATAGGTTATTAAACGTACTGTGCTGGTTATTTCGTTGTATTTAAGAAAATATGTAAATTATTTATATTACGTTACAATTATATTAATTATTTTCAATACATGACTGATCATAGTTTTACTTTTTAAAACGTTTGCTTAGTAGATTATATTCTGCCAGAAAGCATCAGAATCAGGATAACACCATATTATAACTAAGACATAAACTTTTATTAATTTCTATCAATTTAAAGCTTGACTGACAACAATATATATTTAATATAAAATGATGAACGGGATAAAATAAGTAATATTAATATATATTTATATTAAGTAAATATTTATTTAAGGCTTAAGCTCCCAAAAAAATAATTTAAAATGCTATTAAATATAAATAATATGCTGTTTAAACATAACCTACATAAAGTTTTAAGAAAATATTTAAACTAATTACAATTAATATGCACCTACAATATTTTAGGAACAATTCAATTTAAATACAAATTATAAATGGATGGTACAACATTTGATATTTTTCAATTATTAATTTCTATGCAAATCTAGTAAAATATTAAATATGACTTATAAGTTCAAAATGACATTTTTTATGTATGGAAAGATTTTTGCGCTTAAAAATCATCATTTGAGTACTAATAAAATTTCTTTCCCCAGATATAAATGCATATCTGTATTTAATAAGACATGTAACTTTTGTCTTATGCGCTTTTCATATTGTATTTATAAAAACGTATATAAGTACTTATTTGATATAAATTGTATGTTTCATAACTACCAGGGTTAGTACATTTAACTTCGAATTAGTTGTTTACATATTTAATACATAATATGTCCCAAATACCTACTAAAGAATATTACACAACATGGTTTACAACCTGTCAACTTAATGAAAAGACACTCGGCTTATAAATTATATTATTTATAGACGTTAAATGTACAACTATAAACTTATAAATTTCACGAATGATATGATGACAACATAACGTGTTATTTTTTCACAATCCAAACATAAAATTCATGAAAAAACTAATTATTTCACTGATGATAATTCCGAACTCATGCTATAGTAATTGTACATGGAATATCATCGGTATTAAAAAATAATAATATCGTGAGTGACTACAGCATAGTAATATTATGTTTTAAGTACAAAACTAATTTTCAAACCACCCGGGTAAAATATTTTTTTCGTTCAAGATAATAATTACTTATTCCGGTTTTTCTTGTATGGTCTCCTAGTTACCGGCGGGTATTTAGCGGGAAGTGTTTCGGGCATCGCATACGGTGTAGATGGTGTGGATTGTTGTACTCGTTTATGCGGTATTATTTTTTTTTGATTAGTATTTGATGGTTGCGTGTGCTGATCGTCGGCCACAGAGTTGTGCGATTCGAAATTATCCGGGGCGAGTGGATTCAATTCTTGGATATGACAAGCACAACAAGTGGGCACCTAAAAACGAATTACGCATTAAAATATATTAAAATCGAAATAAATACCATTCAGGTATTATCGGTGTTGCAATAGGCTATAAATCGTTGAAGTACGGTGTTTTTTTAATAACACGAACCAAGTACCTTAAATATATCCATCGTTAGCCCGGAGAACTGATCCCATGTGAGCAGTCGATGATAGTTGTACACCTGATGACACGTGGATTTGAATTTTGTAGACACATGAGAGCATCTTGTTTCAGGTTTACTGCAAACAACAATTATTGTAAGACAACGTACATTTTACACAAGCGAGTTTTTATATTTTTTCTATGAACTCACGAGCATTTTTCAAGTCGAAGCGTTTGAACGTATTCATCCGTGTTCACGACGTATTTCCACTGTCCATTCGTAGATCGAGCTTTCTTCGGTCTAGCCATTGTCACTTTACTTTGACAAATTGCATCTTCCGGATTGCTGTCGATTCGCCTACAGCACATAATCAATATTAGTATTATCATTCATTTAATTGTTATCAAATTCATTAAATACCTCTCAGGTATGTTTGAATCGAAAGAATCGGATATGTTATACTTTGGATCCTTAATTAGCGCTTGAAATGCAGCTCTACTGTTAGCTGTATCCTCGATGCTTTCAATAATTTCAAGACTGAAATCATTAAAACCGAATGAAAATAAAAATATTAGCATTTCAAACAATAGTTTTATTGTTATATTATCTTTGGCAGTTGATCAATATGCAAATATATTTTAAGTCTAGGTTCTTATTGTAGTTTATTTTTAATTCATGTTCATTATTTAAGTGTAAAATATAATAAGCCAAAAATTGATACTTATCAACAGGAAAATTAAACAAACTTTCGAATTAAAATAATTCGATAAATAACGTAGCATTAAGAAAACCTAACTCTATAAGTAATATTTATGAGTATAATTTATCAGATAGCTTTGAGTTATTTTTCAAAGTATAATAATTTATATGAACAACATTATAAGGTACCTACGCGTATAAGCGAACTAACTGTTTATTATAAATAAATAACATACACAATTTCTGTATACTCGTAATTATTAAGCATCAAACAAGAATTTTAAAACCACAATTTTAAATTGCTCTTAGTTATTAATTTTTAACGATACAGCGCGGCGCTGTACAATAATTGGATAATTTAAATATTATCCGATAAAAAATAAATAAATCTTCTATAATTTCTTTCGGAAACAATTTCACAACCTAAAAGTTAATTTGTTAAACACTGAATTAGTTACCGTTATTGAATTTCAATAACTGTAAACGAAATATTCAGAAATAAATCCCTCATGAATTATTTTTATTAAAATAAAATGAAAATTGAATATGACGTAATATGTGGTATTTTTTAAAGACCCACATAAAAAAGTCAATAAATAGTAAATCAATGTTATGAACTACAACTATAGTAAAACTGAATACCGGGTTTATTTTTTTTTTGTACAATGATTATTATAATTAATTTTTTATTAGTATAGCACCATTATTATTTTGACGAATGAGCAGAAATAAACGTGGACATAGGGTTACAGAATAATTCACGTCCACTTGTTGACTACTTGCTATAACCTATAGGTAATCAGTCATAACAAAAACGAATCTATGATCAAATTGAATTACACATTTATCTTACTAGAGTGATTATATAATTTTATTAGAATTAGACTGAAATATTTTATCTACTTTGTACATCGTAAGGTTCGTAGTGTTCATACATTAATTTATTTATTAATTTATTTCCTGGTATAGAAATGAAATGGTATCTACATTTTTATGTATTGTACGGTTTTACTGATATAACTGATATTCGATATCATAACACTAAGTATATAGTTAAAAATGAGTGGACAGGGAATCATAAAAAAAGTATCCATACGAATCAAATTGAGTATTGCTTCCACTTTTTTAACACAAGAATTTAGTAAAATTTACTTTAAAAAATCCGAAGTACAATTCATTGATGAACATGATTTTTAAAATCTCAATAGCAACTGTTCTTTTGATATCGATCAATGCTCGGTAAGTATATAATTCGAAGCGCGGAGTCAATAATCTAGCAAAAGCATAGACGTTAACCTCTAACATAATTTATATCGAACAAATGTCGAATCGTTCGTGCGATATGTTTGGAGATTTTAAACAACGCAGTGCAAAGCCATCGCGGTCCGTTAGTCTACATCAGTGGTTCCCAAACTTTTTCAGCCTCGGAGCCTTTTTTAAGGAGAAATTTCTCGTGGTGCCCCAAGAAATATTTAACGTTAATTTGCATTTGCCTGTGTTCTATGAAGCATAACTAACACGAACTGCACACATACGGGAGTCAAAATAAAATTATATTTATAAGAAAAGGAAACAATAGTTTTAAAAGAACTGGAGAAAATATTGTTTATTATTGAAATCTATATAATTATTAAATTTTTGTGGTATAACGAACGGAGCCCTTGGGAAACCATCGCGGAGCACAGTTTGGGAACCGCTGGTCTACATCATAGAGTAGTGCACCTATCGCTACGTAACCGAGTAGTCGCTTTCGACCGTCATCAAGACCCGGGGCAGGGGACGCTCGTGATGTCGCACTTACTCGGGGTACGCTTGTACGTCCAGACAAATGTTGTCGCCGAACAGGTCGCAGTCGTCTAGCGGGCTTTCGGAGGTAGGCGGCGACTCCGGTACCTTGCCGGGTTGCTGTCTGAGCACAGCTGTTGCGGGCTGCAGCGGCGGCGAATAGGGTCTCTTCATACCTGTTTCGGCGTGAATGCAAACGTGTTATTTGGGTCAACGACCTTGGGGACGGCTACAGTATCGTGTACCGGCGGGTACCGTATACGTATTATATGTACTGTACATGTGGCATGTTTATGGGTAAAAATAAAACCAGTTACTTGGCCGTTCAGGAATCCGTTGTGGAAACCGGCGGATCAACGTGTTCGGCAGTCGGAGGCGATTAGAAGGAGGCGCGGACAAATGGTACGACTGCGGCGAGCGGTGGTGAAAGAAAACCGAAAAAAAAAAATAAATAAATAAACAGTACAAAACCAGAATATTATCAACGTTACGGCGTTATCGTCGGAACGGCGACCGCAGGATCCGTGCTACTATACCATTATTATAATACGAGCGCAGCTGCAGCAATAACCGCGGCGCCGCATAACGCAACATAACGTCGTCTTACCAACAACAGTAATAGTGGTAATAATAATAATAATAATAATAATAATAGTTGTAATATACGCGTCTCGTAACTGACCCCGTAGCCGGATGACGACGCCCTGGCCGACGCTTCGTTGCCGCCGCCGCCGCCGACGCCTCTGGCCGTTCCTTGCCCGTTCCTCAACATCGCCGCTATGTCCTGGCTGATGGGCAGCAACAGCTGCTCGTTCAGCGCCTTGTTGTTCAGGTTCTGCGACTGACCCTTGCCCATCACCATGCCGGCCAGGGCGAGCCGCTGCGCCGGCGTCATGGCCTTGACGATCGGCACCACTTGGGCGAGCCGCTCCTTCATGCCGGGCTTCCGCATCGCCGACTGCACCAGTTTTTGCATGGTGTCGGACTTCCGGTCGGCCATGTTCCTGCGCGCGCACGTGTTGTACGTTGTTATTATGGTGACATTGCACACCCGCCGGGTTCATTTATTATTTACAGCAGTGGTTTTCAGCCTGGGGGTCGCGAATGACAGGTTTGGGGGTCGCCAATTTTCCATCGGTATAAATGAAATGGATTCTGAATTACGTTTAGTTATGAAAGAGGAACTAATCGAGTTATCTTCCGACGATAATCTGCGTATAAAGTTTAATGAAATGACAAGTGATCAATTTTGGATTTCTATAAAATCAGAATACCCAGAATTGTCGAAAGTCAAAACTTCTACCATTTGCATCCACTTACTTGTGTGAAACGGCGTTTTCAGCTCTTACCGCAATAAAAAACAAATATAGGACAAAATTAAATGTAGAATCACATCTAAGAGTTGCAGTCTCTAATATAAAACCTGATATGGAATCAATAATATCAAAGCTCAAGTATCCCATTAACAAAGTTAACGAACAAGTGAACAGATGAACAAACAGTTAAATTGTACATTTTTAAAATTTTATTTGTATATCTTTGTATATTTGAATTTATTGTTTATGCTTGTATTGTTTTAAAATAATGTTGTATTATAAATTAATTACATTTTTAAGTGGAAATTAATCAAAATCGTATATCATATAAATGTTTTATCAGTAATTAAATCAAATTTTGATGAGTAAAACAACATTTTTTTTGCAGGTGGTCACACTACAAAAAAATAAAAAATGGGGGGTCGCGATCCAAAAAAGGTTGAAAACCACTGATTTACAGCACTATCGTTACTTCACCGGTCGGCGTACACCGACAGCGGCGATGTTAAACATGCGGCAGTGAGAAAATGGGCGTTCAACAGTCGGACCGTGGCACTCGCGATTTATTCGTCCGACACCGCGGTCACGCCTAGACATCGTACCTGTTGCGAACTATATTTTCACGTTTGCTTAGGAATTTCAGCACGGTTCGCGCGCAATACGAAAAGTGAGAACATACTCGAGTGGTCCAACCCGCGGTCGTCATGAAATAGTTCTAAAATGTACAAGTATCAAGATTCGCAACAACCGAGTGCGGTACATTTTTTTATGTGTGAATGCCAGGTCGGTTCGGTTGGACAAACAACATTTTCTCTGAAACAACACACGTGTTACTCTTGAACGCGCTTTTTCTCACTACTTGTCATATTTCATCGGGCGCGTGTTGTGATGCGTCCGAATAACTTCTAAGGTTTGGGAATGTATTTTACGGCAACGCTGTGAAAATTCTAGCCCCCCCTCCCCTCAACCGTTGAGATTGCCGATGCAAAATGTATGCGCGGGAAGGTGTTGTGACGAAAATTCATTAAATTCTCTTGAAAGTTGTATTTTTAGAATTCCACGTGCCCGTTCACACACATATTATAATTAAATTATGGCTTTTATCAAATTTATATTGTACTACAAACGAATGTTACTAACAGCCGTTTCACAATGCGGAAGAATGCGAAATAACACAAGAGGATTTAATAATTGAATGTCAACCAAACAAATCATGCGTGAAATCATAACAGTTCACAACAAAGATAATCGATACGATCAACATTTCAGGCCGAAAATTGTCGTGGTATATGTTACTTTGTACATACGAATAAAATTAATGGCGCAGTATTTTATGACTACGCCACTAGGTACGGCAACGGAAGTCGTGACAGACCCGACGGAAACACATTGTGGTGCACTACGTGTGTTACTTATGTATACATATATCTAAAAAGCAACAGGAAATCGGTAGCAATTAATACCTGTTGA
The DNA here is from genome assembly GCA_949715065.1 of Periphyllus acericola. Lineage (NCBI taxonomy): Eukaryota > Metazoa > Arthropoda > Insecta > Hemiptera > Aphididae > Periphyllus > Periphyllus acericola. The sequence goes on along the minus strand of OX454266.1, from coordinate 44,715,200 downwards.
AAAACTCCAATCATATTTAAACTATTTTTTCAGTGTGGATTTTCACGTTATTTCACAATCAATTTTCAATTTAAAACTGTTAACGCAGCACATAATATACAATACGCGTACACATTACACTCCACATAGTATCATTTTCTCAGTTACAATTTTTACCTCGGCAATTCGCTCACAAAAGAGCGCAGTTATTTCGGTTTTTACTATTGGCGATTTCAATCATATACCATGTTTCTAGGGCATAACTTCGATTTTCTAAACAGATTCATTACATCCCCAAACCCTTATTTAAACTATCATAGATTATTTTTACTTAACACCCGAATCAAAATATGTTAAAGTAAAACATTCAAATGTATTAAATTGAAACATACGTTCGTTCGTCGACGAAATACAAATGTATTCTAAACGACAATTGAATGAACACCTATCAAACCAAAATGTCATATTTCCAAACCTTTTCAGTTAGTTTAATAATAAAAGTAAAAGATAATAAGTAAATCGTGCATAATGTAGTGCTATATATAATAGTAATTTGAATCTAGAGCTTAGAGTTTTTTTTTTAAGATGATTCAAAAAATTGCAAACAACAATAATAAAAGTATACGAAAATAACTTCCCGGTATGCTGGTAATGGAAACGAATTGGATTTTCAAAACCATTCGTTGAAAATATATTGTATTTTTTCTTTTTTTACGTTCAGTATGCGTGCAACCCCTTCGATCATCACGAATGCATTTTTCCGTAGAAAGTTTATCATTAAGAACGAAATGTCGCATGACATTGGAAAACCATTTCCGTAACATAAAATCACATAAGGAGGTAGGTAGATAGGCGGGTAAGGTAGGACCGACATAGATCAAAGTGCTCGGGTTAGCTTGTAGGTACTAGTGAGCGTGGGTGCGAGGCGGTGGCCATAAAAAAAATAACACAAAAAAATATCCAAGAGAAAGCAGGTCGTCTAGAGATGACTAATCGTTTGCAGAGGATTTTTAACGACCCACCTATGAGGAGGATGGCCGTTCGCACGCGGATGCCGTACGTTTTTTTTTTTTTTTTTAACGCACACTTTTGCCGGGCGACACTAACTATATTTCTTTACACATATATATAATATATATATATATACGTATATACGTTTTCAGCACACTCACGTGGACTCGGCCGACGGTTCTTCGTCCATATCGAGATCGGCCATGGACGTATTATCATCATTGTTATCGCCCTCCGCCGATGTCGTATTCGGAGAGTCGTCGTCGTCGTTATCAGCTGCAGTCACGCCGCCGAGACCGCCGTCCAGCGGGAAGTCTTCTAGGTCGTCACACGCGACGGCCACGAACGCCTGTAACACGTCAATATCTCGTGTGAAGCTACTACTATTGTACTGCGGTTATCGGTATCGGGACACCGGAATCGTCCGAAGTTATTATCGCTGTTCGGTAGCAGCTGCGCCGGTCGCGAAATTAACAAAACCCCGTTTTAACGACCTATACCACGGTTCGCTATTAAAACGTTAGCGGATCAAAAAAACTTCATGCGTGCTATTTTATTATATTTTAATCTTATGTGTACCTACGGTTTAAATGGATTTTTTTTTTCGCTATCCAAAAATCCTTTATAATTATGTTCTGAAGTAATGCAGTACTGCACTGCACGCCCAATAATACGTATAATTTAAGCGTGCACCTTACTCGTTATACACTGTAACTAATCCATACACACATATTATTATATTTTATTGGACGATGTTCTCTTCGAAAACCATTTATCTTTGTGATTTGCATTGTTGCATGTTATTATAAGAATTATTATGTCATACAATTTTAAAATATTGCATATAGCGTAAAATAATTACTTTAATAAAATATCATATATAAGTATATTTATTATAAGATTGTGCCATAATTTCTGATGGACATGTTCAATTTTGACCTGCGAGAAATTACAAATTTACTACGATAGTAATTTTGGATTTTAGTAACACAATATTGAAGATATACATCACATTAATAATACTTGACATGTTTACATAATAATATTCGTAAATCAGACTACTCCTTACTAATCATACATCGCACAATAAAATAAATCATTTGATTTATTTTAAAAATATTTAATCATGATTTGATCACTTAACATTTTAAAACTTTTAGAAGTCTGAAAAATATAGTACGTTTACACACAACACAGTGAATGGAATTTGACCAAAAAATATTTACTTAACAAAACGAATTATCATTGTTCTAAATTTGAAGTAGATGTACAATATATAGGTGTGACATGGAGTGAAGTTAAATCAAAACGTGATATCGGCACATTGTTTTTTATAAAAAATCTTTTATCCATTAATTTATCATACATACGATCACAGTGTTTATGTTCGTTATTGACAATTGACAAATTGTTTTTGAAGAAAATTGCATTGTGTTATTTTAATCAGTTCATCAGATCTAATTTCTAAAACAAAGTGTATAATAAAATACATAACTCTTACTACGAACCATAAAGATTATAGTTTATATGCCATAGTTTGATTAAATTTATGTCAAAATTATATTATAGGAAAATATATGAAAAAAAAATGTTTCTAAGCTATTTATATTAATAGTGTCAATATTTAGAATAAATTATAAAAATAAATTGATAAAATTAAACAATATTATTTTCAGCAAATTATTTTAAAATGAGATTTTGAAGAAGATAATTTTTATAATCATATGTTTAGTATTTTTTTTAAATTAAACAAATGCCATAATAAACTTCAGAATTTGGTTTTTATAATTAATATTATTCCTGATACGTATAAAAAAATATTAAAAATAGCTGACATAAGGTTTAGACTATGTTCATTATGTGGGTCAACTTTTTTTGATTCGTTCCTATGACACTGTATAATTTATACATTAAATTCCAGAAGACACAACTTCCGAGTTACAGTCGTGAATTTATGTTTTATCCTGCCTACATAATGAGAAAAATAATTGTTATATACATATATACATACCGTTTATTTTCTCTTTTTTTTTGTTCTTTATTTTTATATTTTTTCATCGTTCTCGGTTTAATTAATTTGTACCGTTTTTAATATTTCTCATGGACATAGAATATTAAATGGTCCAGCATTAATATATTGTACTCACAAGCATATACAAGTGAAAAAGGAAATTAATTAATACCGTGCAGGCACAAGCTAAAGTAGAATAAAACTACTACATTCATAGTATACTGGTAGTCTAAATATATTATAAAAGATAAATTAATAATATTCTTTATTAGTATTTAATTTAATAATCCGAGAGCAATATTACAACATTTCTGTGTATTATTATTTTTTAAAATATTCGTTAGCGTTATTATACGTTACTATTTTTTTCAAATATAATATAAGAACTAACAAACTCAGACACATAACACATGTCAATACGTTTGCCATCTCTACTGAATGTCCTCAAAAATTTTCACTGTCTGTAAACCGGACGATTTGTTTTCCTATTGTGTGTATTTTATACTCTATAGTCTATGGGATGTCGAGAAAAAAAGAAGTGGTTATTTCACTTTCACAGGATGCATGACCAATGGACCGAAAATAAAATAGATTTTCGAATAAAAAAATAATAAAATTAATATTGCTTAATCAATATATACATAAATATTTTAATTAAATATAAAGTATTTCTTATTCTCGAAATTATAATACTTTTTTTACACGAAAAAAAAGTTGTAGCTTTACATTTAATATTATGTATCAAGACTCACGAGTGTTCAATTAAATGCAATAAATCATTATTTTTTTTTTAATTTTATAAAAATATGTTCTCTTGTATACATAATACATACGACATACGTATATATACTTACTACATGTATACTTGTTTTTTTTTAGTATAACTCTTTGTTTGTGGAATATTAATTATATTTCGTAGACATTAAAATGTTATTAATTAAATAATGTGGTAAAATTAAAAATACTAACTTGTGATTTTTAATCAAACGAGCGTACTCATGAACCTATAGTACGTAATTATTTTCAACCGTAACTTAATCAATGGAATTTTGTGGATAAAAGTGTACTGATGTGTTTATTCAAATTTTCAAATAAAAGTATTACATTTTAATACAAGATTATCATTCACAAGAAACCATGTAATTATTTTGGAGTTATACCTAAGAATATCTAACAAGTATGTACTTCCAATCAAATTTCCCTAACATTTTTCTTTGTTGAATTACCTTTAACTTTTATGTATTTTAATCTAGTATGTAGTTATCCTCTTTTACTAAATAACAATTATTCATCTTGAAAAAAAAACAATAACCATAAAAACAAGTATGGATTGCAAAAAAAAATGCACAGCAGCTGAAACTTGAGTAATATTGAGATTGTATATTTTTATAGTGCAGTTATTCGTATTGGATACATTTTTCTGAAATTTAAAACTTAAAATATTTCAACAATGTTCAAAGTGAAAGATAAAGTTTCTAGTGTATTTGAAACTTGTGTAAAATATGAGTAAAGTTTTTATTTCTATATTATTATTATAAATACTTTATATTCATTTTCATACTATGATATTTATACACAAGGTTATTATTATTCAAATGCTTTTAAAGTAAATGTTCAATAAAAACTGTCTAATGCTCAGACCCTCAAAAGTAGATGGCTCAGTAATAGAAGCGTTTAGTATATAAATTCTTAAGGCATTTAAAATATCGTTGGTCTCGTACCAGGATAACAAAAATTAAAAAAATTCATATAAACGGACGTTATACTTGGTAAAATTAAATAAATAACAGTGTTTTAAAATGTACTTACCGCTACCGCGAACAACAAAAATATCCAAACTTTATTCATGTCAAAATGGTACAGGTACAATAGTGATTTTCATGTTAAAACACGCATTGCCGACGACAATGATAATACCAATTTAAATACGATTAAACTTCAACATGAGAGACGATAGGGAGCTACTACAACAGATAAGTCACTGTCTCTTCTGCTCGGAAATACTGCGAGATGGAATGTCGAACCGGTCTTTGGTGGGGCACATGCGCGCGTTCACGGAGACCGAATAAGTTGGTCATTCAAGTTTAAGGTCAGTTACGTCCACAAGGCGCCGGCCGTCTCAGATCTGTACCCATGCATGTATATTGTTTTTACTATTTGTTTTCTATCTATACTTACATTTTCTGGATTCGAACGGTTTTTTTTCCCCCCGGCCGATCACCAATAATTCGTAGAACCACGTACGTGCATTATTCACGTATAAACGTTGAAATCAAAATAATACACACGTGGTGTTACGTAAAACGTTGGCACCGCGATCGATCGCAACAACGTCATGGTCGAACAGATGAATTATTTATTTCACCTTTATAATAATGTCTAATATCGCGTACACGTATTGTTTTAACGCCGACATTGTACACATCGGAAAGGGAAATATTCGTGAAATCGCGAGACCGGACAACAATGAATCGATTAGAATTGGACTGTTGTAGTATCCGTATGCAAACAACACACGTATATAGTAGTGCTAATAACGTGTGAATAGAGGCCAACGCTCTGGGAACGGCCGCGCGCTTGTTCTTGCCCTTGACTCATATGCTCATCGCCTCGTCATAAAAGAAAACCAATGTTTACGTTTTCCCACGACAAATACGAATATGTCTACTGTCGTAGCATTACACGCGCACACGGTAAGAGCATCCGAAAAGTATTGAGCTAATGGAACGAGGCTTGAACGCAGGCACGTCGTTCCGGCTACATTTCGTTTCTCATCGGAATAAGAACCGCGAATGCGTGTGCGCAATTGACCGCGCACTCCATTTAAAATCTCTCGTTCCGGCTGGGCATCCTGTTACAACACAAATCGCCGCCGTTTGCTCGTGTACACGACGTGTGCGCGGCGATGTCAGTCGAGTGGCAAGGCACACAGGATAAATAAATAAACTACATCGAGAACCTTGTGACCGTCACGAAACGTTTTTTTTTTTTTTTTCTATCTTTCTCTTTAACGTCTATACGCGCACATCATTTGGTTTACTCCGACGTCGGCAAACGGTACGCGGTGAAATAACACGTGCGAACAACCAAGTCATTCGAACAATCGCATTACGCACGAAGGCGTGAACCGGGCATAGACGACCGTGTCCCGGACCGTGGACACCGTGGTCAAGACGGTCGCCAGCGTCCCGGTGGACACAATGACCAGCAGCAACGCCAAGCGCTTGAAACCGACGACCGGGACGGGCCTGGCGCTCGGGAACGTGCGATAGCACACGCCCTCGCACTTGTCGGCTTTCGACCGCCGCAGCGATCGCATTTTCACGTAGAACAGTGGCGGCAACAGGAACATCAACGGGCCGGTCAACAGCGCGCCGATCAGGCCCATCAGCAGGTCGAATCTCGGCACGGCCTCGCCTATGGCCACCGCCAACATCACGACGGACGATCTGAGCGCGCACCTCCTCCAGTTGAACTCTGAAACGCGAAAGCGGTGTTACCTGCGTTACGTGTTGGCAGGGCCGGATCTAGGGGGGGGGGGGGAAGTCGGGGATTTATCCCCGGGCGTATAATTTTCATGGGCGTATTGTAAAGGTTTTAAATTTAAAATGGACTTTGAAACAATCAAACAAAAGTCATAACTACAAAATAATATTTTAATAGAAATGTGTAATAATGGGTATGTTTTTTTTTTTTTAACATCTATTAGAAATATACAATCTGTATGATAGATACAAACAATGGGTATGTGAATAAAATAATATTATTTTTATTTTTAATTTTAACAAGTAATAACAATATTATCTTAAAACGGACAAATAGGTACGTATTGCAGTGGAAATACCCGTCCGCGACTGTATGTCTGTGTTTACTGTAGACTGCGGTGCATTCCAGGAATTTCCTGAAAAGGGCGTATATTTTTAATTTTCTCCGGGTGTTAAAAAGTTAAGATCCTGCCCTGCGTGTTGGGCCGCGCGCACATTAGATGCGTTTTCGTACGGATTTGATTCGAGTGAACTTTTCCGTACACGTACGAACGATCACGACCTACCAAATACTATGTGAGCGCGCAGACTGGGTGCGATTTGTTCGTACGTATACGCACGTGTAACTTTAACGTACCGAAACAATCCGAACTTGTCCGGATTTCATTAACGTTCGACAATTACAAACTTTTCAAAATTAATTCTTAAGAATAGCCCTAAAGGCCCCTTGGTTTATGAGAAATAAACAACTACACAACGATACAGGCCTACCACACCTATCTACCTGGATAACTCATCATTTTAAAAGTTTCCACGAAAAACTGCACAAAGTAGATGGAGCTCGTCACTACAACATCGGCAAGAGATCCACAAATCTGAGACTCAAACCTCGGCTACCTCAGGACATCCTACTAGATCCCAATGAAGACACCTCAACCTCAGATACTGATCCGGACTCATAGCTAACCAAAACTATTATACATTATAAGATTATAATTATGATCTGTAAAATAGTAACATTGTAAAAATACCAGGTGTATTGAAACAATTATATTAATAAATAAAAAAATTAACGTTCGTACGTCGTAAATGGATAAATGAAAAATGTATTAGTTTAATTTACCAACACACATGTTTATGGGATCAAAGTGATTCAAGACATCACTTACGTAACCTTCATCGCAGGGCATGACAAGAAATTTAACTTAAAAATAAAAAATTATAAATTTAACTTTTAATTTAAATATATTTCCCGCACCGATTCGGTTCTACGATATTGACGACGACGACGTCGTCTTCGGATTAGAAAATAATTATCTTGAAGATACAGATTACCCATTGCGTTCCAGGACGTCACGAACGCGATATCACCGAAACACTGACTATTTTACGGACAAAAGCGTGTTCAGTGTGCGCACTCAATTCGTACGACCACTATTCTTACGTTTTTTAGGAAACGAATTCGTATCCAATGTGCGCGCGGCCTTAATGTTCGCGAGTCGCGACCATGGCCACGCATCGTACGGATCGTATGAAACGGATCAATTTGCGGTAGAACGTTATCACTGTATCCGTAGCAATCGGATTGCCGATACGACGGTCGGCTTTTTTTTTAGTAACGTTCGCATTTTTGTTGCGAGTGGACGATCGGAAACAGTACGGTGTGCAAAACAACATGGAAAGTGATGCAGAACTGGTCATTAATGCTTTGCTGATTCGAACAATGAGGGTGTTTTAAATTGTACAGCTGTTCGTACTCTTGTACGACTGCTATTAGCCTTGCAATGCCCACGATATGCGTAATAATAATTACAATTAAAATAATAACTATATTATAGTTAAAACACGTGTGCACTGAGTGTGGAAATGCGACAAAATTCAAATGATTAGTGAGGCGACCGGTGACCACCGGTTGTGACACGCGTCCACTTATCGGCAATCCGTATGACGTTATCCGCACCGGTCGGAAAAGTTGCCCCTTCGATCAATTTCGTCGGCACGCATATGTATGACTTACTATACTAATAATTCTAAAATCCGTTTCATACGATCCGTACCTATGGACGCGTACTTTTACCGTCGGCAATGTCGGCGATTTCGACGGGGTAGGTGACGTGATGGATACGAGCCCGCAGCCATCGCGTAGGCTTAACGTTTTAATCGTAAAACTCGGTCGCGCGCTGAAAATTCGAGAATTGTCGTGGTGAAACGTGAATAAAACTGTCACGAAACCGAATGGGACCGTGGGAGACGTAAAGGTCGTGCACAGAGCATCTTCAAACACACGTGCGATGCGTTTTATTTTTTTCATTTAACAATTATTGCCTCCCGACGAACACGTTGAATATTTCCCACCCTGACGGTTACGCACCGCGCGCGAGGTCCGGTCAATGCGTCTACGGTAAAGCGACCATTTTTTTATATAAAAAAAACTGCACTAACAATTTTTGGATGATTTATAACGTTAACTACATGATTATATGCATCGAAAAGAATATCTACTTTACAATCGATTTTTTTTTATTATTTCACAAAATAAAAATTTAACTTTTTTGTATTATGTTGGACAATTTATTTGTTAAGTCTAACGAAATATTTTTAATTATTCAAAAGAACTTTTCACCTTTTCAATGTACAACAGAAAATTGTAATAAAACTAGTTAGTTTTTTCTATAAATTGTTTTTTTGTGTACATATTTCTTTCTTTTCATTTTAAGAGTAGTGAGCTTATACTGACAACTAAAGAACTTTGTGTTTTTCTATTTTTATTTTTCCACATGGTATTTCTAATTCTTCTGATACTTGACATGCTTTAAAAAAAATAACGTTATATTTTTCAATAAGCTATTTAATTAAAAGAAAGTTATAATTTAACGTTACGATTTAGTAAATTATTTATTTAAATACTTACTAATAAAATAATATTAATATAATTTGATTTCAAACTGATATAAAATAATAACGCAAACAATTCTTAGACATCTAACGAATGCCCTGAGGATGATGGTTTGCTGTTAACGAAATGATATCTGGCTTAATAAATGTCAGCATTAGTGTTAAGTCTCTTTTTTCACATACTCCTAATTTGTTTCTTGATTTGGTGTGAAGTTATTGAACCGCGTTAGATCCTTTTTTACCTAGGTATGTCGTCGGAAAAATGTAAATGATAGACGAACGGCCCCGTTAGCGCTCCCCCCCCCCCCAGAAAAACGTTCCCTCCAAAATGAAAATACCCACAAGGGGGCGCCCACGTTGGGAATCGATGCCCTAGACCAGCGGTTCCCAAACTTTTTCAGCCTCGGAGCCTTTTTTTAAGGAGAAATTTCTCGTGGAGCCCCAAGAAATATTTAACGTTAATTTGCATTTGTCCTGTGCTGGGCGTGTATGAAGCATAATATTAACACGAACTGTATACATACGGGGTTCAAAATAAAATTATATTTATGAATAAAGGATACAATAGTCTTAAAAGAACTGGGGAAAACATTAAATAGTCTATTGTTGAAATGTACGAAATTATTAAATTTTTTGTGGTGTAACGAACGGAGCCCTTGAGAAACCATTGCGGAGCACAGTTTGGGTGGCCGTTCGGACGGTAACGCGACGTGATACCATATGTTTATTTAAATCGCGCAACAGTGCGCCATATACCTCTGGGTATTTCCAGGAAGTGTTCGATGTGCTGGAACAACGCGGTGGTGCTGACCGCCGTCGACAGGCATATCTGAACCGTGACCAGGCTCACGTTGGCGCTAAGGTAACGGCTGCTCGGCACGTCGTTCAGCAGATTCGAGCTCAGCAACGATCCGAACCGCGCGTAGCCGATGGCGGTGGTGATCAAAAACAAGCTGCACGTGACTGCAAACAGAAGCGCGCGATCAGCGTAAGTAGCGACGTGAGGTGAACGCCGCGGGAATCGGTGCGCCGCCCGCGGGCCTTCGCCTTACTCGAGAACGCGCAGACGATCACCAGCGGCAGTTTCCGTTTGTCGGCCATGTCCATCTGCACGGTGAGCACGAGCGGATGGACGTCGAACTGCAACCGACCACATTGTGCGCGTTAATTCTCGGCGGACGTATCGCGCGCAGGATGGTCTGCGATAATAATTATTGGACACGCGTCCTTTACCTGAAACGCTAGTATCCCGTAAGCGAGGGCGACGCTGTTCCACGAGGGTCCGGGGACGGACGCGTCGACTTCACGCGGCGCATCGAACATCGTTATCCACGTCAGCGCGCACACCGAGCCCACGAAAAACACGGAGCTCGAAGCGATCCATCTGCATGAAAACCCGATGTTGAACTAGGTATAGACGCTAGACGACGCGCGGACACGTGCAACGGTTAATGATGTGCAGTAAATTCGTTAATACCCATAGAATCTATAGTAATCAGCATTTCTCAACCTTTCTTAAGTTACCGCCCCCTTGAGCAGCAATCAATTTTTTAACGCCCCCCCCCCCTATGTGAGAATTCTAAAATTTAAGATGATACGGTGTGATAAAACATAATGTGCACGCACAATCGCCAAAAGCTATTATATATCAAGTATGTATTATTCTTAGGTCGCACCATGTACAACGTTTTTGCGTGAACACCCATGAACACCCTACCGCCCAAAACTTGTTCATCGCCCCTCGGTAACCCTTCACCGCCCACTGGGGGGAGGGCGATATCGCCCCCGTTAAGAACCACTGCCATAGATGTTATCCGAGGCGCACGGTTCATTATAACACGAAAGAATAGTATGTACTAAAATGTACTATGATTTATGAATGATAAAAAGCCAATTATTGTCTCATAGTCTACATCCGTATAACTTATAGCAGGGATGGCACGCCAAAAGATTTTGAGGGCACGCGAAAAATTTAAATATTTTTGTGAAAAAAAAATTCGTTATTCTGAGAAATGAACTAGAAGAAATTCAGCGTGATAGGGCTATAGGCAAATCAATCGTAAACATAGGGAACAAGATTTTGAATGTGTGGAATGAAATTCCAAAAGATTATTCCACTTTAAAAATAGTAGCATTAGCTTTGTTATTTAGTTTTGTCTATTTTTTCTTCAACATATTCATGCGAGTCACTATTTTCAGAAATTAATTTTATAAAATCTGATTTAAGAAACCGACTAACTGATGAATGCAGTGCAGCATGTACTTTATTAAAAATTACTAATTATAAGCCAAATTTCAACGAATTGGCATCAACTATTCAACAACAAAAATCACATAAAAAAAAATAATTAACAAAGTAATAATATTATAATTATTTGTACCTGAACCAACCTTTTTTATACTAATACATTATCATACAATCAAATAACGATAATTTTTTTTTACAATAATGAATATAACAAAATATTTTTCATGGCACGCTCGAGCAAAAATAAAAGGTAATTTTCGGCACGTAGTGTTCAAAAGGTTTGCCACCCCTGACCTATAGAACAACTGTATCTTTAATTGATAAATTATTCAAATTTTTTTTTTTTGAACAATCGCTATTTCAAAATACGTTCTAAATTATTCAATTTAACTGAGCAACAATGCCTGTTAGTATTTACAGTAGTAATTACAAATCGTTATTTGAGTGAACCTCGAATAAATCTATTCATTTGATCACCCGTCTTATAAACATTTGAATTAATTTTTGCGTTCAGTCAACAATAGTTTTTACACTTATTATTAATAGAAATAATGTTACATTTCTAACGGTCATTGATTTGGAAAAATATTAATAACTAAACGAAAAATGTTATACTTTACGTACTTCATATCTTTTGGACTTCCGAGCCAAAGAGGTGGACACAACACTATTCCAATGACAATCAGCCACAAGCACGGCGACACGTCAAAACGATTGTTCGAAAATGTTAATCCAAGTGTGTGAATATTGTAAGCCGCTGCACGAAATTACATGTTTAAATATTTTGTTATCGTTAGAATTCGGATTTTGTAGGTGTTTGTTTGTTTTCCTCTATTAGTCTATAACGAAGTCAGTTTTACATTTGATTCATGTTACATTGACTAAAACAAAATATTTTTGATTTTGCTTTTTTTTACTTTTTTAGATTTTTTTTTTAATGCGTTTTGTCTGTTTTACTATAAAGTTGATTTATTTTTTGTTTTTAATATTAATTTTATACAATTTATTCTAGATCTACGTATTAAAAGTACCTGGGAGGTCGATACTTATTTTTGTATCATATAACGTGTTCCACGGTTGTAGCTCAATCGGTTTTAGCTCGTAATGTTTTATTTAATTATTTTTAGTATTCTATTCATAATAAGAATTTAGAAACTACTGTCATAAATCACCAAGTATATTTTATTAAACTGTAAGATTAAAATAAACTTAATGAGCTTGTTTAAATTCTTCTTGTGGTTTTTAAAAATAAATGATGTGCTTTTTTAAGGATTTTGGTGCTGGTTTTTAATTATTAAACGATTCATAGCTTTAATTTTTAAGTGCATCCTTTAGAGTTTCACATGTCTACAAAGTCCTTATTCTAGTTATCATCAATCACGGGTTGTACTTGGTTAGTGTTTTCAACATATCATTATAACATTACCAATTAGAAGATTTGGAATGCACGCGCCGAACACGGCCACGTCCAACATAACGGTGACGATACGTTTGGCCTTGCCGCCGAAAATGAGCTCGGCCAAAGCAGCGTACGGGTACCTTGTGCATAATTTTTAATTTAGTGGGTGATGATAGTAATATCGTTTGTTAGCGCCTGTTGCTTCGCTTGTCGCCTACCGGTTTTTTTTCACGATGTTCGGTTCGATCTCTTCGGCCATGATCCAACATTTGCCCAACAAAATGGCTGTGTACACTTGAACCGCAAACACGCAAACGGCCAACGGTATTCCCAGCCATCCTGTTTTCGCCTGATTATTATTACTCGATACCGAATCCGCGGTACCGTGCGTATTGCTACGTTAGGTATATACTTACCGCATTTTATTATAGGTCCCGGCAGTACGATAATCGGATAGATGCCGAACAAATCAACGATGCACAAGATTGCGAAAGGCACCGTTAGACCACTGGAGTCCGCGATCATTTTTTCCTTTTTTTTTTGTTTCGAAACGTTTCCAAATCGGCGATCAGACCATAATGGCGAGACAAAAATAAGTTGCCTCTAGAACTAGCCACACCGCACTGGACAATCTCTTGATATACTATATCCGAGTTACACAATCGCTGTACGTGAAACCCTCGAGAAACCCTATTCGGTCCGTATAGTGTACGCTTTACGCAACGCGCCGGCCAGAACAGTAACTTAATATGTCATAAAAAACATACCATTGGAATATTTACAGTATTCATCGATTTGTTTACTATGATTTTAATTTTAATAATAGTTATTGTGTGCCAATTTTTTTTTTGGAAGTACCCTAAAATAGTACCTACTCACGTATATTTCGAAAATCTCTTTGATAATATTACTATCGTACTTACAGAGTTCATGTTTATTGTTTTTTTTTTTTACTAATATAATGTTGTATTCGATTTATTCACTATTTGTATTTTTTTTTAACGAGGTTTGTCAGTCAAATAATAGGTAACTGGAAACTAACAGTAAAATACTTTTATATCTTCGCTTATGTTATCTTCTATCGCCTATATTATTATATTTGTCCATAATTACGTTTTTTACGGTTATTCAGATGTATTTAAATTTCAAACGACTCCTTTTTATACATTCATAGGGACATGTTTACTCAGAACACGTTAAATAAATTACCTTTAGTTACATTATATCAAAACCACATGTATTTCTATTTGTGTCCTACCTGTTTTTAATTCTTCGCGGCGGAATAAATAATTGATCAGCTACAGCGTAAGTTTCAATCTTCGAAATATTTAAAAATAATTCATGAACTGATTAAATAATTTCTTGAACCGAATATCAATGTCTAACTAGTACGTACAATGAATATGTTTAATATTTATATTCTACAGTTCTACACCATGATCATCTATAATATCATATACTTACTAGGAGTAACATAATCAATTGCTCCATACAATTATTCCATTATTGCACTAATAAATATTATTCTCGTAAAACACATAGATTTATGTGATGATGATAGATTAGATAATTTTCGAGCTTTTCAATTATAGCTAAGCACAGAATAAAGTTTTCATACCTAAAATGTAAGCTTTAAGAAAACATTTAGATTCACATGTGTTTCTTGCATTTATTGTTCTGATATAATGATTTGTGGAATCTTTAAGTTTCACAGGAAATTTAAATGTTTTCAAAAATTATATTTTGAGGTACTTGAAAATTATTAAAAATGTCTCGTTGTTCTCTGTTGGTTTAAAACGGAACTCACATTATTCTTATAAGTTACACACATAGATAATTTTTCATTCTCCGTTAATTTATGAACAATAATTTAGAACTGAAAAATCGGTATAAAAAAAGTTATTACCTACTCATTCATATAAAAAATAAAAAATAACAATTATAAGAATGCAAAAAAATGTTTATCGCAAAGAACTATATTATCCCTTTGTAAAAACTTCAATTGTTATTTTTAAAGTTACTTGCAATATTTTTTAATTTTAAAAAAAAGATCTACTTTTAAAGTATGATGATAGTTTTATATTAAATTGAAGTAATTTTAAGATAGACGGTTTGTGGAATATTGTATGCAGTTCCAGCCATCATTAAAAAAATGTTTGAAAACTATAGTCCACGATATGTAATTTAATTGATTATAATCAGTAGTATAATGTAATGTAAATACTAATTACGTTCAATGACTTGAAATTGTCATGCAGATCATGTAGGTAAATTTATTTATTATATGATGAAACTGTTAGATTATTATTTTTAAATACCAAACACAAATATATTAATTCTAGGTCGATAACCAGTCATTACATCATATTATATCATATTCATAATTCCAATTTTTTAATTTTAATTTTTCTTCATGTTAGTGTAAACGTTTGTTTTTTAAATGAATGGTAATTTTTAAATTATACGATAGCATGCATTCTTTTACAATGTTTAGTTTTGATTTATGTGATTTTACATTAAAATAATTATTATAAAAACATATCGTAAACCATTTTATTTTAGATGAAATATATTATCTCTTGTGAAAGTACTGTTGGAACATTCTTTTGAAAATTAGAAAAATAAACCACAATAATAAGAAAAAGTAGGTATGGTTTATTAACGGTTTTTTTTTTATCTAAATGTATTAAATTTAATACCTTTCGGATTCAATGTACGAGTTCAATTATACACTTTGTTTATACGTCGTTTTTATCATTATTACATCGCCTATAGGTATTCAACGATTATATTATGACCAGTATAAATATTACCAGTTTTATATTAAGTACTTACAAAAATGTTATTATGTTTATCGACTAGAAACTATTTTATTTTACGATTTGCTTGAATAACAAATGTACGTCTTCGAAACCATTTCAGCGTGTACTATGGCCTCTTTATGCACGAACCTTGCAGTGTAAAGAAGATCAAACATTAGATAAAGAATCGTTATAATATAATATGTAGAAATCGAGATCAATAAGATTTAAATTAGAAAATACCTAGTATCGTTTTCGTGTATATAAATTCAATTTTATTTTTAGTTATTAAATATTCGACTATCACAAAATGTTATTAACATAATATACAACAGTGATGGTATGGAAATTGTACCGACTTAGTCCATTCTTAATCATTAAGTTTCGTATTATATATATTATAGGTACTAGAATAATAATATAAATTAATATTGACAATCAACAAAGTGTGAAATACGTAAAAAAAAATTCAATTTTATATAATTAATAAAAACATCGAAATCGCTGTATTGGTTTCGAATTTACAGTATGGTTATTTTACATCAAGTGATGACATTAACCATTAGACTTTTCTACATGTATAGGGTTACATTGATATTGTACACCGTGGCACATAAGAATCTAAGTAGTGATGCTGCAATAATCAAGAATAAAAATGATGACGACCGTAATAAACTAAAAACTTCATTATTTACCCATTAATATCATTTCCAGCTTCCATTAAGAACACTTCAAAGTACCAGCAGTACCGTTTTCTAGTATACCCTATTGATGGACGAACACGAGCGTCAAGTTTCGTAACATTAATCGCAGTAACTACAATACCCTAGGCACTATCGAGTAAAACATATATGGGTACTACGTTGTAGGTTTGGGAAAGCCGTTGATGATTAATATGACGCAGCAAAATTATTATATTATTGTGCCGGGTACTCAGCGGATAAGTTGCAAACGGAGACAAAAATGTCCGGCAAGGTGCACGATGGTTTTGAAAATCCAAGTTGAAATGTTAATGTTAATAATCTTTATAAAAAGTCAAATTTTATAAATATGGTATTTTAGATTCTGAGTGAAATGAGGAATGTATATTTTGTTTTTTTATTTTTCACTGTTTTCTTTTTTTTTTTGTATGTCTGTGCACACGTTTTTGGCCAGAAGGATTACTCTGATGTATACAAAACTGTAACTTTTCTGTAAGGTAATTTCCAAAAAAAATTATTTTTATTCATTGTTCAAAAAGTATTGATTGTAGAAGCTTGAAATTTTCATAAAATATGGCTATTTTCTAGAGATCGTGTACATTTTAAACAGTTTTGTATTTTTTTTGTGTTATTATATTTTGATAATATAATTAATAATTATTATATATATTAAATGAAAAAACTACATAATTTGTATAAGGATTGGTGTTTAAAAAATTATATTTTTGCTTTTTTATAATCATAAACATTATAAACTGATCCTCCCGATCTCTGTCACTCAGAATCGTGTTCTCGAAACCAATGGTGTATTGGTTTCAAATTTAAAAGGCCAATACAGGAGTGTAATTCACCCGTCCTTATAACTCGCCCTACCGTGGAGTCTCCCCGACCTAGGAATCTCGCCCTTTTTATTTTTGTAATTTATTTAAAAAAATATTTTTTCTTATAATCTTATATTCTTGCTAAAAATTTAAATGATTTAAATTTGCCGTTTTTAAAATACACACAAAATATTACGGATCTAATTTAACTAACCACCGTACAACATAGCAAATCTGTGTTCTGAAGAACCAATTTTGAGCGTACATCGATTCCGCCGGCTACTATTTACAGAATTCATATATACACTCCACCGGCTATTAATTCCATTTATTTAATTTAAAAACCAGATAAATCCATGCCTCGCCATATTCATTGAATGTTAATAAAATGTATACCTATTACCTATTGAACATAGAATAAAAAATGTAAAATATTATAAATGGTGATTATCGATAATATTATAACTGGTAAAAATGATTGTAGAATTAGGTATGTTGATTTTTTACAATTTTGTACGTATTTATTTTCTTCTATCATTTTAATTTCCTGAAAATATGTAACACTGGAGTCGATAATTACTTTCTATGAACAGCAGCCAGCGGAATCAATAGGCGATGGTTAATTTTTTTTAACAGTGTCTGGTGGAATCGATAAATCCCCCCAATTTTGTGTAGTTATTAAATTAAACCGACCTATTATCGAATTTAAAGGCAAGAATATTATGTGTGTCTATTCCTAGGTTGTTTACGATATTTTAATTCCTGTACTACTAAAGCTTTTTAAAGTTGTAATATTTTATTTAATCGTAACAAGCTTAAGAATTAAAATATCGAAAAAAAAACCAAAGAGAAAACAGATGATGTTCTTCCTTTTGAGTTCGATAATATTCCATTTTACACTGATATTAAAGCTAACTACACAAAGTTGGTTCTACTGAACACAGATTTGGTATGTTGTGCGTTTGTAAGACGAAGACAATGCATGCGGATGTGGCGTGGTATCCTCTTAATACTCAATACATTTTACTCAATTACTTTAAGCTGAACAACAGCTGTAATAACACAGTGAGTGTCGTACAACATGAGTATTTTTCAAATATCTATATATATATATATATATATATATGTGTGAATGTCAGCAATTCAGGTAATGCAGTTAAAGACTAAGCTATGTCAGTAATGACTGTGCACAATGCACACCAGTCATTGTTGGCAATCGGTGTATATTTCCGATATTGACTGATAACTTTAGTTATTGTCATTTATCGGTATTTCCTAAGCTTGTTATCGATTTATCGTTTAAGAAATTTTAGGGGCTGTACATTTCGAACGAACCAAATTGATTTAATTTTAATTTTTATTGTAGTTCTGCAAAATGTATTTATCACATATCATTTTTTTTAATCTACTTTAATAGTTAACTATTGTATGTTGTCGGTTATAAAATACATGTCTGGTATTTTTTTCATCGCATTCATTTTTATATTTATTTTTCTGTTCCTCCTCCCCCAAACCACATGACTATTATATAGGGGCTCGAAAATTAGATTTACCTAGGATCTCTGGAGCCACGGATATCAGAGGTGTCATTGTAAAACTAAATGTATAAATAATTTATGTGCTTTTCGAGCGGCAAAAAAAACCTATGCAATTCAAAGTGTCATAATAGTTTATCTTGTGAAAATAGACTAGTCATTACTGATAATGACTGATTGCCAACATGGACGGTAACATTTATATGATGAAAAAAATGTTTAACGTACACGATACTTTTGCTATGTTTTAAGATATTTTCAGCTGTGTAACATATATTATTATAACGACTTATGAACAGTTTTATTGACATTTGTATGACATACGACTCGTTAAAAATTCAATAAATTAAATTTACTGATAATAAATAAAGAATAAAACTAACGTTGAAATTCTGAATATTTCCTCAACGTCGTGAAGAGAACTATTATAAATGGTATACTTACACAAATGCATAAAATACCATTTTTTAATATGTTAAAAATATCGTTTTAAACAAATGTATATTTTAATTATAAATTACTCGTATTACAATAAATTAATATTTATATTTATATTATTACAACAAACACATATACGATTGATTATAAATAATTGATGGTAAATTAATTCATGATTATACCTACATTAAATATATTAAATTATATATCAACGTTGATAATAAAAATCCGACAGATTCTAAAGTACAGGTAATACTCAATTTTCCCACTAAATACTTTTTAATGCAAATATCGCCTATGGAGGATTTATGAAATAAAAAATATAAGGTTACGTTATGTTCATCGGATTCTTTACTGAGTAAAACTTTCTTTTTACATGTCTAGTAGTTTATTAGCTATTACAATGACTACGTTTTAGAGTGGTATACTGGTATAGCATTTTAATTTTTAAGAGACATATTATTATAGATAATATTCAACGTTAACTTATAAGGATTATTACATTTTTCTGATCGATAGATCGAACGTGGTACCATCAGTTACGATCAGCTTTCAATGTATTTGTATTCATTTATTTATTCACGATTCCAGTTGCAGTTAGCGTTACTAATCATACATATTGTAAGTTATATCGTACATAATCAATAATCAATGTACTCGTATTATTAAATCAACCATATTAATTTTGTTGTAGTCATAGTATTAATGTAATGGTTCTTGAATGAGGAACAAAACATGCATTAGACTGTAGTTGGTAGTATAGATAAAAAAAGAAAGGAGCTGTAAAACGCGCGATACCGTTTGAGGCTCTGAAATGTATTTCACGTAATAACGCATGAGTTAGTTAATCGAAAAATGAAATACTAGCAGTCTCTGTACTGCATGCCAGATTAAGGCGAGCGAGAAAGATAGTAGCATCTCAAGTGAGAGGCGATTAATTCATTAGATACAACCGATACAACTTAAGATTTGCTTTTGAAAATAAATCCAGAACATCGATGTTCTATTTTTTTAAATCCGTCTTTCAATTGCTAAAGGTTCAGGTCATAGGTTTTCTATACGTTACTTTTTAAACTGAATAATGCACCCTTTAGTTTCACCGTTACAAATTTACAATCTCTGGTTTCGAGATCTTTTTGACTTGGTTTGTTTAGGCAATAGCTATAAAGGGTTTCGAGATCTTTTTGACTCGGTTTATTTAGAAATTAACCATAAAAGATTTTGTGATCTTTTTAACTTGGTTTGTTTAGAAAATAGCCATAAAATATTACGAGATCTTTTTGACTAGGTTTGTTTATAAAATAGCTATAAAAACTTTCGAGATCTTTTAAACTTGGTTTGTTTAGAAAATAGCCATAAAAGGTTCCGAGATCTTTTTGACTTGGATTATTTAAAATATATTTTGCAATTCAAACGGTAATAGTTGTGTTACTTTTTGCAATTCAAATGGAAATAATTCGGATATTTTCACTTCAAACCGGTAATGGGTTTTGCAATAGAAATTAATTTTAAGATTTGAAATTTAAATGCCCAATGTGTAGAGTAAATACTACATTTTCTAGAATATATCTAAATGAAACAAAAAAAAAAAAAATGTATATATAATCACCACAACATTAATGCCAAGGAATGGATCCAAAAGATAGAATACTTTAAAATTTCTAGAATTTAAAATTTTGGAAAGGAATGCTTGAAAAAAATCAAACTGGAAAAATACATTCAAAATACAACTCATAAACGCAACTAAAAGTAAAACATCGCGTATATATTATATAAAACAATCACCATGCGCTACAGCATATGAATAATAAAAAAAACCCTTAAAAAATTGCAAAAAAGTTTTTTCCCAATCATACAACTCTGCGGTGGCCACCAATTTTTTTCTTTTCCGGAGAGCTGTATGACTATCGTGGGACTCTTTTTTACCAAGAGGTTTTCACGGGCTCGATTTCTTTCTTGAGAAAGAACGTAAACGTTAGCAGGTTAGGGTCTTACCCTATTACTTCTGCTAAGGTCCCGCAGGTGAAGATAATGCCAGCCCTGCCACGTGACCTTTGTACGTATACAAGACCAATGCGTCCAGAGCGTAGCAATTACCAGCACTACGCTCTTTCCCCACTATTTCTAATCCTATTATGAATGCATTCAATCCTACTAGTTTCTGCTTCGTAACAGACGCCTTAGCCGAGCGCGCTACGACCTTTTCGTGATAGTATATAGTGGAAAACAATATATTTAAACTGAGTAATTATCGCTTGTATGACGTCACATGAATATGGCATGAATGTATCAATACAATTTGACCTTCATTTGTTATCTACACTGCAAAAATATCGCTGTTTATTTGATAATATATAATTTTTTAATTTTTATATAATAAATGACGTTGATTAAAATACAGCATAATTTTATTCGGTTGGTACATCCTTTGGAAAATATGAACAGCCATATTGAGCTTCATGCTCTAACATTCAAAAATCTAAAAAATAATTTCATTGAAATTAAAACAGATGTTTCAATATTCATTGGTGATAAAACAGTCGTTATTTTACAAGGACAATATTCAATAGAACAATTAAACAAGAAAATTAATCCTGTTGTTCCATCTCTTAGTGAAAAAAATACAGTAAGTTTAGCCAGCGATACTTATTTCCATCTAGATGAAAATTAGTGTGAAAATTGGAATATTGGATTTAAAAAATTAGATTACACAAAAATATGCAAATATATTCACAAAGTATTAGTATCGAATGATTTCCAGAATCTAAGCTAAATGTAGCTTGATCACTGGCTTCACTGCCTTTAATAATATATTGTATGAATTTGTGGCGTATTTATACGGTTCCACGTTGATAAGCGAGTCAAATAGTTTGAGTAACATCATTTGAAATTACTGATAGTTCAGATGGCAGTTATAGTATCAATATTGAGTTAACAGTACTCGGCGGTATTTTTAAATAGTGATAAAAACTAATATACTAAAAATAATAATAAGTAATACTAATTCATTTTAATAATCCTACTATATATCCAAGACGCATTATACTTTAAAGCCTTCCCCAAGACTCGAGAAATATAATGGTGAAAACCGCACTAAAATCGGTGTACCAACAATTACAATAATTAAAAGTTATTTGGCGTCAACACATTTTAGCGAAGTCGAACACATAATCCTATGTATATTGTTTTGCTTCGGACCACGAAGCTTCTAAAGTGCTCCCTCCGATAAGACGGCAATGGAAATAAAATATTTATTATGATAAATATACATGATTAAATAAACTACTATATTAATAAACACACAAAAAAAAAGAGCGTGAACCTACTTGATATATTATGAATACATTTGTATATTAGAAAGCTGAGAAAAAGTTAACGTTTTAATGGCATAATTTGAGTTATCATCATGTCCTTTAGTCTCCGTACTAAAAATAAAGGATAATATTTATGTTGTTGTGTTAATCCATACATGATTTATTTCGGTTCCATTGAATAAAAACATAATTTGATATGTTGATCAAGTTACTTAAAAATTTACTTCGATAATAACTACAACTTCTTTAGAAAACATTTGAAATTCTGAGCTATACAAAGATAACATGTTATTATTATGTATCAATACATTTTTTTTTTTTAATTTTGTGACTTGAAATTCATATTATTGCAATAACACGTTATATGTTTGAAGCGGCGTTTCGAATAGGCAATACTGTTTAAGATATGAATAGGTTGAAAACAAAATGCAGCTATAACGCCTTTATGAACTACTAGCCGACCCGTCAGAGCTTCGCCCGTGATTGGTTGTTTATTTTGCCTTCGGACCATGATATGTAGAATTTTTTATTCAAATATTATTGTTTAATGTGATCGGTAAGTAAATATAAAAAACGGTTAATGAAAACGGATTGAAATTTTTCTAGCGTTATAAATGATAAAAATAAATACAGATAAAAAAGAAATAATTTATGGTTGATAAAGAATTTGATTGAAGTTGATGAAGAAAAAAAAGAATTAAAATAAGAATTTTATAAGACTTCTGAGTATATGATGTTTTTTGTTATATTTCCTGTTGAAATTAAAATCATAAGATGATTCGGGTCTCCAGTTCGAGAAAATGCCACGTATAATTGCCCATGTGAAAAGCACTCTGTACGAAGATCTACGCCAACGTACTTGAAAGTTTGACCTTGTGCTTTGTTTATGGTAATGGCAAAAGAAACTTTAACCGGGAATTGAAGCCGTTTGAAAGAAAATGGCAATTCAGAGGGAATCATGGGAATTCTTGGAATAAATGCAATTTCTCCTTTCGCTGGCCCTGTAAGAATTACGGCTTCTATAATATTATTTCGCAACGATTTTATTTGAAATCTTGTACCGTTACATAAGTTCGGTGGTTGAAGATTACGTAATAATGTAATTGGAGCACCAATTTTTAATTTTAGTTTATGAGGAGGAAATCCCGAAGGAGAAAGAGAATTGAGAAATTCTTGTGGATAATGAATAGCATCATCTGTTGATGTAACTGTATCAATAGATAGATATTCACGTGAGTGTCCATCGAATTTTAGAAGGATGATATCATTAATTTCTTCTGCTGTTACATTTCTTGGAGAGATAATAGCTCTTTCACATAACCACTGATAAGATTTATTGGACAGATTAAAAATGTCAGGATAAACTGTAGAAATCAACTCTTCCACGTTATTGACCACCCGTCCAATCGTGTGATTGACAGAAATGTAACCATTTTCATTTTCTAAAGTTCCATTTCCAATTTTCAACAACTGTGCTGGAAAAATATCGTCCCCTCCGCATAAATAAACTCTCATGTTTGTTCGCAAATAAAGTTTTTCAACATAGTTCCATATAGGGGAAGATTTTAAGCAAGCATTAACGACATCAGCTCGAGTACCTTTAGGGATTACTGGTAAGGTTTGACGGAAATCACCAGCGAAAACAAATGTTATGCCACCCATAAACTTATTATTACACCTAAGATCTTTCAATGTTCGATCAATTGCTTCGATATGTGATCTGTGACTCATTGTACACTCATCCCACACAACGAATGAGGTTTCTTGAAGAATTTTTCCAAGAGGGCCATTTTTACGAATCGGACAAACGTATTCTGTATCAAATAATACATTTAACGGTAACTTGAAAGTCGAGTGAGCAGTTCTGCCGCCACTAAGGAGAGTTGCTGCTATACCAGATGAAGCTACTGCTAATGCAACTTTACCTGAGGATCTAATTTGAGCCAACAACAAATGAATTAGGAATGTTTTTTCTGTACCACCCGGAGCATCTAAAAAAAAAACTCTTCCTTGATGATTCATTACGCTTTCTGTAATAACATTAAAAGCATATTTTTGATCATTTACTAATTTTGGTAAATTGATTTCTACAAATTCTTGTAATCGGTTATTATCGTAAGAACGCAAAATTGAGAATTCAAAAGGATCAGATGCATTTTCATTTCGAACAGGTGAGTTCATTCCAAATTCAGTTAAATATTTTTCAGACAGACAAACAACTTTATCTTCTATTTCAATCAAACCTCTATTAAATATTTCATCAGAAAAAGTAAATTGCAAGTCATTTAATCGAGTGCGCTCTGTATGAAGAATATCTTCACAAAAATCATTTCTGAACTGTTCCCACAAAGATTGAGGTTCAGACGGTTGGCAGAAAACTATGATTATTGCGAATAATTCTCTTAATTTTGAAGGACTTTCTGAAAGAGTTGCCTCCGCTAGAGTATTTTTCCATTGCTCGTCATTTTCTAAAAGCCCAAGAGCAAAACAGGTAGCTTTAAAAGTCGCGTGAATGACTCCATCAAAGGCCTTCAAGCTTTCAAATGAAGTAGGACCTTGTACATAATTTAGTAACAATCTTAAATGGAAGCACTCACTTTGATTTGGGTGAATCGTGTAAATTCTACCAATGGCAGTGTCCATTTTTATTCCTGGCCAACCTGGAACATCTTTTCCCCGTCTTCTCTTTAACCAGCCTCTGCTATTATCCCAGGTGTAATAAGAAGGAACTTCATGATAGAACAGTGTTTTCGCAAAATCATCATGTGAACACAGTTCAAAAAATGCAGTTGGTCCTGTGCAAAAAAAAATGGTCCTGTGCAAGTGTTTGAGAACGTTCTGGTGAATTATCTTTTTGCCTTCTGTTATACATTCGAGTTGCATTGGCAGTTTTTCTGCCAATGCGTGCTCTTGGCGCTCTCGGCATGATGATGAATTGGCCACTTACCCGAAATTTAACTGTATTAGCATGCCCAATATACCTTTATAAGAATAATCAAAAAGTAGGTGAAAAAACTAAGCACATAATAAAAATAGATATACTGACATATAAATATACATACTTGTAAATAATTGTTATTACCAATTGTAATTTGTAACTAATGGCAACAGTTGCCGGGTTGTTATAAAGATCAATAAAAAAAAAATTAGATAAAACACTATGTGTGGAAAAATGCGTATAAAAACTTTTATGAACTTTTTTTACTGACAAAAGTGTTACTAAAACCTTCAGCCAAAAAAAATTTCAGCCAAATCGGTCCAGTAGTTTTCTCGGTTAGCGCGGTCGAAGAAAAACTCTTACAATTTTATATATAGTATAGATAGATAGATTACTGCAAAATTATTTACCAAAGGTTTTATGAAAGTAATTTTTATGACATGTTGTACGTCATGCATCATTGTTAACTGATTAAAATAGTGACACGTAGATATTTTAAGATAATCCTAGTTTTCCATTCGAATTAAATAGCCAGACAAACATTTGACTTAATAAAAACTAAATACTCTACAAGAAAAACAGTGATATTCATCGGAGTATTGTTACGGTATGTAAGTGCAACAATTAACAATTATTATTAAGAACAGTATTGCATAATACATTTTTCGCAGCACCAAGACATTGATATAGATAACAAGTTACAAATACACATAATAATATTTAAATAAAATTGTATTTATTAACTTCATGTTAAAATACTAAAATAAAGTGTGAATAAAAGATGTGTCCGGTTTCATTACTTTGTACTCTCGAACTTGAATGTTAAGTAAAGAACCAATGTATAAAGTAATATATTATAATTTAGCCCAGAGAATATTTGAATAATATATTCTAAAAATGTAATTTTAACTTATTTCATATGTAAAAAATAAAAACAAAAAGGAAAGCTGTAGATTTCTGTAATGTTTCTAACAATAGCAAAATAAAAAAGCTGTAGATGTTATCCAATTGCATCTATGTATATTCAGCTCGCAATAACAAAAAATACTTACACATTTATTTATACATATATCCATGTACACTATAATGTCAAATACGACACTGTGGTGTACATACTAGATTAAAAAATACCTCTTTTACACAACCCGTTTGCATGCAGTTTTTAAATACGATCGTCACATATTATTTATACTTATTATTTCTAAAAATATAATATAATTTATTATAAATATGAGTAATGTATCACAAACATAATAGAACATTTTTATGATCGAAACTTAAAACCAATTATGTTTAACTACCTTAATAAGTAAATTATTTTACGGAAAAATTTCCCTTACTTAATACTTTCACAAAGTTATTTCGATAAATTCATAATTATAAAAAAAGAAAATTTATTCACTTTTTGAAAAATATTTTATTTACTTGACTCTCTATCAACTTTGTCTAAAATTGTAACTGCAGAAACAAATCATATATTTTTGAAATATTTATGCTCAGTTTTCAAAAAAGGCATGGGAATCTACGTCGGCATTCAAAATTTATTTTATATTCAGGTTTTTACCAACCAAATGCGATACATATAGTTGTACTATTTTAGTGAGCTGGTCTCTTCATTTTTTGTGCCTTTATTAATTATAAACACTATAACACGACAATTGGGCTTGAGCTAATATAGAATGGAGGTACAGTACGAATATAATCAAGAGTTTAAATTAGAAATACAGCATTGTATATGAAAGAAATAATCGAATATATTATGACAGGCAGGGATCAAGATTAAAGTGTAAGATTGATATCGGTTGTATGGTAACCACAAACCAAGAGACAGAATGTATAAAAATAAGGGAGGGGAGTAAAAAAGAAGGGATTTACACTGGGCTATACATTTACAATATGTATTTTCAAAACATTGGCGATTACTTATTAAAGATATTAAAAAGGTATCCAATGAGATACATAATACATTATACACATAAAGTCTGGTATAATTGCAATATGTACATCATTGTACCTAGAATATTAAAATTACTAATATATAATTTTAGAAACAAAATTACATTACGCGATAGTCGCTTACAAAATGTAATTTAAAATGGTTATGATGAATACTATGGAAATAACATAAATTAATAGCATAATTAAAAGTTCAATAAATTTACTAAAATCATGAGATCATCAATTTAGAGACCCCTCAGTAGTATATCGTCAATATACTAAAGACATAAAATTAATTTAAAGTTCATTTGTTTTTATTAAAAATTAAATACACATGTTTCATACATTTAAAAATAATAATAATAACGACGAATAAGGTACACGTGAATAATTATGTGTATATTGATTTATGTCACGAAATAAAACATGCAAGTGATCCGTACTTGATGAATCATAACTGCAGATCATTCGGAATTTACTCAACCTAATGTATTCGATATCGTATTGAATAATTAACGAGTTAGTATTATTTTTATTCAAAACAATTACTCATCTTAGTTAAATAATGTATAATAACTTCAACTAGGTAATTAAATAATTTGTTAAGAGTTGTTAACATAACTTTTATATTTATCTATTTATTTTTTTCATTTTAATTGCAATAAATATATTTGATCATTTTCTTTTCTTATTCCTCGTTGAGGAACAGAACGTTTTTATTTCAAGTGTCTTTTACTATACAGAACCCTAACACTTACAATATTTTACTCCAACATATAAAAATAATAATATCAAGTTTTGTACTTGGCTTCGTATAATAATCGTAATATATTGCAAAAGCTAGAATTCCGATTTCTATTTCTGTTATACTATTACATGACGCCTTACTAATTCTGTTGGTACATACATAAGCGAATTAATTTTATATTTGACGGCAAAATGAAAAAGTAAACGATATATCGTCGCTATCTATCGAATACGATTGAATTATGAAATTTATAATAGACGGTATAATAACAAAAATGAATGAGAATTGAAATAACCATTTAGATTCATATTTAATCTGTCAAAGATAAGAATTAAAAGTACGTCACTGAATGAGACGTTAAAAGTAATACGTGTCAAAAAAAATGATATAATATATTATTTTTTAATTTTTAATTTTTTTGAACATCTTGGACTATGATTTTCCACCATAAATTGCATTTAAGTAACATGTACAAATCAAAATGACTAATTTTATATCATTGATTTTGTTTTTATTTTATAAGGTATTTTTCATCGCATTTCGTAGCTACAGGCCATTTTAAGCTATTCTCCAGAATAAAGCTCAAGCTTATAATTTTTCGAATATTGTACACGTACACGTCATAATTACAATTGATATTTTTCGTCGAAATCTACATTAAATTCTATTGTATCTATACCGTTTACAGCAAAGTAAGACCATAAAAATAAAAATTTAGGTCTAAAACCCGTTATCAATTCCAAACTTTCATAAAACTATTCTTATGTCACATCATAAACATTTTGTACTCGTATGCGCAGCGACGATTCGAGTTATTTACTTGTGAAGTTGTATTGAAAAAAACAATTACGCATAAGCTGATATTTACACGTGATTTGTAACCGACAGACGTCCGGTTCCTATTCATGACTAATACGCAAACGACGATTAACGATTATTGAACGTATCATTTACATAACGTGTCGAGCCAAGTGTCCGGCGACAGTGTTAACATATTATTTTGTTCTGCAATGTCGTTTTGGCCGACGAAAACCATAACGTGATCGCGCTGCCCCGTTTTCGATATTTTTTATTTTTTATTGAAAAAGAAATTTTATATACAGAAAAATAATATATATAAAATATAATCCATCCCTTTAAGCTAAATGCTTGTGTTGGGATGAATGAGTTAATTAGTTATTAAACTTTATATTTACAAATAATCAAAAAGAAAAAACTTAAATTATTACAATATAATATAAAACATATCCAAAAATGTATACAAATAAAATGAAAACTTGAGTTCACTTAATAACCAGTTGAATATAGATTTTTTATTGATTATATAATTATAATTTTTATTATAATTTTCATGTATTTCTTTTTTTAGTTGTAATGGCATCTCATTAAAATATATAACGGGCCCAAAAAATCAATAAAACGTTTACCAATACTTTTGTTAGTGTACACTACTTTAATATCATAAGCTCGGTATTCACGCTTATTTATATTTACAAAATTAATATTTTCAGATATACTTAATATGGCGAATTGCTTATATAGTAATCTGACCGGTAGTATTTGTAGAGCTTTATAGTTGAGATATTAAACGGGTACCTGCGCCAACGCAACACTGATGGTTCATTCAAGTACGTGTTGCGCCAATAGTGGGTACCACGCACGCACTACCCTAACCTGTCGCAGCGTGTCGCGTGTGGGCCGCGCACGTTAATTTGCGGCTCGCGAGTTGGGTGAACGAGAAAACCACGGAAAGCGCTACAACGCGGGTGGGCATTTGTGTGGCGCGTAGGCATGCACCGCTGCGGCGGAACGCGCGTACTCGGCTTGCAGCAATCCGTATCGGAACGTCACGGTACGGCGGATTCCGGTTCTCTTGGTGCGCGCGCGCGTTATCGTTATTAGCCCCCTTTAGACGTAAGCGACTTCGGGCGCGCTTGGAATGGACGCGCAAAGAACGCGTGATAAAACTGTACGTTAAAAGAAGTGTTAAAATAAGTGTCTGCCGACTTTGAACGTGTTTAAACCTGTACGTATTTCTCGTGCGTTCCAAAACGTTATCGATTATAATAATTTGCCTTTGGACGACACACGCCTGCAGTACGTGCTTAGAACTTGCACCGACCGGCGCGCTTCGATTTAGGGAATACGTATTAAACACGGGATTATACTTGATAAGCAAGGAGCAGATATCCGTGTACTGAACTTGAGATCTTCATATTATGGTCTACCTGTAGCCAAGAACCGTGAGGTGGTGGCTACTAAGCGTTCTTCCGGGCTAATACTGGCACGCATAACAGTGTCTTGTTTGTGAATAATAGGGCCCACGATTTTCAACAAGAAGTCAAAATCTCCACCGTCCGTTCGGAGATAATTTTTAAAATCGTCTGGATCGTCCTGGCGGAGCTCACGTATTAGTACGATTTCACTGGATTTATCCCTATTTAATTTCCAGGTTTTAACGCACTTTGAGCGTTTTTTTCTATTAGATAAATTTAAACATAATATACCCATAGACGCAATGGCAATTTTTTGTTTTTTTTTAATTCAAACATAATTAAAAAAAGTTTTTACCAACCGACTTCACAACGGTGCGCTTCGATCACAACTAATAGATACAGGAACTCACGCTAAAACTGTGTGAAATACACACACGCCAGGCGCCATTCCAATCGCGCGCAGAGTTTTGACCTTTATACGTACGCGCTTGGATTGAACGCGAAACAGAAAGGTAAAGCGCGCGCGATTAGCGTGTGGTATCGTTTTTAACACAGTTTTGGCGTGCCACGCGCAAAGAATGTTATTGAAACCGCGCTCCAGACGCGTCCACTCCGGGCGCGCCCAGAAGAATCTACGTGTAAAGGGGCCTATTGTTTCGGGTGAGATTTTTTTTTTAAGGGTTTTCGACGAGGACGTCTTCAGAGGTATGCAGTGGTATGCAGTGGTGGCGGCGGCGGCATCACGGCCCTGCGGCGGTGGCTCGCACACAAAAGGGACGCGACGTGCGTGCGCGTAAGAGCGAGAGGGAACGGGCGAGTGCGAGGGGGGGACGGTGCACGGGAGCGGGGAGGGAGGGAGGTAGGTGCGTGTGAACGCGTTGAGAGCGAAAGAGAGAGTGTGAGGGAGAGACGGGAAGACAATAATAATATTTTCGTCGCACAACAATAATACTCCGCGCCGCCGCGGTGGGGAGAGGGAGAACACACTCGCGGTCCGCAGCCGCCCGCCGGTCGCTAGTCCGCGTTACTGTCCGTCGAATACGCGCCCGGTGCACAGACCGTAGCTGCACGTGCGCATCGTTATCGCCGTCGTCGTCGTCTTCGCCGTCGTCTTCGTCTTCGCCGTCGTCTTCGTCGTCGTCTTCGTAGCTGAAGCCGCGGACCCAGGACCCGAGGACTCGCGCATCACGGCCGCGAACGTGCTGGGAATCCTCGGCAGCGGCGGTAGCCCCGCGATGCCGCCGCTGAAGCCGCTGTTCCCGCCGGTCGTCTCGCCGCTGGTGGTGCTGCTGATGACCACGCTCATGGTAGCCGCTTGCAGAGCCGCGCCCGACATATCCATGTCCATACACGGCGGCGTGGGCACTACGGTCGAAGATCGCGAGAAATCCTCTTTCACGGTCAATCAGGCGAGTTCTTTGGTTTCTCACGGTTTTTATCACCCCCCCCCCCCCCGTCGCCCACCGCGAAATGCAATGTCCGTTCGCGCGCGCGGACCAAAGTCCCGAACGACCTGCGTGTCTAAATTACTAATTGAACTTTTTTTATTCTTTTTAATATCTCTCACTTTAAAAAAAACTATGAGATCTGATGTCAGAGCTATAATGATATATAAGGTGCCGTTTCGCCGTGAATGTGATAGCGACTGTTCGGTAGATAATCGACGAATCCGTTGACAGCCGCTAACGCTGCAAACGTTTGAAACGGACGATTCGTAAAGCGTTTCTTTTTGTCCTGAAGTTCGGTTTTGAGAACATTTCGATTTTACTTGTATGACGAAAATACTTCGTGAACGTTTATCATTACTGCCCATATGACTAACTCAATCCCACGAGTAATCACTCGGTGAGCATAACCAAGTGGACAATTATTTAATAATATAATATTTCAATTTCTGTCTGTATTTTTCAAATAAATCTCACCCCTACTACCGGTTGAAAAATTCAAAATATGCATCTGGATACGTTAGTCTTTCCCACTACTTCTTCCTAACAATGGATATCAGTTTAAAAACAGCACAAGACAATCTTCGGGCTTATCTGCGTTGTCTAACTTTATCAAAGATAATCTTTATACTATACCGATGTCTAAAGAAATATTATTATTCTTAATGCCGACGCATACAGTGATAATATGTTCATTGAAAATGGAATTCATCCACAGTAAATATGACGAAAATCATTTTAAACTTTATAACAGGAAATTTCAATAAAAAATTAAAAGCTATATCTGAAATCCTTAAATATGCTTTTACTTTTATCCTTAATACGTTGTATTACATTAATCACCATTGATCAGTGGTGTGTCCATAGACGCAACTAGAGTTAGAATTCCGGGGGAGGGCTACAGCCCTCCTACCACTCCTACAAAAAATATGAAATTCAAATGACCCGTAGAGGCCAAGCCCCACCCTTACATACCATATACATACTACACCATCACCAACACATTAATGACACTGAGCAAGGCGAAGAACTCATTGGATTTAATACAATGTGTTTTTTTTAGGCAAGTATACCAATCACAAAAATGGTCTACTCTATTCAAAATCCTATACACCTATCACTAATAGCTTATCAGTCTTCTAAATATTAATTACTAGTACAAATATGTTTACCTGTAACATGAGAGTAACGAAATAAAAAATTATAGTCCACTATATATACTAATATTTGATTAAAATACTGGACATTTTCGTTTATTAGCACATGCAAGTCGTTAAGCCCCCCTTGCCTAACCTAACATTAATTGCGCCTATGGTGGTGACATATTATGGCTGATTCAGACTTTCAAACGATAATTGTTTATACAGTACAGATGATATACGTAGTGGTTTGTTACTATCACAATGTAATGCGTCTAACTGAATGTTGTCTACTCTTATATTTAAAAATATATATACAATCCGGTAAGAATTTCAATATCAGTACATGAAGAATGAATATATTATTTAATACCCAAACTGATAAATCAAGACGCCACTGATAGTTAACTGACGATTTTAACTGTAATCATAGAAAGCCGTAGAGGAAATGATTATTCCAATGTACACCATGAGTGTTCACAATATTATTTAATTATTGACACAATGTATGGGTATGAGGTTTAAAATTAAGCAAAACGGAGTAACTATACAGCAACACGGATTTGATAGTAAAAACGTACATAAAACTAAATCACAATAAAAATACTTCCTTTAGGTACAGTACTTATATTACACCGAACACGTAATGGTTTTACCACAAGTTTCCTTAGTTCATTGTCTTTTTAGAACAGCATAGGCATAACACTCTTCCAAAGATATTCTACATGAAACATTTCTAAAAGAAATTGAGCATTATCTGTACAACTAGATTACGTAGACGTAAACGGCCTATTTGAAAATCACAATGGGAATGTACTGGCCAAGTGGATAAGGCCGCAATATTCTGCCAAGGACAAATGCCGGTTTGAATCTCGGCCTTGGGCGGTTTTTCTCTCTAAGCAAGACGATCTGTCAAGAGAGAGAGAGAGAGAGAGAGAACACCATCCCTCTCCCCATAACATGACAGAAACCTGTATGGCTGTATAATGCTTCATAAAAGTCTGCTATCTCGGTGACCGAACTTAGGTACCATCCAACTTCTAAACATAAGACCACACGATAGGAACACATTGGAATGCCTATCTTTTTTCCGGGACCGGGTCATTTTGTCCAATAAGAGAGGTGTCCGTTATATACAGGTGTCCGTTAAGTCAGGTTTCACTGTATAATATAAGACATAGAAATAGTTTTATTAAAAAAACAAAAAACAAGTTATTTTCGCTTCCTACTTTATGAAAAGTTCTACTTGGTTCTACTAAAATTAGTTATTTTAATTAAATAATATATGAAACTTAGATTATATACATATTGCACTGTTACTATAAGGGTAAAAACTATTTTCGAACTGTAAAAAATTTAAAGAATTTCATACAACACTTCTATGCAATAAAAACAAAACGTTAAGAATTTTTTCAAAGAGTGAATTTTCAAAACATCTCTATTGTTCTTAAAAAATAACATCAGGATGACGGTAATGAAAAAAGTGCTCAAAATGGGAATCGTCCATTTATTTTGAATGCAGTAAGGCGATTTATATTAGGTACATAAATAAGATATACATATTTTAAAAAAATATCACGATAACGGTAACAGTATAAAGCGATAGTCGTTGCAATTCTATTTTTCGTTGATCCTCTCTTTACATTTATATACATAACTCTACATAATAAATATGTTATCAGATCAATGATTTGTGAATAGGTTCCTCAGAATTATTGTATAAAACGTAGTAAATATTACGCAAATCTTGGTTCAGACGCGATGTAAAAGTATAAATATTAAAATATGTACATATATAATATATGTATACTTATATGCATGTATCAAAGTACACTTTCTTTTACTGAGAATCACAAATAGTCCAATTTCTATGAATAGATTAGCATTTTATTTCTGTTATTTTTGTCACTTTAATAAGTTAACAACACATTTAATGAAAATGTATTTCATGTGCACTCAAGTGCCAAAAAAAAACAAGCGAAATTTTCGCTTGGCTTATTTCCATGATAAAACGTTTGCGAAATTTCGATGGTTTTTTAATTAGGCATAGCGTGTTCGTGAGTATCGAAATACACGAGAAAAATGATTTCAATATTCAAAGTCATGAACGAATTCATGTTTATAGATGCACCGCATTGGACCGCATTTGGTCCACAGCATGTAGGACCACTGATGATAAACGCGCAGGACGCGACGATACCCGTAGATACCATAATACACTAATATAGTACACTAATGTTATAAGTACAATATGCAATTGCGGTCAAAATAAATTGACAACAATAACCATCATAAACAATAGTATTATTTGGTGATAACAATAGACAGTTTAGCACGGCTAGATTCTTATTTCGAACAATTAATCGTTGAGCTCGTGTGCACGGATAATATAACGTATACGTGTTCGGGACTACTGACGAATGGATGTAATCACGGACGATTGAGCTTCGACAAAGGTCACCGAGTAGGCGGCGATGGTACGACCTCGTTTAAAACAGATAAACTTCCCATCCTGATGTGACACAAGCAAAACACCCTTAGAATTGGTGAACAAACACTACTACTTCAGTGTCTGGCGAGCATAAATTTATCAAATTAAAAAAAAAAAAAAAACAATACGGGTCGGGAGATCTATATAAATCGATTTTATGGTCTGCAACGTATTATAGTGCATGATATAATGCGATGCAGCGAACTGGTTAATAATAAACTCTAATTTACACCAAAAGATTTATTAAGTACGTCTTTATTAACGTTTGTTATTCCAAGTCTGTAGTGCGTAGCTACGATTTGAATTTAAAATACGTCACCGAGGCTGTACGTATGTATTAACTACAAAAAGGTACTGTGCCTAAAAAGTGCTTCAGAAAAGAAAAATCAAATATAACTATTTTAATTTTAAATTTAATTAAACGTCCTCATTCGTAATCAAATAAACTCAAGAAAATTATCTGCAACTGAAAAGATATAATAAAACTACGAGGATTGTTTTACATAGATCAACAGGTATGTTTAATTATCGACATAAATTGTACGTTTTAAACTTTGTTTGCTCGCTTTACAAAATTTAATATTATTTCCCAGTTTTTTTACAACTGATTTCATATCTAAAAATTTGCTGCAAAAATGTATCTTACTATCTTAATAATATCTTTTATTATGTTCTACTGTAAAGCCAATACATTCTTCCGTTTGCTGAAAATCTACTATAAAAAAATTAAGTAGGCAGTTAATAGTAGAAATGACAAGGTATCATATTAATTCATTATGTAAGGGAGAACGGAATGCTTTACGAATCGATAAACTATAGTACATTTAGTCATTCCCTCGGGTTTATTTCAAGTATCGCTTACGTTTCTAAGAAATATTTGTTGTCTAAAATAATGACAAATAAATAAAATGTCTCAAATATGATATCTTTCATCTCGTATGGACCCAACATACTATTATATTATTATTGCATTGTATGCATCTAGAACTAAATATACATAGTATCGTATATTACTGAGAGCGCAGTTACCCCAAATAAGAAAAAATGTATAAATACCGCGATATTGTCTTATTATTCTTATTACTTTTTTTCCGGTTTGTATTCCAAATATCATTAATAATTTCTACGTTCAACGAATGTATATTTCTAAACAATTTTGTGTAATATTGTAAAACCGTATTTTGTAATAATAAAGGAATCTAATAAAACGTACACATTATATTAATTTAAAATTC
Source organism: Periphyllus acericola (assembly GCA_949715065.1). NCBI lineage: Eukaryota > Metazoa > Arthropoda > Insecta > Hemiptera > Aphididae > Periphyllus > Periphyllus acericola. The sequence goes on along the minus strand of OX454266.1, from coordinate 44,678,412 downwards.
TCGAACAAAAATTGTCATTAAATGTTCTAATTTATTCGTGGATCATGGATATAAAGTATAAACCCAAACGCATTACAAATCAGTTTTCTTATACGAAAAAAAAAACCTTACTAAACTCTTGTACTTACAAATTACTATCAAACTTGACTCATCACTATTTATTTCTTTGTTCTTCATTAATACAATATGCGATAAAATTCTGGTGAGTCGTTTTGAAAATATTGGCAATAATCCAAATAATTCAAATATAATACAATTTTTTTTTTATATTACTCGCCTGAAAACAAAAGAATAATAAATGACCCGGTGATTGATTTTTAATGAACACAATATACAATGAACTTGTCGAATTTGATCCGTCAAGCTGTAAGCGTAATTCAAAGCACTAATATGATATTTCCCAACATTTAAGTAATGAAACACACTTAAACGCTGCACCGAGTACTTCAAGATTTAAACTTGAAAATTAAATGTAAATGCTTAATCGATTCTCATCATAAAAATAAGAGGTAGCTGCGTTACACATTAGCGTGTCGCTAACGTAGTTGTTTAATCGAATATTCTAATCATACAAGCTACAGCATAAGAAATATAATATGTGTACAGTTTTTAGTAGTTCACTACAACTATATTGAGGCTGTCATTAATGCATAAAATTTAATTAATAAAAAATTAATTAATTTTCTCAAATCAAAACACTTAATCGAAGTTATTTAAAATAACGTACAATCAAGTTACGAGTATCTTAAAAAGTACACTTAAGGTACACAACTTATAAAAATAATATAAATCCATAAAACGTATAAAAGAAAATAAGAGTATAATATTTCTATCATTTTAAAAATAATACATAATATCATTGCAAGCAAATCATGTACCTATATACTTATATAGGTCTCTCGAAATAAACACCCGTGGTGTACCTAATTAATTTATGTAAATATACTTTTAAATAAATCATGACATTTGAAATGACCGAAATTGAGGAACATAAAATGAAAATGTTGTAATGACCGGGTTTCTAAGAAAAATTACGAAATTAATGTTATCCAGCAAGATTGTGAATGTTACTACTCCTGCGTGACTATATATAATTAAAAACAAAGTAAAGATAAAATGGTACTCGTTAACTTTTGTCGAAAAATAATGAAAAACATTTATCATCGTATAATAAGTATTTATTATACAACAACTATCAATACTCCAGGGCCTAATTATAACTAATTATAATACAGCAACAACTATATTGTCTGAGTTGTGTTTTTTAAAAACGTTTGAAAAGTTTTTTTTATTTATTAAAATATATTAATGTTTAATGTTTCATCAACATTTTCGTCGAAACAATGGTAATAAACAATTTGATTTAAAAATAAATTTTTATAATGCACAAAAGAAAGACTACAGAAACTAAAAAAAAAAATAAATTTAAAATTCTATAACAATTAAACCGTCGAGAACGGTTTCTGTTGTACGATCGAACGGGAAATACGTTATTGTACCACTGTTCGTTCAATATTATATCACATAGTTTGATTCCTGTGAGCGTTAAGTTTATGAATGGGGTATACATCGTTGTCGCACCCGACTTGCGGTACACGTGGGTTCACGTCGAATGACTTTCTGGATACGTAAACGAAACAGCGTTGGGCGTGTGCGCACGTTTCGTGCTGTTTGAATTATTCAAACAACCGTGCTGTGAACGCTATCGCTTTGTTTCAGGTCCACACTATTTTGTCCAGTATCGAATTCAGGCTGAGGGACTTGTCGAATACGATGAGACGGGACCAACAGATAGAGAGGATCAATTCCAGGATAGACGTAATGCTCAACAAGCTCAGCCATTTAGAAGTGTCCAATGGACTGTGGTTCGATAAATTTCAACAGGTCAGTATAACGTAAAAAAAATATATTTATACATGTATGTATACAATACGTCATGAGTAGGGCCCCGATGTTGAGGAAATTTGCATGTCATCGAACTTGAAGGGAAGAGCATTATCTGTGTCTTACCGAACGGTTTTTACAGTATTTTAATTTTTATGCTAGTTATGATTACGTAAAATATTAAAATTTAAAAAAGCCCAAACTCGCTTATTGATTAAAACCAGCGAGAAAACACAGATAAAGTTCTTCCATTTATGTTCGATAATAGCTGGCAGTTTACTCTATTATATTAAAGCTAACAACACAAAATTAATTTTTAAACACATATTCTCTTTGTTTTAAATGTGAAAGACGACCTACATATTATAGATTCATTGAAAATGAACTATAATATGTATGTTCTGGTTGACACCGTTGACTGATAAAAATATAGTCTTATAATATTCAAACAAAATACTTGACTGTTGTATAAAATCAACATTTATATTTACGATAAGTGAAAAGTCAGAAACGATATAGTAGAGACACAATAACTGAGAGTTGTTTAGGCTACGATTACATTTGAAATTTTGAAATCAATGATAGTCTATTGTATTGCAAGCCGTCAACAATAATCTTAAGTGAAATAAGGCTTAGTATAGTGTTTATAAAAGGATTTTAGATTTTAAGTGCTCGTAAAAAAAATTACGACCGTAGACTTTCGGCACTTGTTAAAAATGTATACGGAGGCATGAATCCAAAAAAAATCTGTTACTCAAATGAAAATGTATACATCTAATTTTTAAAATATATTTGTTATGATAATTACGGGCCACGAAAAGACATTTTAAAGAACAAGTCATCACTCGATATGAGTCACTAGAGTTAAATTAAAATCTAAAAATAACATTATTACAAAGTTAAGAAATTTCATTTTTGGAAGAGAAAACAATTGCTCACGTAACTTTTAAATTCAAATTATTAATATTAACACAGCCTAGTCCGGCCAAAACTACTCCTAAAAGTTTACAAAACGAGACTTGTGTCTTAAACTTATTAATTATCATTTTACACGTGTAAGTGACACCGTGATAAGTGATTGTGGTAAACTGGTAAATATCAAACAAAATAAAAGAAATCACTGTTATAATTTTGTTTTTATTCTATAAGCATACGTTCCACCTGTCATTATACCAACATATTTTGAGATAACAATAAAAACGCATTGCCGATAAATATACTACAGATGTATGCACCAAATGTAAAACAAACAATAATGAATGACATTGCAGTCAGTGGTGGAAGAATGTGGTCCGAACCACATGACCAGACGTCTGGACAAGGCTCAGCACCAACTGGAATTCACGTTGGAACACATGGAGACCACTCTTCAGGACGTGCAGAATCATCAGGTTAGTACAACAACAATGAATAAAATAGTATTGAATAAAGAAAGTGCAGTACATAATCGCGCGATACATCGGACCTGTTGTGGGCTAAATTTTCTCTCTTTCAAATAGCTGTCGTTACGTTGTTTATAAATCACATAAATCGCGAAAAATTCTCGAAATTAATTTTCTATCCATCGTCATCATTGTAATTGTTAACACGTAAAACTATAGAATAACATGTAAAGTACGAGAACTAACAGAATCGGTGGTGGTGAGAGGCGGATTAGCGACGTCGCGCGTCGTCGTCATTTGACACGAGTTCAGTAACTTTACGACACGCACCCACAGGAATTTCGCCCACACTTTTACTTATACATCTTCCCGACATTCATTCATTACAACTATGACCTTTATCGCTCTATAGCCTGTATACCTTTGATTTTTCAACATGTGTCACCGTTATTCCATTGTAACATAATTCTATAAAAGTTCCCCGAAACGTTTCATACCGTCGAACTTCTAAATAGTGCACTGCTTTTAGATCAAACTGCCTTCGAATAGAACTAATAGTACAGAATGAAAGGGGAGGTATTATTCTCTACATGCAACAGAATCTTTCATAGTTTTTAAAAAAAACTATCTCATTTCTTTTTCAACATACAAACATATTTCTTACGAGTGACCTTCCTACGGATACCAAACGGCGTTTATTGAACGAATCTCGTGATAACTCTACAGTCAACAAACGGTAGAAGAAGTTATAGTAAATTAACGATGAATTTCATAAAAATCTTCTAAAAATAATTTCTTGAATCATAATTGCAGAATTCCTTAAACATAAATATACTATATATACGTGCATCGGTAAGTTTAACCAACGGTAGTAGTAGTGGTACACAATTAGCATAATATAACACGCATACGTTTGATATATATTTTTTTTTTACGTCACTTAACTATAAATTAAAAAACACAAGTCAAAATAAAGTTGTTAAAATCTTCTTTAAAATCGTCTTCTCTTTAAAAGAATACTGACCTCGCAACTGAGCCCTGAAGTAAAATTGCCGTTTAAAAGTTTTTCGAGAGAAATTTTAACATTTCATTTTGAACACTACAATTTTCAATTAAAATGTGTTATTATTATACTATGATTGATTTTATTTCCTTTATTTCTGTTCGAGCAACGTATTAATACTAATTTAGGAAAATATATAATCGTTAAATATATTTAGTGACATAATATCTAATTTACGCTGTTAAAAACCATATGGACACAATTAATTTAAAGCGTATCGTAATAGATATCGATAATATAAGTATGTATCGAATTGCTACGATTAATGTTGAAAGAACAACAACCAAATAAAGAAAATTGTATGAAAAATAAACAAGTGGATAGTGCCTGACGAAATATATTGAGCAGTGCAGGGTTCGATTCTCAATCTCGGTAGAAGTTTCATGCAATTTTTTCTCAATTATTCGGAAAACTGTTGATTATTTCAAAAAATGAAAACAAGGCAAAACGTCCTATCATAAAAGTACCAGATTTGAGATTTGAGTACATCGGAGTAATCCTTCTAGTCGAAATCGTGTTCACAGACAAAAAAAAAATTAAAAAAAACCAATACATTCCTCGTTGTACTCAGAATAATCTAAAATAATAATAATAATAATATATAGTGCACTGGGTTAGCGCGTTGTGTATTTATAGAGCGGCGAAACATTGGCTTTGCAAATAGGCGGTATATAGAGTGGAAATCCGGGAGGGAGTAAATAACTCGCTGGAAACATGCGTTTGTAATCAGTCAGCTCGACTAGTCTCTCGACAGGCAATCGGCCAAAGATGAAACGAAAATGATATTATTTAACGAACCGTCTCGTCCGTTTGGACTATGTTACAGAAAGAACTGGAGAAAGAAATCAAAAAAGTGACTGACAGACAGACGGAAATGTCTGCGGACATTCAGTCAATGAGAAAAGATATGAGTTCCGAGTTCAACAAGCACAATTCTAGTCAGAATGCCTTCAGAGAACAGCTACAAGTAAAAATAAAATACATAACTATGTTTTTATATTATATAAATATACTTCTATGTATGACATGTGTAGGACCAAACTGATATTAAAAAGGTTTATGGAAAATACCGTTACTTTTAAAATATAATATCCCTCTAAAATGTACTGGACATTATTAAACAACCAATTATTAAAATTTTACATTTGCAAGCATCATAATAAGATCTTTATATTATTATATTCGTGAATAAATAATATCCGTATTAAGGCACGAAAAATTATCTTAAAAATAATTCTACATATTCTACGTATATTCTTACTAATTATTCATGTAATATCGCGTATCCAGAGAATCGAGTAAATTATCAAATATATCAATTTGTAATGAATTCTTTAAACTTCAGAATCCCGGAAATATAATTATTTATATCAATACATCGAGCTTTAATAGTTTGTATAATATCTTTTTATTCTCAACTGTTATTACAACACACATCTTGATGTATAAATAAACACTCTATTTTTTATTTTTTTTCAACACGATATTCATATTTGATATTAGCTATTATATCTTAATAAGTAACGCGTATCAAAGTATATTATTGATCATTGAGCAAACATTTACACCTGCGTTCTTGTGTCGATTTATATTTACCGATTCGTCAAAAAAAAATGTATAAATCAACCACCAAATATGACGCCGTATGTAATAATAAATTATCTATGGAAAAAAATCTTTCTTACCAAAGCCCATATGTTGATGGGAGGGGGGGGGGGAGATTTAATGACTAATTTAGCCTTTGTTGCCGATGTCCTCCACAAAAAAAACCTCCGATTACTATATGCTTGCCGCAGTTCCATACGTCATGGAAATCGCTTGTTATATTATAAATAATGCAGCGTGTTATGGAACGGGGTACAAAACTAATAATGCCTTATTCGCAGTCGAGCATTTGAGCGTGTTTTAAACTATATATGTAGTTTTAAAGACAACTTTTTGCGAATTCTATACTTGGTTTTTAACGTTATTGTTATTGCAGGAAACCGTCTCGAACTTTTTCCAGCAATCGAAAATCGTGGACAAATCGTTGAACACCTGTTTTTGTAATCAGAACGACGATCCCAGTCAACTCCCGGACACGACGACTACGAACAAACTAGCGACGACGGTACCGTCCATACTTGACACAATAATTTATTATTTAATGAAATCGTTGCAATTTTATACGCACACAGCGCCTGCGTTAAATAAATCACTGTTTCCCGGATCACTATACACACATAGATATTTTAAACTACACCGAGTTTGCACATCCTCTTGAAAATTAAATAATTTAAACATAACGATTAACACAGCCGAGTCTCAATTACACAAGTATTACGTTATTGCTAACACTATGCGTAGTTATTTTTAAAATAATTTATCTTGGTAACTCAACTTTCCTATACCCCTTCAAACTTCAGTTATTACGGCTCGACTGTAACAATAATTTATTAATTGGGAAACGTTATAGTCTGTGGTATGCCGTAGGTAAACAGTATGTACAATGGACTCAAAGAACGTTCGGACGACATGCAAATCTTACTCAAAGAATTGATCGAGATCACTGACAAATACCGTCGGAGATTGGACTCCGATAGACACGATGTGATAAGCGAGTTTTTGGACAGTAAGAATGAAAATAATAATTTTTTTTAATTATCATTACTTTTTTAGCAAAATCGTACAAAGCGCACTAAAAATGTTTAGCATAACAGCAGAGTGTATTTGTATGTTCTGAGTCCATTTTTACTGGGAGATTTTTCACTCTCAAAACGGCGTTTTCTACCTCCAAGCCTAATTTTTCCCCTGTGAAACAAAAGATTTCAATATTTCATATGTGTGCATGTATGTTCTGAGTAAATTTTTACAGGGAGATTTTGTACTCTCAAAGGGGCGTTTTCTACCTCCAAGCCTAATTTTTCCCCTGTGAAAATGGACTTAGAACATACATGTACACATTTGAAATATTGATGTTTTATGTTTCACAGGGGAAAAATTAGGCTTGGAGGTAGAAAACGCCGCTTTGGGAGGGCAAAATCTCCCTGCAAAAATGGACTCAGAACATACAAATACACTCTACTTATAACGATGCAAATCCTAATATTTAAAGACACTTACCAACTTCACATACCTAATACAGTAAAAATGACAAAAAGTTCAAAGTTTCATACAAAATAAAACATTATCCATGTATAGCATAGAATATAGATAGCTGTCATAATTGTATTAAACACATATAGGTACGTTAATACATATATGTTAATATACATTAATATACATTAATACTAATTAACCTGTAATTAGTCGGATTCTAACAATTCAATTATGACAATAAGAGTGAGTAAAAAATACTCTTCATCATTTGAGGTTTGTAGCCTTTATACTTGTAGTTTTATATTATACTTTCTATCGGTTACAATTATTATTCACATATAAAATATGCATTGGTTTACTCATAATTGTAGCTTGACGCTGATAATACGTTTCCTCGATGAATAAATAAAAATATGCGATTAAATGAAATAAAGATGGTATAGCGATAATGCACACCTGTAAGCGACAGACGGATGGAATCACGTAATCAAAGATATAGGAAAGTGATTTACGGTAATTTAATCGGATTACATCCGATTTTGTATTTTAAAAATCGTTGCGTTCATGAAAATAATAAAATGAAAATAGTATTTTGTTCTGAAAGGGAAAAAATACGATTAAACACATCAAAGACGCAATTTTTAAATAAAATATAAATGTACAGGGTGGTTACTGCAGGTTAGAGTGTAATTCACTTTAGAGTAAAAATGATGAGACCACACAATTTTGCATTTTAATAAGTTGAAAATATTTTTTATCCGCTTTAGGTTTCATGGAAGCGGCCATCAGCGAGATATCGGCAATTCAGAAAAAATCAGAACAAGAACTTGAAGCCAAGTTCAAAGAGCAACTGCAATTGCTCGTGGACGGTCAAAACTTGTTTATGGTCAACTGCCATCGATTGCAATCAAACGAACGGCAAATTGAGAATGACATGGTTTTTATACTGGAACGGATTATGAATCATATCGACAACAAGTGAGTAAGAGGGGTTGAAGTGTTTCGTGGTAACACAACCAAGAAGAAGTAGGATTCTTAAACTCCAATGCTTTATTGACTTTTTATTTATAACTTTAAACGAAAAAAAAATTTTAAGTTTATCAAAAATTAAATTTATTGGAGTAACAGAATCTTATTTATTTAATCAAATACAAATTATAATGTATAACAACTATTTAGGTCCACTATACTTACTAATTTATCCCTCAATTTTAAGATGAGCACCACAATATTTAAGATTCTGAGTAAAGCGAAGAATATATTAATTGTACAATGATAATATTTTTATTGTATTATTGTATTATATTATTCTTAATCAAACTTCTTAGTATTAAATCCATACCAAACATCTTGTATAGAGTACCATATAGTTTATTTTTAAAATTTCTTATTTCACACCCAGATAATGTACACACATTTATTTGCAACATTTAAATTCTAAAAAATAACAGTTCATAAGAACATAAACGGTCAATTTCAATATAAAGATAGACGATTATACAGATTTATAAGAAAATTTTGAAAACATTGTTCAGACACCATTTGCAGACGACGACGCACACGATACAGATTATTGACAAAACATAAACGATATCCACTGTAAATATAATTATAATATCTCTTACGCGTTACAGAACTTCGTCTGAGAGTACAGCGTTGGAACAAATATCGAAAACGTTGAAAACTCAAAGAAGTCAGGAGGAGAAGATGTTCGCGGAGCTCTCGGAACTCGGTAAGATACAGACCGATCAGGTGGTGAGGACGGTGGCGTACTCCACTAATCAAGTGTTAAAATTGCACCAAGACGTGATGAATATTTCCAATGCACTCATGGTGGTAAACTACGGTGGTGGACTCTGCAACGGAACGACTACTACGAACGCGACGGTAAGTCTCCCCTGGCCGTGTAATACGGCAGTACGGATGAGAGATAGTAATATTGCAGTCTAAGTATATAATAATTTAGAATTAGAACCCAGAATTTAATAACCGATAAATTTTTTTAAAACAAAGTATCCTAATGATTAAAAAAAAAAACGATAACATGAAACAGTCCAATATTTTAAATCATATATTAAATCATATAAGGTAACTGAGTCAAAACTTCGTATTCAAAAACGAAAAAGCTATGGTAAAAAAATATGAATTGAAAAAAAACAAGGTTTCGACCCTTGTACTCGCATTGCTTTACTCATATTTTCGCGAGTTGGTCCATAGTGTCCTATATATATATATATATATCCTCCCTGCGCGATATACTAAAGACGCCCGACCCAGAATTAACATCACAAAAAGCCAAATGAAAGATTGTTTGCGTGATTTGAGTGGTGATGTTTCCGACACATCATCATCATTGTATTTTTATCCAACAATAATAACTCTCCGCTGATTATTCTAATCTTTAATCGATTTGCATGATTTCAACTACTGTACATATAACATCGTTTTTAGGACTTCGGTCATCATATCAGCCATAACAAGAATCCGTTGACCGCGAAAAACAAGTCCGAAAAACCGACAACGACGCAACTGTACGAGAAGTCGAACGCTCGCGGAAAACCAACAACGACCGAAAACAGTATGCAGTCATCCACGGATGACCAACGATGATTTTTTCTTTGGACATTGATATTGTACTTGCATGTTAAATTATTTTGGTTTACACATAATGTACGTGTACACATATTTTATTTTTTAATTAAAATGACAACTTAAAGACAACTCGAGATCTTATTGCATCACAAATTGAACATTAAAAATTAAAGATGTTAAATCTAAAATAATTCATCTAAACCCACGCCTACGCTTACTTAAAAACCTCATGAATAATAATAAATATACTCACATCAATACGAAATCACTTATTTATAAATCACTACTAAAGCCTATTTGGACATATTACATTCAGCTCTGGGGAAACGCAAAAAAAAACTTACATAAACAAAATGCAAACATTTCAAAACATTGCACTTTGCAAATTACTAAATGACCCTTTTTATGTCCCTAATCACACCATACATACAGACCTTAAAATTCCTTTAGTTTATGAAGAAGCTAAATTATATTATAAACGTTTCTATGCTCGAACATTATCTCATCCCAATCCTCTTGTCAGAATCTCGCTAATCCTTCAATCCTCGGTAACCCTCCGAGACGGTTAAAACGGAAACAGTGTCGTGACCTGTTGATACCTAATACTAATTAAATCAATGATTTAAAAATATTAAAAAAAAAAATCATGTAAAAGTGTTACTAATGAGTGGCTGCTTTCCTCAAAATTGTCAAGTATTATGTATAAATGTTATTAAAGGTATAATGAATATTTTTTTCAATAATTTGTATATAACTAATCTGAATCACATCTACTTATTGTGCCCAAGTGGAATAGATTGTAGATTTCATTTAAAAATAAAAAAATTAAAAATGATTCTATAAAATGTACTATATTATAAATGTATATCGAGTATCGGCTTTAGGCTGCAGTGAACGACGTGAATGATTTTTGGAACTTTTGGCTTATTATAATATAATCAAAGATACTCTAATATTCAATAACATATGTACCTATACACAATACACTTATATCTAAAAGGTGAGTGGTTGGTGTTAAGATAATATGAACAACCCCAAGATGAATCTAAATTAGAATGTTTTCGAAAATGTGTCCACTGAAAGAATTGATAGAATCCTGTTATAATATCGTAAGTTGTCATAATATTGAATTCCATTTTCACAATATTTGTACTGAAAAAACAAAACATGTCAAAACAGTAATTCGGCGGTGTATTAAGTTAAAATAATCTACAGCTGTGTACCACGTACCTTAAATCCGTTCACTCAATCCGGGAAAGTGATATAAAATTTAAAGTATAGCATCAACTGTTTATTGCGTACAATATTAACAAATAACAATATAAGGTATATACTCGTAAATCAATACAAATCTTAGAATAGCTATTAAAAAAATAATAATAATTGTGAAATGTATGATAAATTATAATAACCTGTACTAGTTGTTCTCGCAAAATAAAAGAAATACATTTATCGAAATTACATCTATAGTTTCAAGGCGTTTTTTCCACAATAATGCTGCAGATAATATGAGATAGAGTCATTATATTATTTTGCCGAAAGTTGAATGTCAGCACAAATATTCGGTTCTCGAGATGTTCATGATTTAAATTAAACGATTTCCACATCCACACGTTTGATTTTTGTAAGACGTTATAACCTTATCTTTTTACGAATAACTATATGCATACATAATTTTGTTATTAAATAATAACTGTAATTATTCCAAATCTAAACAGTTTTAGTTGTACAATTTTTGAAACGTTCACGATATCTACAAAACGAGTTCATCCTTTGTTTACTTCTAAAAATGTATTGGTACTGTGGAATGTAAAATGTAATAAATGTAATGAATGTAAGACGTAATGACATATTTTATGATGTTATATACGTGACTTTCAATAAAAATTCAAACAATGAAAAGGGCAACATAAAAAATATATAGGTAAACAAAATATAAATACAAATATGAGATGATAAAATTTGAATTATGAACACGAAACTTATAAATGTCTGAAAACCGTAAAACTATAAATTCGAAAGAAAATTCATAATTCACACAGTACTATCTTAAGAATTAAAGGAACAAAAATTTTCTATTTATAGACTTTTATAAGCTTATTATAATATTACATTAGCATAATGATGATAAAATAAAATAATTTGAAATTACTACCTAGTTATTTTAGTTTGTTTATAATAATCCTGGGCTTTTCTTATTTCAAAATTGAAATGTTTTACATGATACAGTTGTACACGATAACGTTTCGGTAATATATGACAAAAGACATACAAATGTGAAATGGTAAATAAATTAATAATTATTCTACAATCAATAGTACAACTTAGAATATAGGCTGTAATAATATTGTTCTCCTTAAAAACGGTCGGCATCTAATTCCCTTCATTTTTTAATAAATCATCGAATTGAATCATCCACTATAATCCACTATCCACGAGTACCTGTGCGTTAATGCATTACACCCCAGAGCCACCGCTACGGAAACCACAACTTGAATTGTTAATAATGTTAGCCCAGGCCTTGCGAACTACGTAACACAGCTAACGTGGTATGTGGTCATAAACAGAGCTAGTAAATAGGGCTGAAACTTTCAAGTGCTATTGCAATTATATTACAGATTTCTTGGTTTTAACTTATTAAACCCGGTCAATATAACTTTGATGGAAATTTGCAAGGTCGTTAAGTAATACGAATGAACCACTAATGTGGTTGAACACAACTCTACTATATAAATTAATAAAAGTTGTCTACAAGCTATGACTGTTATAAGTACATAAACATTTATGACTTGTGCGTGTATCAATAGCGTATTCAAAAATTGTTTTGGGGTGGCTGATCAGTAACATATTATCACTATGATCACATTAAAAAAACCCACGGTTTAAATTTTTAATTTAAAAAAAACTTTATTTCAATTTTAAAACCATAAACTATACATTTAAATCAAATGAAGTATTTTATTTTATATTATTTGAGATTATTTAAGATATCCTGAAAATTCAAAGGGGGAGCTGAAACCCTCTAAGCCAACCCTTCCCCTCTAGATACACCACTGGTGTGTATGAATAATCCCTTAGCAAGTTTAAAAAAAAAGTCACTGCAAATGGTAAAATGCTTCATAACACAGTAAATATATATATTTATTTACCACCACGCACTATTTCTGAAGTTTAAAATGTTCATAAATTAAGTTTTTTTATATCATATTATATTCTTTATTTAAAAATCTAAACTTCTTTTTTTTTGTCATTTTTTAGGTCCATTATATCTAATTGTTTTTGAATCAGCTGCTTGGTAAGGTTTGCACTTGGTTATCACAAAAAAAATATAAAATTATTTTTCATTCAATTTAACTTCACATGTTACATTAAAAATTAATATAGTTGGAATATACCTTTAACGGCTGTAACTTTCTATAACATTTCAGAAAAAATATTATTTTCGCGTTTCTAAAAGATAATGATTTTGAAAATATCTCTCTCATTATCAGCAATTACACACATTTCAAACAACATTTAAACGCATACGACAATCTGAAGTGTATACTATAACAACTAGCAACCTATAATTTGAATGTCCCTTCGAGTTGTAAGAAATAAAAAAATATAAATGAATATATAAAAATAAACAGTCCATTTATTTCAAATCTAAAGATAAAAGTATTCTTTTAAGTCTTAAATCACTAAAAAAAAAAAAATCGAGCAAATAGATAAAAAAATATTTTAATATTAAAAATGAGGTACGACCCAATTTAAAAAATCAAAACCCAAGGTATTAAAAATACATAAGACAAAATATTTACAAATATATAAATAAAAATGCGTTTTAGCACTATTATCCAATCAGTGCAAAAAAAAGAAAATTCTAAATAAAAAAAAAACCTTAAATTATACAAGTACAGACAAAAGGAAGTTAACATGGAGATTTGTCAGTAAAGAAAGAAAACTAGCAAGTCTTTTGATTTACTGATTATAAAGATGTAGTCATTGAGCAAAATTAAAAATTATTTCCAAATGTATGGTTGATTAATATATTCAGAGATCCAAAGTTGGATACTAACATAGTCAGAGATCTTAAAATTAATTAGTTGGTAAACAAATATGCACTGGCTATAATATTTTGGTAACTATTCTACTATATATGCAGCAAATGGTTAACCATAGTGGAACTCAAATTGTAACTTCTAATTAGGAATGCTATTTTTTCTTCAAGACTTGCAATACTGTTGAGTATAATAACTTACACAATGCCTTGGACTGACTCATACAAACTAAGTATCTGCATGCGTTAAAATATACTTCTGCAAAATAATGAAAATTATATTAAATTATGAATAATTTTTAGTTATGTATATATATATATATATAAATAAATAAATAAATATAAATATAAATTATAAATATAAATTATAAATATTAAAAAAATATTTTTTTTTGTATATTTGTGTATATTTATAAATTATAAATATTAAAACTAAATAATCTAAAATGTATATTTAGTTAAGAATGTAGTAATTAATAAGTTTTAATTATATATTTCATCTAAATCATAATTAAAACTATTTAATGGTTTTATTATAAAAAAAATGAAAATTTATCGCTACAAATCAAATATTGAGTATTTATTTAATAATATTAAGAAGTTATAATACACATAAAAAAAATAAAAAATAAAAATAAATATTGAATTTTTCCTCCTGACAATTTAAAATATATACTACTATTACATTTAATTAAGATGACATATATTTCAATTCTAAATATTATTTTAACACAATTTTAGAAAATTATTATTGTGTAACGTTGATTAAATGGTTATTTATATTACATTATTTATATTTTATATTTTAAAAGATAAAAATATTTTTTTACATTTACTACAGACAAAATTGCTCAGGTATTATTCTTGATTTAACAGTTACGGACATGGGCTTTGATTTTAATCTTAATGGCAATTGAATTTAATATATTATTTTATTGTTTAACTATCAATGGAATAAGTCATTTGGTCTAATGTAGTTTATGAATAAATGAATATTATCTCTCGGTTGGGCACACTTAATTCAGTAAAATGTATTCATTAGGACATTAGGTCTTTCAAACATATTGTACTACAAGTGAAAATAGAAACTGCATAACAACATCTTTTGGACTGCCATTGCCACATCAATAACCAAAATCCAAATTTTTCAAGTGATGAAGTAATCACATAAAAATGTTTTCATGCTGTTTCTCAAATACTTTCCACAAAAACCAACTTATTTTAAAATGAAGAAATTTTTTTTTAAATTTTTAATTAATAATCCACCAATACAGTAAAATTATAATACTCAGATTGGTATCTCAAACTAAGTCCTCAAAAAGTGGTGAAGGCAATATTTCTATGCACAATTTGTTGTTCTCTAATACCTTGTGCAAGTTACATCTGCAACTCACAGAATTTTAGTAATTTTATCTGCAACTCCAACAGTTTTATCCGGGAACATTTGAGATAGTTCATCATTCAAACTTTTAACTAAAGATTAAAAAAATATGCATATAAAGAAATAATTCTTAATATCTGACTAAATTTCTGAATATTTTTTCTAAATTCAGAATATTTGAAAATAAACTGTATCTATACAGTCAAAATAAATAAAGTTTTTTAAACAAATGTAACCAAAAAATTATTTTCATAATTTGCCACTTAATTTTTACATGCTAGCATTTTAAGAAACAATGATGATACTTACATTAAAAGTCTCCAAGGTACATACATTCAAATTTATATTTCATTAAAATATGGATGTTTTAAAGCATCTCGAGCTGATATTCGTTTCGTACTATCAAACATTAACATTTTCTAAAAAAAAAAAAACTAATAAATAAATAAATAAAATATTTATTTAAAAATATATGTTTATTTTTACTTAAACATAATTTAAGTATTAACATCAGACTTTTAGTTATATTTTGAAAAAATGTTCTAAAAATTACAATTTTATTTTTATTTATAATGGAATTATAATAATTAAAAATGAAACCAATTTGAGCGTAAATAAATCATACCATTAATAAATCTTCTCCTTTTGAACATATTTCAGGAATTACAGTCTTCAAACAAGTTTGTGGATAAGATTCAAAGGAACTCCTTAACAGTGATACATTCTTTGGCCAATTTAAAACAGATGGTAGACCAATCACCCTAAAATAATATTAATTAGACATTTTAATACTGATATCTTAATTTGTGCATTAATATAACAAATATAATTTTATTTTAATACCTAAATATCCTATCTAACTGTTCAGCTTCTGATTCACCATCAAATAAAGGAGATAATTTGTACATCTCTCCCATAATACAGCCACATGCCCAAACATCAACTGCAGTGGCATAAGGTAAACCTAATAAGACTTCAGGTGCTCGATACCATAATGTTACAACCTAAATAATTTAAAACAAAGCATATCATTAATACTTAATTATACCAAGATACATCTTTAGCAGAAGGTATTAAAAAAGGTATTTTACAAAGGTATATTGATTATATTGCTTTAAATCTACAAATTTAAGAACAGGTTCTATACAAATATATAATGAAGTAAAAATAATTTTAGATATATAGTTTGTTCACAATAAGAATAGTAGACGGCGGCCGAATTATGCGCATGGGCGTGGCTTTTCTACGCGCGCGCTCCGCTTGCACTCTGCTCGGCGAGAGCAACAATTAGTGTATCATAAACATCCGACTAGCACGAATAACTTGAATTGCATTAAACACAAGTATATACTGAACATACTGAACCATTATCGATTACAGGAGCCAGCTGCCGCGCGCCGCAGTCGCCCCTGTCGCAGGTGAGCTGTAGGTGGTTGACCAAGTGGGAGGAAGAATGGGTGTGGCTATGACCGAAATCTCGTTGCCGCCGTCTACTATTCTTATTGTGAACAAACTATAGATGTTTAATAAATGTATTAAGTATGTTTTATTTCAATATAATTACAACGATTTACTAATCATTAATTGTTAATTATAATAAATAAACTACTTGCAACTGCCACAAAAATTAATAAAAATAATTTAAAAATTATACATACACTAATGATAAAATAAAAATAAAATTTTGTAAATTGTTTACATTTTAAATTTTAAAAAATTGATTTCCAAGTAGAGAAAGCAGAATAAAAAATATATGACAATTTAATAATAACATTTTGGAATAACTCCTAAAATACAGTATAATTAGCATTTTCTATCATAATTACTTTGTGATTTATGCTAAATAAATTTGCAACTTACAACTGGCCCATTAAATAACAAAAACTCTGTGTTATGTCAATACTACTCTTCATACAAATTTAAGAATATAAATGCTTCCTGAACTTGCATCTTACTACAACAAATAATTCCATAACACACAATACCATCTTAACCCTTTAATTACAGCATTCATTGTGGGAACAAACCCATTAATCCCTAACAATATCTCAAAATAAATTGGGCCGACTTTCTCTAGTTCAATATTCAGCATTCCCTTATAAACTACTCTCTCTTTTTTGAAGTGGTGTCAATGGGCACCTTCTTCAATCATGCAATCATGTATTGTAACATACCATTTTATCAATTTACTCATTGTATTGTGTATACATATTGTAATATTTTCTTAATAAAAAAAAAACTTACAACTGAAGTCAATTTCATATCAAAATCATAAATCTTGGCCAATCCAAAATCTGCAATTTTAATTCTGAGGTCATTGGACACTAAAACATTTTGAGGTTTGAGATCACGATGAACAACTCGATTACAGTGAAGAAAGTCTACTCCTGATAATATTTGTCCCATTACACTCTATACAAAAAAAATGAGCAATAATTAATAAATGAACCTTATATAAAATTAAGAACAGTTTAAAAATAAATGTGAATTAACATAAACACAATAAATTTAAAAATAATTATTATTATTTATAACAAAATTGAAAATATTTTATCACAAAGTATTTCGTTTAACTTTTAATTGTATAATTAATCTATAAATATATTTTCTGTGAAAATACTTAAATACAGATAACTTTAGTTCAACTTAAGGGTGTCCTGTATAAAAACTTTGTTTTTTGAAACGAGTACATCATTTTTCGCAAAATATTATTCAATTAATTTTTCAAGGATTTTTGATGTGACAAAAGCAAAATTCAGGACACTGCTTTCAAAATTTTTAAAATTCAAAAATGCGTATGAAATGTGTAAAATTTGTGGTATCTTGAATCAGAAGTAATTACATGTAATATATCATAATATTTGGTATAATAATACTATTTTCCTTACATTTAAATTAGAATTAAAAAATTTCAAATTTTGATTTCAATGCACTGAAGTACTCAGAAAAATGACCACAAAGAAATAATATGTACAAAAAAAAAAGTGTATTTCCATTTGAAAAAAAAAGTTTGTATCACCACAGTACACCCTAAAGATGATGGCATGAAGAGTTATGGAAAACATAGTCTTTATGGTAACGTGAAAATTAAAAAAAAATCCAAATTTAATCAATTTACAGCCAAAAACATAAGTGAGCCTGGTTAAAATATCACCCTGTATATAAAATACAAAATGTGGTTGGTCAGTTTGATTATTCAAGTTAAAAGTAATCAGTTAATAAGAAAGTTCTATTTCAAGAAAATAAAATGACAAATAAATCACTCGAGTTTGAATTTTGTAGCATAAGTTGTATTATTTGTACAGAATTAACACAGACAAAAGAGGAAAAAGAATTGTCTTTACAAACAATTATATATATATTATGTTCAAAATTGGATATACAGGTTGTATATATTATATTTAATGTGTAAGTTTTTAATGTTTTGTTTTGTATAAAACAAAACATTTGAAAATAATACATATGTACTTATGTTTTTCATCATATGTGTATATGTATTATGTATGCATTCATTCCAAGTCAAAAAAAAATTCCAGATATCCCAACTTTCACATAGCTTAACTAGATATGGACTTAATAGGTTTGAATAATCAAGGTTCTACTGTCAGGCTACAATCAAATACTACTAATGTAATAAATAATAAGTAGATCTTTCGTCGTTAATTTCAATATTTTATACAGTACTTCTGTTATAAGAAATTATTTGGATACAAACAGATAAATGTTGAGTAATGGAAAAAGCATTTATGGAGACATTATATTAATTTCAACATTATACCTTTCAACAATTCACACATTTTTTTAGAAAATACAAAAAAATTTAATTTCTCTTATTACTTTTGATATTATGTGCAGCATATATGAATATACATTCAATACACCCACATATGTTTCACTAATTTAATATATTACTTACTAACACTAAGTGTTATCAACAAAATTGGCATAAAATATACATCAAACTTCTAAATAAATGCAGGTAGATAGGTCTTTTAAAGATAAATTAACATTTAAAAAATGTATTTATGTGCAGTGTTTACTAATTAATCCAAGTACAATATATTAAAAAGTAGAGGTTTATAACTTTTGAATAACTATTATAATATCGAAAAAAATATATTATGTTATTATTCAGTTGCATTGAAATATAGGCAACACAATTAATCGGTGGTGAAATAGGCGAAAGCTTCCTAAAATACATATTTCAAAACTAGCCAAGTTGATAAGTTGGAAAGATTTTAGATTTAGAACTAAACAAGCAATAAATAAATTTGTGGTTTTACAATTTTGTTTTTTATTTTAGTGTTTATACCATTAACCTTTTGAACACTAAATCTAAACTAAAAGTTTCATGCATTTTATGTAATTCCATAGAATATTACACTTAGAAGATACTTTTAATTGTTTTTAATTATTTCAGGAAAAAATTTTAATTATATTCAATATAAATATATGCATGTTCAAACAGACTAGGATTTTAAAAAAACTCAAGATCACTATAATACTAAAAAAGTAATTTGAATTATTCCCAATACAGAGAATGTGTAAACAATGTTAAATGAAAAAAAAAAATTGTTATGAAATATTTTAAAATTGTCAACAGATTAAAATGCCAACTTAGTATAAAATATTTATTCAATTAATCAATAATATATAGGTCATACTTATAAATCACATTTATTATTAATAAAATAGTATGTGACTAGGATTTATAATCAAAAAATGAAATAAAAATTACACTTTCTAATTTATGATTTGAATAGATAACAAATCACGTTTAAGGTAGACTAATGTTTTCAGTTTCATTTCTATGTATCTAGGCATATTAAAAAAAAACTTCAAGAAAACCTACTTTTATATGTTTATTGCTAAGCAACAATTGTATGTATACAACTTGTGATCTGCTTAAAATAACTTATGTAATTAACAATATGTTTATTAAGTTGATTTAACTTAAAAATTAATCATAAGATTAAATATTTTATATGTGCATGATGATTTGGCAATGAAATAAATTTCAATAATTTTCAAATATTACCTACAAGCTGTTACCTAAAACTTTTTTATCTTCTTAATCATAAACTACGAAAAAAATTTAAAAATTAATACATTTGAGGATCAATGTTTTGTTTTTACATACAATTTCTTATCAATTGAAGGACTAGAGATTTATATAGTATATACTACTAATATAATATCAACTACAATGTTATTATTTATTATGTATTTATGTTAATACTATAGTAGTGCAATGAGCACTTACTAACAGTGACTAAACTAAAAAACCTTAAAATAATAAATCAATAAAAAATAATTTGAAGGAACTTTGATTTCAATGTAAAAGTTTTATAGTTCAATATTATTTTGTTTTTTTTTTTATTATTTTAAGGGTATAAAATTTCAATCGACAAGTTGATATAAGAAATATTTAGGTACTTTAATTTTCAACTAACTCAAAATGTAATTAATAACTACATAAAAGATTTTATTACATAGAGATAAAATAAGTAGTTAGGTAGTTTGTTTTATACATACCTAATATTATGAAACATTTTTAAGTATACCTTAATGATTTCAGAAGACATTCCAGGTTTTGGACATCGTGCCATGTAGGTGGCTAAATCTTGTTCAATATGTTCAAATACCAAATAAAGTGTCATACATTTTTCATTGTATAGTCGAGGACCATGTACCACATCCAAAAGTCTAAATAGTAAGGTAAGAGAAAGGGTAAAGAAACTAATAGGAATATACAAAAGTTTCTAATTTATACTTGACAATATTTGGATGTTGCTGCTGATCAAGTTGCTTGAGTAAAGCAATTTCACGTAAAGTAGTCATAGGTACACCATCTTGGGCTAAGGGTATTTTAATCTTCTTCATGGCGACAAATTTTCCTTTGTTGACAAGATCACGTCCTTTGTAGACGGTACCATACGCACCTTTACAACACATACAATAAACAAAAATAATATCTAGCGAGGAACCGTAACAAATGATAACCATGTGGATGCCACTCACCATTTCCAATCTGATTGAGTTCTTCATAGTTTTCCTTTTCCTGAAGCATGGACGACATGGCTGGAAAGGTCTTTAAATGCAACCGGGACAGCGGCGAAACCATTGTGAAGGCCGAAGAGAATGGTTTCGGTGCTGATCAACTGTCAGGACGAGATCGCCGTCGGGAATGCCTAACCTAATATATGGATCACGCATATACACACTGAGCGAGAGTTTCACAACAGAATGTCCTTGACACGGATCACGCGGAATCCTTTGGGAAACCACCTGTGGAGCAGCGGGACAAAGTTGAGAATCCGGCGGCGGACGGCAGGACCTGAGTGAAAAACCTCTCGGACACGGAGTTGGCTTCACTCGATGGACCTGGTACGTTCGGCCGACGACGACGCACTTCCGGTGGATTCCTGTACGCGCACACACACATACACACGCGCACACACACACATACAGACACACACACACACACACACACAGCGAGGACTATTCAATGCAACTGCTGCCTATAGTGCCTGGTGCTGCTGCTGCTGATGATGGCAGTGGTGGCAGTGGCTGTACCTACGGTCGCTGGCTGCTGCTGATTCTGAAGCCGGTGGTGGTGGTGGTGGTGGTGGTGGTAGTGGTGGTGGTGGTGGTATACGGCCTCAGGGGTGTACGTGAACGTCAAGGCGGCTGTTAAGTCCGTTGGCCGTGAAAAACACCTGGCGCGTTTGGGTACCCGAACAAAGGAAACGCCGAAAAAAAAAAAAAAAGTATTCATGAATATATATATATATATATATGTGAAAAAGTTTTTATATACATATACATACATATATAATATATATGTATAGTTGTAATAATAAAAAACCGTTTTTGTTTATAATTTTAAAGGTTACCTATTCCGTCGTTTTCAGGGGTTCGCAAACTACAACCAGTTCCGTCGCCGGACGTTCGGGATCGGGCCGCCGCAGTCTCACGGA
The DNA here is from genome assembly GCA_949715065.1 of Periphyllus acericola. NCBI lineage: Eukaryota > Metazoa > Arthropoda > Insecta > Hemiptera > Aphididae > Periphyllus > Periphyllus acericola. Next base: position 44,656,010 of record OX454266.1, on the reverse strand, counting down.
CCCGGCACTGTTGCACAACCGCGACGGCGGCGGCCGCGGCACGTCGGCTCTCGCGCGTCCCACGATCCGTCCACGAAACGCCACGCCGAACCGCCGGCAGGCCCGGACACGAAAGTTGGGCTCCCCTGACGGCCGGGCCAACCGGTTTACCGGCACACTGTTGTTACCATGGTTACCGGTCGATCGGTTGCTGCGGTCGATGTCAAACAAAACACCGAACAGCTGACTGATATTTACGTTTTGAACGCGATCCACGCACGGCGCACCGCGCCAGCCAGCCCGTTGCTCTTGCAGGATTCGCCGCCGTCCCGGTGCTCGTACGTTTGCGCGTAATGCCCGTTCGTCGCTGGTACACCCAAGTTACATTGCAAATTCGCATTGAAAACAATTGTCACTGCTGAAGGGTCGTTAACCGTCGATTGGCACCCTCTAGCTGGGGGACTATTTGTTCTCAATAAAACCAACACGGTTCGCCCACGAGTACCGCAGTTGCATAACTATTCATTTTGGTGCTAATCTAAATAATAACCGGTTTAGGTACAGCTCATAATACAGGGTCACCGGTCGTTAGTAGTCACCCTTATATACCAGACATACCTATACTTCGTGAGCAGGACTGTGGTTTTCTCGTCTCAAAAATCAAAACTGATTTCAATTTTATACGGAAAAATTGTACGCATAAGCAATGGAAAACACTTCAAAATGTCCAACTAAAAAGTCGTTAAAGTTTCTTAAAATAATCCATATGGTACCGACTGTTGAGTAAAAACATGAAAATATCCAAGTACATAACGTTATAACACCAATAAATAGAAAACAAATTTTATTTAAATAGATGCAATGTAATGTATACATCGATTTCGTAAACATGATGTTTCGGAACAATATCAGCAACAAATTGATTCGTTCCAGCGCTAAATGTGTGTGCAGTTGGTCACAACAGCACCACTGAACATCATTTTCCATATTCAGAAGATTATAAATTATATGAGAAGTATCATGGCCCAGAAACGGTTGAATAATTTGGCAGTTTTTAACTGTCACAAAACAATCGTAGATCTTTAGACTTGGGCGAAATAAGAAATGCATTTATCAATAAGTGCTCAACAAGAAAAAATATATAAAATAAGATAAAAAGTACCATTGCCCCTCTCTCTCTCCTAGTAGACAACTCCTTTTTTCATTCCTATCCACCTTAGGTTATCCCACTCCCGATTCAAATCTTATCCTTAATACTCGCTCTACTCATATCATCAACTCCATCATTACCTTCATCATTTCCGCTGGCTTCTTAATTTGATGTGATAATTGTAAATATCTAATATTGTACATTTATTGTATATAATTGTATTGCTGTAATGTCCCTGATAATGGCAAAAAAAATAAATAAAAAAAAAAAAGATAAAAAGTATCAAATAATGAAACCTAATATTAAAAGTATTTTCAGGTCCATAATTTTTTTTATTTTTCACAAAAGCAAATAAAGAGAATATAAATAATTATACGTACAGTATTTTTAATATTTTAATTTGCCCCGGTGCTAAAATCTAAAAATTAGCGCCCATGCTCAGACCCCAGAGGTTTGTGAACTGCGTTAGTGATTTTTGATCAACAATCTCCCATTTACCCCACCCATTAATAATCAATACCAATTCATCTTATATTAGGTAGCTAGCTACCTATTTTTGTCTTTTTATTCAGCTCTTACAAGTTACAATCCTTGCAGGTTCTATACTACTTTTCCTCCTCTACTTTCTTCTAACGGACAATATCCTTGACCGAACATACATTGTGATTATATCGTTATTTCTTATGCATATTTATTGAGGTCGTACCTATTTAATTATTCTCTTTATTATCGCTTTACGGTAGGTTTTTGATATTTTTCAAATTATCTAGTTACTTAGGTAGGTACCTAATACGTAATACAAATCCTTCCCGGACTCTCGGTTAAAAAAAAGATAGTTACACCTGTATTGCATTAATGAAAAGATGGGTGGTAAACGTACTCAATCAGCAGTGGGTGCTCTGCTCGGTATAGTATAAGCATTGATTATATAATAGACTATATATTATATAATAGTCTATTATATAATCAATGGTATAAGTAAAGTATAAAGGTCTATTTACACAGCTGTGACGTGACAGTGCCGTACCCGTTCCGGGATTCTACCGGACATGATTTTTCACAATGGTCAGTGAATGTCGTTGAGTAGTGTGCATCGTATCTGTCACGATGACTTTGTTTTCGGAAAACGAACTTTTGATGATTGCTTTGATTTTGGACGAAGAGGAAGAAGAAGTAGTAAAAAAAAACGGATATGGGTTCATCAGGCATGGAAGAAAAGGCCAACAGAAGGGGAATTTTTTACTCTATATAAGGAATTATAAGAAAGATGGATGATGGAACAAAGTTTTTTGAATAGGTACTTTAGAATGTCGGAAAATTCATTGAACTGTTAAGCTAATTAGAAATTCAACTAAAATAACAAGACACACACTGGAGAAAAGCTATTACACCAAAAGTACGGCCTCGCAGTTTGTTTTCGTCGTTCATTTTTACAAAAATTGAGAGTCAATGAATTAGGTACAACGAAAATCACTGCCGTGTATTATGAAAAATATACGTTAATGCTTATCTTTCCTTTAGGAATATTATTAATTTCGCCGGGGGAATCCCGGAACGGCCACTGCTGTGTGTAAATATACCTTAAGTATCGTCTTTCAAAATAATATTATATATTTCCCATATTTATTCAAACAAATATTTTAGATCAACAACGATCGCCACCTAGCGATATCCCCCAAAACACCACTAACCAATGATAATACTGAAATAAACACTATTCAGATAATTATTAAAGAGCAGTGGTTCCCAATTGGTGGTCGAGGGAGGAGGGACCCCCGGGCTTATATTAGGGGGTCCGCGTTTGTGTACTGTGAAGTCGTTTGAAATTCCAGGTATTTTTGGGATTATCACTTTTGAAACTCGATTACACAGGTGTTACTCAAATAAATATCTTTATACTGTATATTTTGAAATAATCTGTTTATATTACCACAAAAAAGTGCTTGTGTAAAATTAAAATAAATTATTAATATTTTTTCTTCATTTTTATAATCAAATAAAATTGAGAAGTAAGTTCTTATTCACAAATAAGGGGTTCCCCGAACAATTTAAATTATAGCTAGGCGTCCGTGGCTTCATTCTAATTGGAAACAACTGCCTTATAAATGATATTTTCACTACCAATACAGAAAGTCTGAATCGAAATGAGAAAAACGAAATAATAAATCTATACAATTTTATGGAAAACTGAAAAATATCTTCGTGATCACGAATAATTCTTCCAACTATCTAGAAAAGTGATATTTTATCTTCGATATTTTTTCAAATCGTTTTTTCATCTTAATAATTTATCTATTTTTTTTTTTTATTGAAATTTTGTATTTACAATTAATCTCGACAATTACTTGTATATGCTAATGTGACTATATAAGCAACCCGGAATCAATAATGAATGAGATGGTAGCGGTAACAGCAGTGACGGATTGAGAATTAAGTACCTATCTGACGAGTATCGGGTGTGATATTGAGAGAGTGAAAGAGTGAGAATAATTGAGAACGTTCTAAGGATAGGAAGGGACAGTCAAACAAAATATGGTTTATATCACAAACCGCTGGGGTATGGGGAAAAATACAGAGAGGCAAGTCGTTTAAGGATAATTTAAAGGAGTGCAAAGGAAGTAAGGTGTGGCCGAAACGGAGACGGGAAAATGAACTTATTACTTTACAGGATAATTTTAAGTTGTGCAACCACGGCTTGAGTGGAATGTTGATGTTAATATATCTGTACCAAGTGGCATAGTTAGGAGGGAGATTATTGAAAGAATTGAGCCATAATTGATTGATGCAGGATTTAAGGATAGGACTGAAATCCGACCATGGTACCAGATTACTGGCGGGAAGTCGAATGGACGCGGTTGTTTTGGCCAGGGAATCAGCAGTTAATAATTTATCTAAAATCTAGATAATCCCAACACTGCAAATAGGACACTGGCCACAAAAAGGCATAACCTCGAGTACAGACATTTTTTTGATAAGCTCGACAAGTTTTTGTTTTAAACTGTTTTTTCAAAGCACAATAATTAAAATGTCTGCGGATGATACCTTCATCTTGACTTAGTGCATAATATTTGAGTTGATTATAACAGTTTTAATAATTTTTTTACTTTATAGACATATTTGATGTTCAATTTAGTTTCAATTAATAATATTGGATTTTAAGCCATAAATAATAATATATTTAGGTATATATGCCTACGTTAGTCGATTGTGTAGACTTGTATACTGATATTTTATCAATTACTGTGTAAAATAACATTCCCCAATAAAAATTCAAAAAACTTTGACTTATCTCACTCTACAAAAAGTACGAGCCTTGCATACTCTTGTTCGTTGGTTAATCTTCATCGCTGTGCCAAATTTGTCCAGTGCCAATGTACCATCCTATTGGCTATAACGGTATACGCGGCGTGATAAGAAAATAATGGAGAGCGTGGTTGTATCATCTAGCTATTATATTATACTACTCTATAATAGAGGTCCGTTGTAAACTTGTAAATATACCTTTTTAAAATGATTTAATTGATTTTAAACTATTAATTATCGGTACAATAATCTAAGAACGATATTTCATATTATATAACTTATTTGTATGTAAGAGGTATATCAATCATTTTGACATATTTGTAAAAAATAATCTTACTAACAAAACATTGCTTTATTATTTAACAATTAATAGGCAACTATATTATGAACCTAAGTACTCTATCACACACCAGTCGGTCTCAAAAAATGACTCATAAAATATTCGCTCTTTGTTCCAAATGTTAGAAGCAAATGTATAGCTTATGTAGTTATGTCATAAAAAATATGTTTAGGTATGTATTTGGGTAAAAGTACTGTGATAAACTGTTCTCGCCTGATCCTCGGTTCAAACAGGAAAAAAAAGAAAAAATGTATGAATATAAGAGTCAGGAAATAAAAAAGTGCTTTTCCATGGGTACCTATAATACTTCCCTTTAAATTCACCAATTTGATTTTTATCTAAATTATTTATTTTTAAGCTTAATTGAAAAAATGTATTTAAATAATAAATAAATATGCGAAAACATACATTACGATACCGCCGTTGCACTATAATACATTTCCAGCAACTTAGAACTTGTTTAAATTGTAGATGTCTCGATAACAAATTCCATAGTAAGAAAATATACAGTGAGTCCCACCGAGGATTTACCCATTGCGATATATCTTAAGATAAATGGGATAAACTTGACAAGGCAAGCATATAGTAGTATATCAGATTACATCAAATCTTATATCTTATTTGTGGTAGTACATCAACACCACTGATGATTATCTATGTTTATCACTTCGATACTGAAATATGCATATTACATAATATTGGTATGTACCTACATAGTATACCAACTACTTATTAGAGTTAAGATTACAAAACTTTAAACCGTATCGGAAAGGAGTTTGTTTAACAAATGATTACAATTTTTAACAAATTATTACAATTTTCTTTACTGATGAACGTGCAAAGGCAATATTTTATAGACAAAATAGAATTTTCCAAAATTTTTATATCTCACAAGATCTATAAGAGATATTTTACCTGCAAAGGTTCAATGATATTACAATGGAAACAACACTCTCTTGGCATGTTCATTAGTATTGAACCTTGAATGGTAAAAATAAAACAAATGGTAGACCAATGTTTATGAACAAAATACCAAATAACAACTAATAGGTACAATACTTTTGAGCATGGTATCTATGTATCAAAGTATGAACTATGTGCAGTGGTGGATCTAACGATGAGACAAAGTTAATAATTGCCACTTGAATTTTGGGCTTAATCCATACAATTATTTATTAATACATAGTCGATCAATTTGTAGTTGACTGTTTCTAATTATTGATAAAAAGTTGTTCTTTTAGTCCTAAAAATCTGATGGATGACTAAAAAATATTACCACCAAAAAGTAAGGCCTTTGTAAAAATTGGCACTGATCAATTTTCACAAAATCTAGTATTCACTATTCACGAGAACCAATATAATTTATTAATATATACTTTGGACTTTTTTTGGAATGTATCAAATTTTTATGAACTAGTGCAAGATTTTAGAGTACATACCAAAAATTTGAATATTGGGCTAATATTTTTTTTATATTTAAGGTACCTAACCCAAGAAGCATAAAGTTTAGTAAGATGTATCTATGTGTTAGATCCTAATGCCCTATAGCATATACAACCATATAGATAAATAGAAAACTAAATGCAACTTTCTACATTTATAAGAGATATTTATATTTATATACACATGATCAAGCTACCAAGAGCTTTAACATTTTTTATACTTTAAATAAAAAATGGGAATTTAATTTAATGAAACAAGTCGTACAATGGTCACTAGTAGGAGAAAAAAAATTTAATATGTAGTTTGAATAAAAAAAAAACAGAATTTTACATTTTCAAATTAAGAAAATAATTTAATTATTACATTGGATTTGTAACAAGATTTCGGAAACATATAAAATATGAAAATTATTTCATTAAAAAAAAAACTTTATTTTATTGGAAGTTCACTTAATGAAATTTACAAAGTTAATACTACTATATTATAAATGCTCTGAGAATAACTGTATGGAAGGTTCTGTATCAACTTGTAGACTGCCTGTCATAATTTGTGTGATCTTTTCGGTTGGTTGATTGATCAAAAAAGATTAAGTCTACCTTAGCCAAAATGGGAATTAACTGCTGTCATTTCTACTTACTTAAAAATTCAATCTAAAATTAATATTAATATTCAGTAGTGCTTAAAAACATATTTAATATTATATTAATTTAAAATTAAGATAAATAATCATATTTGTTTTATTTAACTACTGTAGTATAGTGAGATTATTCTTGAAATACTTCATCACAAACATAATTTGAGTTCTATAATATTTTATAATTTTATTATATAGTATCATAGATAACCTAATTAGTAACAGCATTTATAGTAATATGAAGACATGGCATGGTTGTAGTCTATCCCTGTAGTCTTTTTTTCACTAGTCTCTCGTAAATTTTATTTTTAACATATATAGAATATCTCATATCAATATTTTCCATAATCAAAACTTAGAATATCAATAATTTTAATGACATATTTTACCATTTGTAATGATTTATAAACACCAACCTGGAACACAATTTCAGAATTAATAAATATGATTCACAAATTAATTTTTAAAAGTTTGAAGCTAACCAACTGATTGATATTATTCTATAAAAATAATTAAGAACATCTAAAATTACATATGCTGGTGTACATTATGTTTAAAATATTTTCCAAATAATTCGTAAGTAGGTATATTATAAATATCCTTGGTAACATGTAAAAAACCTTTGTATTTGATGAATATTCGAGAAATCCATTTAAATAAACTAAATATTTTTTCACAGAACCTTCTCTCTAAGACTTTAAAGAAATCTGCTGAGACAGAACTCCCATGTATTATAATTTCCATAATAACAAAATCATAGGTTTGTAAAATACGAAGTAAATTAGTAGTACTCAATCAGCCTCAAAAAAAAATTAAGAAAAAATATGAACACAAATGTAAATTAGAGAATTTGCATTCCCCTTTTTATAATTTGATTCAAATAAATCTAAACAATATTAATATAATGACTGTTATTATATAACCTATTAATGACGAACAGAGGAAGAGAAAGAAAAATAAGTACATAGTAAAATAGGTACAAATATTTTGTACAATCTTTAGACATGTTTTGTAACTTCATAATTTGATTCTTAAATATATAATGAAATATTAGTTTGGATGTTCATGTTTGTAGTATGGCCTGGATATTCAAAATGTGTTATAGCTTATAAGTTATAACAATAATACAATTATTAAATATTAAACAATTATGATACTCAAATACATTTTCTAGAGTTATAATTGTTAACTACCATTAAAAACTAATTATTTAACTTCCACAAAGGTTTTAATTCTAAACAAATCTAGGTAAGAATAAAAAACCTTATTGAAATATTCATTAACTAAAATCATTTCAAACAAAATAATTTTAAAAGTTAATAGGAATTTGAGCTCTTCAGTATAAACTTAATATTTTATTATAATATAAGACAACATCAGGTGCTATTTCCTAAGATAAAAATGATAAAGAAATATACTTTGAAAAAATTAATGTATTAAAAGGTGTTAATAAACTAACAAAATAATTATATTAAAATGTATGGAATCACCTCATAGGTAGTGACGAATATTAAATTTATTCATTACTTATTCATTGATAACTATGTTTATAATCATAAGTGATTTTAATAAGGTGTAAATAAACCAGAAAAATAATTATACTAACTGCATGGAATCACCTCATAGGTAGTGACGAATATTAAATTTATTCATTAATTACTCATTGATAACTATGTTTATAATCATAAGTGATTTTAATAAGGTGTAAGTAAACCAGAAAAATAATTATACTAACTGCATGGAATCACCTCATAGGTAGTGACGAATATTAAATGTATTCATTACTTATTCATTGATAACTATGTTTATAATCATAAGTGATTTTAATAAGTTGTAAATAAACCAACAAAATAATTATATTAACAGCATGGAATCACCTCATAGGTAGTGACGAATATTAAATTTATTCATTAATTACTCATTGATAACTATGTTTATAATCATAAGTGATTTTAATAAGGTGTAAGTAAACCAGAAAAATAATTATACTAACTGCATGGGATCACCTCATAGGTAGTGACGAATATTAAATTTATTCATTACTTATTCATTGATAACTATGTTTATAATCATGAGTGATTTTAATAAGGTGTAAGTAAAACAGAAAAATAATTATACTAACCAGTCGAAACTAATTGTTTACAAAGTTTCTTTTAATAAAAAAAAAAAAAATTATACTAACTGCATGGAATCACCTCATAGGTAGTGACGAATATTAAATTTATTCATTACTTATTCATTGATAACTATGTTTATAATCATAAGTGATTTTAATAAGGTGTAAGTAAACCAGAAAAATAATTATACTCACTGCATGGAATCACCTCATAGGTAGTGACGAATATTAAATTTATTCATTAATTATTCATTGATAACTATGTTCATAATCATAAGTGATTTTCAGTGGCAAAGTTAAGAGGGAGGCCAAGTTGGAACTTGTTCCCCCAACCTTTTAAATTAAATTAACTATAATGATCTAAAAGTTGTGTTTATGTATGTAATGTGTATTCTCCTGTTAAAGACAAAATTACACAAGAACTATAAAAAGATTCCTGAGGCTTTAACTGATTTTACTTTTCTTGATCCAAAAAATTTGCAAAGAGGAAATGCTGAAGAATATATTTCAAATTTATCCAAACAAAAAAAAAGTATAGATTTTCAATAGATTGTTGGCACAATAAAAAATAACACAGAATTGTGTCAAAAATGCACAAACCATTCATGTTCAGTCAAATTTAAATTCTGATTACCAAAAATTAATTAAATTATATAAAATTTGCTTATACTTGCCAATAAAAAAAGCTTCAGTAAAAATAAGTTTTTTTAAATTAACAATGGCGAAAAAAAAAATTAACTCATTTTGTCTAGTTTAATTAATTATGATTGCTTGAATACATTTTGATTTATGATGAAGAGCAAATTCAGAACCACAATGACTCATTAGAGATTGAATTAATTATGATATTGAAGGAAAGTATATAGTTGAAAAAAATAAAAATTCAAGATTATGTTGATAAGTTTACAGAAAAAAAATTGTCACATTAACTTAATTTTTTTTAAACTTTTCATGAAGTACAAAACATAATATAATTTTAGTTGTTTAAGTTTTTTTTAAATAAATGTGTGCAATAACAAGAATTGTAAATGCATATTTATATTTGTTTTTAAAAATTTAAAGTAAGAACAATTAGAAAAAATTGCCTTTACAACTATAATTCCTGACTAAGCCACTGATTATGTTAATAAGGTACTACTAAACCACCAAAATACATTAAATAAAGCTATATGGATAAATTGGTGTATAAACTACGTCTGCTATATGAAATCTCCTCATAAGGAAACAACGAATATTAAATTTATTCATTACATATTCATTGATAACTATGTTTATAATCATAAGTGATTTTAATAAGGTGTAAATAAGCCACCGAAATACAATGTCATGGGTTTTTTTATCATATTGTCAGTCTAAACTTTGGATAATTTGATGAAATTATTGAAGTAAATAATAATGTTTTCTAAATAAGTAAGGTAATTGTTTATGTGATTATTTTTCTAAATCAATTTATTAAGAAATGTTTTAGGTATTAATTAATTCATAAATAACACAATTGAAAATACATTCATTTTTGAGTCCCTATTTTGGTGAATAGTTACTTCAATTTTCTTTAGGTGTTGTTTCATTTTAGATTCTGAGAAATGTATTTATTTTACCTTAATGTGTATTTTTTTAATTTCTGTCTATCAACATTTTGACCAGAAGGCATACTCTGATCTTCAAAAGTAAGAATTATTGAATATGATAGGAAATCCTAGAATATCTACACACATTTTGATTAAACAATATTAATTATTTTGTTGTAAAAAGATATTTACTACAGGTACTTAAAATATAAACTGAATACTTAAACAAGCATTATAAACATATTATAAGAATGATTTTAAAGTAATTAAATACAATTCCAAAGTTTTATTGACATACATCTTTTTTTTTGAAAGGGTGTTTAGCTAACCTAATAACAAAATATTTAGGTGGTTGGATATACTTATATGGTAATATAAAATAGCATTAAGCTATCTAAAGACATATATGCTGATCCAACAAATCACCTTCATTCAAAATCATTTTTTGAAACCAATGGTATATCAATTTCAAATTTATAAGGACCAATTTACCTTCAAATACCTCTGCCTATATCTCGCCTCTCATTTAATTTAAAATTATTTATAAAAAATTAATTACCTAGTAAGAATAATTTTATTAATTGTCCACAATAACTATATACCTACTATACTAACCATTTAAAAAGATAACTTGAGTAATGTTATCCTTTATCAATACTAAATTGTTCACTAGGACACTGAATATAATGATTTGTATCTGAATGAGAATTTTTAGAACACTTAAAGCCATACTTCTTCATTATGGTAATTAAATATATTGTTTTTATCTCAACCATAGAACCTAGAAAGAACAAAATATGCAAAAATTAGAATTTTATTTTATTGTTAAAAGTTAAATAGAAAAATATAATAATATTATAAATAAAGACCAGTAAAATTGCTGACAATAAATAATTTTCAACACTTTAGAAGTCATGCCTTTAAGAATTATATCCAAGGTAGGTATCAATATTAAAAATGTATGATTTGCTGAATACAATTGTAGAATTAAATTAGGTCTTCAAAGTAACATGCAACAATAAATTACTATAGGCAGAATAAAAATAAAATGTATTACCTTTAAAATTGAAAATGCATTTGAGCACACAACAAATTATATATAAATTAAAACTGAACGAAGTAGGTACCTACTACCTAGTAAAAATGTAGAATACTGGACAGGTAATGTAAATTTTTTAGAAAAAAAAAATTGTTATAACTCATAGTTAGCTCATTCATAATTAAGTGCCAAATTTAATTATTTAAAATCTAAAAGCAATGAATCAACTGTAAGGAAAATTATATATACATACCGAAGACAGAGTCCACGCAACACCATATTTTTAAACTTTAAAACACCGAATCAAAAGGTCAAATTCACCGATGAGCAAGTGAGTAAGTAGTAAGTATCACACCTCAATACCTCATAAGTGAGTAGAGTAGTGAGTTTAAGTAATCGAAATGAATACTGGGGACTTAACAGTTAACAATGATGAGAGTTGTCCATGGCTAAATAGAATTAGAATATCTAAATATTATAAATATCTATTAAGCCATGGAATTGACCAAGATTTCCGATGTGCTGATGATGTTTCCTACAGAACGCGTATCCTTAAAGTAAAACTAACCATGTGCCGAGTGCCGAATGCTGATGCAAAATACTAATCGGCCACGTGCTCGGTTATCTGATAAGAAAAGAACCTCGCTTTCTACCATAGATAATACATGTTTTATTAACGATTTCTATTTTCCACCCTCCTTGCAATTCCTCTGTATTTTGATAACAATTATTCATCAAGAAGTTAATTTTTATTTAATCACTCTTTTATCTATTTCCTCGCAATTACTTATTGTACTATTACATACAGATTGTAATTTTATTTTTATGATAAAAAAAAAAAAAATCACTCTTATAAATTTTGAAGACAGCCATTTTATAGTTTATTTTTCTGAAAATTTTGACGGTTCAATTTTCAATTTTCATTGACTTCTTGATCTTTCTAGTTTACAAGTAAATAGTGAACTATTCACGCAATTTAAAATAATAACATTATCAATAAACCTTATCGGAAAAATTACGAGGCGATAATAATTAACATTATTTCTTTGATAATACTATAACTTCTATAACTAATAATATAACCAAACTATTGTTAACAAAATGGGCAATGGCCTTTGCTAGGGATGCTCATAAAAAACAGAATTTGATTATCTCTATTAACACGGGAGATATTGCTCTGTATACATCACGGTGGGACACTCTTTGTATACTACTAACTACCAAGTTCTATATACTTACACGGTTACACAGTAATATACTCAAACTCACCATTCATAAGATATCACGTATTAAGTGTACAATTTTAAAATGATTAAAATTAAAATGTAACTATCGATACTTCATAACTTTAAATACTTGAAATTTGAAAACATAAACATTACCACTATGGTTGATTTGAGTTAATCAACCACACATAGGCTTAAAATGACCCGCCCCTTAAAAGGCACCACTGGTTATCGTATCGTACGTACATAAACACAGTTTGTAAAAGGTTTCATTTCAATTCCAGTGAATAATAATTAATAAGTTGTAATTCTGCGTGTTCAGAGGTTTTGAACAAGCTCATGGCACAGAAGTACGCGTAAAACGCAGTCTTGTATCCATTTTGCAACCTTGGTGGGAACGCCATCCAGCTAGCCTTAACGTGCTACAGAAGTAAACATAATCATTTTGGCAAGGATCCAGGATTTCAGTGAGGAGAGGCAGCGAATAGACAAAAATATTTTTCATAGTATATTTTCGTTGGTAAAAAATTGTTTATGAGAATCTTAAGTATTAGTTATATAATTAATAGGGTGGCAAAGCCCCTCCCCCTCTCCTATGGATCTAGCGCCTGTGATCAGTGATTCATAATTTATTTATACTTGGATTATCGACCAACGATTCAATAATTTATTACTCAGCAGTAAGCAAACATAATAATTTGTCCACACGTATGCACCTACATTGCCTATACAGCGCGCCGTGCGTTATTCTTGGTGCGTGAATTCATAGAGATTTATAATTACAATAAAAACTAATTGCCTCGACTAGAAAAATTACTTTGTCAATCAAACCTTTGAACTTCTATTTAAATCGTTTTCCAATTCCCTCAATGTCAGACAGGTGTATTTATTTTCCTGGGAAATTTCAAAAATAAACTGATTAGATTTTCAAATACATTTCAAATTAATTATATTAGGTAAAGTAGGTAGTATTCACAGTATATATTACATGACATTTTTTGTTTTAGATGCTTACATAAGAAATACATAAAAATAAAGAAATTGAAAACAAATACATCTTTACTCTGAATGTAAAATGTAAGATAATTGATTTAAAAAAAAAAAAATGTATACTAACAATAAAACTGAATATTATGTTCAATAATATACATATACTCTTATGAAATAGTACAAGCATGACAAAATTAGAACATAAAACATAACAAATTATTTTTATAAAAATTAATTAAAAAACTGTTAAATTATTACAAAAATATGTTAAGATATTTATACAAAATGTTCATTTAGATTTTGGATTTGTGTGTTTAAATCGTTTTTTACCCATTGTTGCATGAAATTTTATGCCAGGTAGAAGCTTAACATTAGATTGTTCATTGGTTGGTTTTAATTTTGTATGCAGTGTATTATACAAAGTTTCTGCATCTATTGAGTTTCCGGCAATATTTTTTAATTCTTGCAATGACATAGTTAACAAATGTGTTAGTGATTGTCCTTTGTTCAATAAGTTCAATATATTTTTAGTAGTAACACCAGGTAATTTACTCATAAAATCCTAAAACAATAAAGAAATTATGTTAAACAGATTACAATAAAATTATTATTTATAAACAAAGTAAAAAAATTATACAATTTTGAAAAAACTTATCGATTGACTCCCCTGGCTGTTTTCATAATGAGTGTTCAACTTGCAAAGCGTAATTTTAGGTTAAAAGCACTAGTCTTCTCACAATGTTATCATTTTATCAAGGTTATGCTTATGACATTAGGTATAAGACAAGTATGTCAGTCTTACCTTGGGATGCAGCCCAATCATCTCAAATAGTGCTGCACAGGAGCGCTACAGAGCAGAATCATAGTATAGTGAGCAGTTCTCTACATATGTTCTACGTTTTTTTTCACCATCCCAAAAGAACAGCCCCCACCATCCCCAACCTACTTTTCTAAAACACTGTTTTTCACACACATGTATCCCCATCATACGACACAACAAGTTAATAACCTCAGCTGCCAAAACTTAAGATCAATTAGAAAAAATACAAATAAAAAAATTTGGATATACGGAAAATGTATAATTGGTTTTAAATTTAATTTAACTATTTGATAAACATTAAATACTCAAACAAACTAACATTCATTTATGAGTCACTAGATTATTAATATGAATTATTATAATTAAAAACCTTTATGATAGCATTGTATTGCTCCTCATCAAAATGTTGACCAGGTTCTAGACCAATGGCCGCAGCTTCTGTCGATATTGGTTGATTTTTTCCTTCCTATTTTAACACAAATAAAAAAGAATAAAGATTATATAAGATATTAAGATACCAAAGATAAGACTTTGAATTTAAAATGTAAGATAAAATAATTTAAATTACTCTTAGGGATGCCCTAAATTTTAATTTATAAAATAAATCTTAAGCAAGATCTTTCATTTTCAAGTTATAAATACCTTAAGTTCTTGAAATAGTTCTGCTGTTGCAAAAGGGCTAGGAGACCAAACTAATCGAAGCTTTGGAAAATGTAATGTTAACAATTGTAATTTGGAAGTTATATCATTCCGATGACTAGTTGTCATATCTTTGCTAAGATAGAATCTTCCCTGAAATACATTTATTAAACAATCACTTATTTATTAAACAAAGATTATTTTTTTCATTCACATAGACATGAGATTTTAATTTATAGATCATATTTGTTAATAAAACACATTTATCTTAATATCCCTTTATAATTTTTTTATGCTGTACATAGAGCATCTGGAATTGGAGACACAGATTATTAGCACAAATTACATTAAACATAATTTGTGATACATATTACTATGATGTTTGGTGATATTACTTTTATAAATTTTACATTTTACTTTTACATATATTTCATAGTATCATGGACAAAACTTTTAGCACAAGTTTTGTGCTAATACATTTTGTACTTATTTTTTGTTTAGTAAATAATTAAAATTTCGTATAATTAGAAAAAACAGTTTCTAAAGTTTATAATATTCATATAAAAAATGAATGTTCACAATTAGGTGAATTGCAAGAAAATAAGTTTTATGTTTAAATATCATCACTTGAATCATTCATTGCAATGACAAAATAATTAAAATTAACAAATTATACCATAATGGCACTAAAATTATAATAGTACTGCATAAATATATATTACAGAGCATAATTAAGCAAGACAATTACCTGTAAATCAAATGGTTTATTTTGATCAAATTCAATAAGTAATATTGGTTTTACATAATGACGACACATCATTAAAGCTTGATGATACAATCTACCAGATTTTAAAGAACCGATTAAGTCATCAATACTTTTTCGTTCAACACACATTTCTGGTGTCAAAATGTAATCTCCAACCTAAAAAAAAAAAAAATATATGCGATAAATTAAAGCAACATATCTATTATAAAATGATAAATTTAAAGAAATATATTACTTGTAAGGTGACAGGTTCTATATCAATACCACGGCGATGAAGCAATACAGGTAAATCTGACCTAAATTCTCGCATATCAACAATAACTTTAGGAATTTCTTTAGTAGCAGATTTATCACCTGGCTTATATGTTCTATCATCATAATCTAACATTTCTGAAGGGTGCACACCCAAATCACGAGATAGCTCAGGACAATATTCATCTTTACCATCTTGACCTTTTGGTACAACCATAACCTACAAGTATAAAAGTATATTAACAAAAGACTCAATAAATATACTTAGGTTAATATTTACAGCTTTTTCTTTAATTAAAAAATCAAAAAGTAATTTCTCTCTTCTAAGAGTTGTTAAATAAGCTTGTTCTTCAGTTGATCCAGCAAATATTAAAAAATAAATGGTCATCTTTAATTTGGCATAAGAATTTTGAAATACCTATAAAATTCAATATTTTTATACTTCGACTATTTGACATTTTTCAAAAATAATAAACAGTACTTCAATCTGTCTAACTGCTGTCATATTTGCATCATACATCACAATATATTTAGGTAGCAACTCTCTCAAAGTACGAGGAAGAGATAGAAAATCTCCATCTTTTTTAAACTGTTGTATAACAATTATAGGTTCTTTTAATGTTTCATTCTAAAACAAATTATTATAATTATTATTGTACATATAAATGTGTATTAAAATGTAAAAATTAAGAAAAATTATTACATATATTACACATAACATAATAACTGCAATACATTTTTAATCATTTTAATTTTAATAAAATTTTTTTCTTAATAATCGCTATAGAACTAACTCTATAAATTAAAAAAAAAATCAATAGCTTAAATTTGAAGATATTCCATTGAAGTTCTAATTAATGAAGACTCACGGTAAATATATATTTATGTATATAAATAGGAAAAACTAATTTATACCTGAGATTGATTAGAACATTCAGTAAATGTCAATCCATTTTCATTTTTATTTTGAGTTAAAGTAAAACAGTTATTGAAATCATCTTCAATGGACTCTTCAATGTTTATATTATTATCTACAACCATTTCTTCTTTAGAAGTTGTATTCTTCTGTGTTGGTACTATTGGTTTGTCTTTAATATGTGTCTTATACAAATTTAAGAGTAAAGTATCTGCTCCTTTGACAAGAAGCTATATAAACCACAATGTGATATTATTATACAGAAATTATATTTATATGTATTCAAAATATGTAAAAATCCAATTACATTTTTTAATTGACAACACGTTTTTGCAGATTGTACCAGAACTAATACAATTTCACCATTATATTTTGAATTCCTTCCAATTTCTTTTAAAATTTCTGTTAATCCTTCCCATTTAGGATTAGGTTCTGGACAAATTTCTAAATTAAAATATAAATACCTATATTAGTTATATATATATATATAAATCTTTATAAGTATAAAAAAATAGTAAAATACCTTTTTCAGAATTGAACAAACGACGTCTCGCTGTTATAAATAATGTTTCTGCGGCATCAAGTAATAACCAACCTGAACTACGATGTGCATAATCTAGAGAAGAATAATTTGATAACATGGATTGAAATCGAACACAATCAAGAGATGTAACAGATCTAGAAAAAGTATAGATATATAAAGTACATGTTCGATATAGTAGTAGTTATGTTGTTTAATAATATTTGAAGTTAATTTGAGTTGTTCAACTCTTATTATATACTATTTTTTTTTCCAAGTTGTTTTAATATTTATTTATTCATTGCTCTTTTTGTAATTAAATTTAATATTGGTTCTCTAAACGAGGAATATATTGGTATTATCATGTCTTTTTGAGAAAAGGTTATTTTTGTAATTTCTCAACAGTTTACTGAACAATTAAGAAAAAATTTCAAAAAACTTAAATAGAGATCGAGAATCGAACACTGCACCATCTAATATTTTTGTCACGTACTATCATCTTGTTTATTTTTTATGGATACAAGATATTTTTTCACACACTTTTCATTATTTGATTGTTATTCTATAAAATATATTAATCGTAGTAACTCGAAACATATACAGTAGAATCTCGATAATCCGGTACATCCAGTAATCCAGCTATATTAACCTATGCGTACCAAGAAAAAGTCTTAAAAGCATAATTTCAGAAGAAAAAACAAAAACAAATTGATAATTTTTTAAATCTATCACATCAAAAGATTAATTAAATACAGCATGTATGTATTATTTATAAGTTAAAATAAAATACAATATGGTTATTTATATTTTAATATGAGTTAAAATGTAAAATTAAATAAGTAAAAATGCGTTTTTATGTAAACCCACATTTAACCATTTTTTTTTTTTGCAACATTTAGAATATAAAATGTTCAACCTACCTTATAAAAAAATTTGGTTCAATTATTTTAAGTTTCACTCAGAGGCATCCCTATACCTCACATACTTTGGGTTTCATCCACTTTTGTTTAAATGTATACGTATAATAAATAAATAAGATTTCAAGACATTATAAGTTATAATAAAAATTATGTTGAATATATTTTAATTAAAGTTGAATCAAATATGAAATTACAAGTTTGATAAAGTAAGGGATTAATTTGAATAACCTATCATATATTCTTAAAAATAAATTTTGATATAAATATCAATAAATCAACTGTGTACAGAAAAAATAAACTATAAACCAAACAATTACTTTCAATATTGTTCATTTTACAATGTTTAAATGTTATAAAAGAAAGTAGATAAATAAGTAAGTCATACTTACAAAATTAAGTTTTGTAGAAGTTTAAGGTCAGACACTAACTGTTTTGTAGTACTACTCAATCGATGCCAAATTGGATTTAGTTGAGTTTGTAAAAGTTTGTGAAAACATTTTGATAAACTGTTTTCAACAGTTATTTCTTCGGTATCGATCTAAAAATAAACTAATAATCATAAGAAACATTTTAAATAAGGATACTAACATTGTAAGGTACATACAGAAGGATTAAGTCTTTTTAGTTCTTTAATAGAATAATTTATAAGGTCAAGTAAAGATGTTTGGATTTCCATCATTGCTGGTGTTAATTCTACATGTAACTCAATAACTTCAGGCTAAAATCATAAACACAATTAATTGTAATAATATTTTCTTACAACTCAATTGAATGACATTACACTTATTTTATCTAAGCTTGACTTCACAGCGAGATGAAATCTGGGCCAAAGATATAATTTAGAAACGAACAAAGTTTTCATAATTCTTTCAATTTTTGTGAATCCATAAGTAAATGATTGTGATGATGTGGAAAAGGCTTTGATAAATCCAGTCTGAAAAAAATATTCCATCATAATTTGATATTTAAGTATAACACTGTAATATGCTCAAATTATTAAATTTGGATAGGCTAACTATCGGAAAAAAATGTTTTTAAAGAATAATGTAATTTCATAATACCAACCATTTTCAGGATATTGGAAGTTTCAATATTTTCAACAAAATCAATACAAAATCATTGATAATTATTTGAACGGAACAAAAAAAATATATAAATTTATAATTTAAATTTTACAAGTATTGTAAAATATTAAAATATAAAATTATTAATTCGTAGAACTCAGAACCAGAATTAAAGTATATGAGGCTTAAAAAGTATTTTTTTGATATAAAATGAGTAACAAATAAAATTTGAACTCAAAATGTATTTCATCTTCATTAAATTAATTATAATTCCTAAAATAGCTGATAAGCTATTATTACCAGAACTGTACAAGAAATGTTTTTATTTTATTTTAAAAATGCAAATAGCAATTTTACTTTTTAAATTTGACTTAATCTAATAAATAAAATTGGTTTTTATATCTGATCATTTTTTTTAGAATATTTTATTGCAATGCATAGTATTTAGACATTTCAATATTACTTTATTTTCCATGCGATACAGTCTTAGGGCAAATGCTTCTTGGCAAGATTCTAAAATATTATAACATCGGCAAACCAAAATCCCAGTTATTTGTGGTATAGGAATTCTATGTTTTAAAAGATCTACAACCAATATTCTTGATGAAACAAATAAAACTCCTCCTTGAAGATACATTTTTTCTCTATAAAATTGATATACAAATAAAATATAGTTAAGTAAATACAAACATTCAAAATATAATGAACGAGATATTCTATATTGAATTACCTTTCAGTTATTGATGTATCAGCAGATAGTAGTTTAGGTAAGGGCTTAACACCATCTTTCTTTAATTGAGTAATCCAAAAATCTTCATCATGAGGAGATGACCCAAGAACTAGTACTAAGTTACCAGGGTCACAATATACTTTAATTATATTCAACAATACAATTTCTAATCTAAGACCCCTGTACAAATACATTTTTAGGTCAAAAATTTATTTTTATTACACTACCAAATATAAATATTTACTTAGCACATATAACTAGACCATCCTCGTGTAAAATATCCAAAAACATTTGATTTTCATAAGGTAACATTTTGAATATTCACTAAGATTATACTAGTCATATAAATAATAATTCAATGATGATACTAATAAAATTCCAAATTAACTGAAGTGGTATGCCAAAAAAATCGACCACATGATCAGCTTTTTCATTAATGTCCTAAAATTATAATACAAGAAATTATGAGATTCAATTAAATACATATTCATTAGTAATTTGTTATAGGACAAGTTTTTAATAACTATCTTGACTAATACTATGATTTTTATTTTGTTTTTAATTAATTTAAAATGTTAAATTTTGCTACTTTAAAACTATCAACGTAGGTACAAACTGATATGTATTTATTTGAACTACTACATTTAACTAAATACAGTTTGTTCTTACATCATTTTCCTCAATATTATTCAGAGTTTGAGTTTCATTTTCTTCTTCAGACTCAAACAAATTTAGGTTAAATTCTTCACCAGGCTTTGAATTTTGAATTATGTCTAATTTGTATCTAGCAATATCATAAGATGGATGACCATAAATACCAAGATAAATAGGCCGTTTAAACCTGTAATATATTATATGAAATAATTATAAAAGTTCATAAAACTATATTATTTATCATATACTATAAAATGATCAATATTGATCTATATAGGTCCATCCAGATTATTTTGATTAGAGGGACACAGAGATTAACAGAATGCATGGATGAAGGAATACATTAATTCAATGGCCTTAATATTATTAAAGTGAATATTACCTTTTGTATATACTTTACTACACGTCTCAGTTAATATCTATATACTACATCTTAATCTACTTAATTTTATACTAAATTAGGTAATAATGATCTTATAATATAAATTGATGAGTCCCAGGATTAAAGTTCATGCTAAATATCACCTTCAGCACTTTCATAGAAAAATATGACTGCCAACGAAGAGACACAATTATTAAATGTCACAAGTAAATAAATCACCCCTTAAACTTCTCATAAAATAGTCACATTATTTTACGGAATTATAAAATCAAATAATTCTAACCACTCATTATAGAATCATATAAATTTGTTTTTCAAAAAAAATAATAGCCGGTAGGAACCATGACAACTTTTACATCTTAAATTCAAATGTTATTGTAAAAATAAAATTAACCTTAATTATAATTTTAGTTTATTTATTTTATTATTAAAACCAGAAAAAATTATTTTTAAACTTTTTAATATTTGAAAAACAAAGTCTTAACAAAATCTAAATTATATTTTAAGTTATCAGAAATAAGTTAAATAAGAATTGTTTCATATTTTTAAGATACATGTGTCAATATAGAAAAAATATTTAAAAATAAAACTGTTATTCCATTATAACTAATCATAACTTGATAAGCGATCAATAAATTATTTTTAAGTTACCATTTAGGTATATGCACAATATCAATGCCACAGGTAGTAGACTGAAGGCAATATGATTCTGGATCAAAAGTAGGAAGATGTGATATATGTGGTTGTGATATATATAAATCGGCGTCTCCTTCTCTAAATTTAAATAAATAAATATATTAAAATGTATAAATACAAGAAATAAAAAAACTACTCACTCTGAAATTAACACAATAGAAATATATCCTCTATTATGCAATGAATAATATGTGAAATTATTTTTCGTAACAATATCACTTATTGAGTGTAGAAGAATATTTTGAAAAGAACTTGTAGAAGATACTAATATGAATCCTAAAAGCTGAAAAATAAAGTTTTTTTTGTTTCCTAACTAGTACAGAACTACAAAAATATAAAAATAGAAATTTGGGGTAAGCTGAAAAAAATTGGATTCTGTATACTATCATTTAAAATGGTATTTTTTAATTTAGAAAAAGTTGAATTGTAATAAAACCTTTTTTTAATAAAATAATTCAAACAGTTTAGATTAAATTTAATAGTTACAAAAAAGTTTTATAATTACCATAAGAATATAAATACTGAAGTAAATGTGTTAACTTCAGACATATTTTATTTAAGTATATTATGAACTTTAACAAAATAATTATGCTTAAGAATGATATAATTAAATTTATATCACTAGTATCAATGATCATTAACAAAAACAAATATTTCTGCACAAATACAAAATATTAAGTATTTCTATGTAATTTTTACTTTTAAATTGTAAATCATTATTTAAATTGTTTTGCCATATCTATGAAAACTGCAAAAATATGAGTAATTTAAATGTTTTGATGTATCATTATTCTTTAGTAATGACTAATGGATAATAATAAATAAGACAAACATTAACAACCATGTAACTGATGAATAATTATGTATTACTAATTGATCTATCAATAACAAATAGTTTTTCAACCTCCAAAAACTATGTACTTATTAAATTGTTATTAATATCAAAAATGTTTTTATTGAGTAATACCAACTTAATTCAAAACTCAAAACTATAAGCAATACTTAAATATCAAATGAAAAATATTATTATCAATAAAAATGATCTAGAAGTAAAAATATTTTCAATATAATACAATGTATGAAAAATAAACTATTTTATACCAACATCTTATGTACCTATAATACATACATACATATATATATATATATATATATATATATATATATATTTGTATCAATTATCAGGTAAAAAATAAAATAGAACATACAGTTTTGAATAATATGTAATATATAACTATATATGAGTCATTTTTATTAAGAAATGCAGTTTTTTTTTCAAATTTATTGTATATTTCAATAATATTAGTTACATTCAGTTGAAAACATGAATACACTAAATTGAGCACACAGAATTATAATGTTCACCTAAACCATACATATGACGATGAAACACTAATATTAATGTTTTTTTACAATTAGTATATTCAATTCCAATAGTGATATCAGATCCTTCAGCTTGAATTACTTTGATTGGCATTTTAAATATATGTGATAATGCTCTAAGTTCAATTTCACCACCCCATTGAACTGAATTTGCCACTTGATGACAATATTCATCAAATTGCTCATCAGTTAACATTTCTCCAGTATCTGGATGACTTAAATAAGGAATAAAGTCATCTTTGTTACTTTTGAGAAAATCAGAAGTCTTAAGACGGATTTCGGGTACTGTAAGAGTCTTTCCACATGTTTCTTTAAGTTGATGTACAATAGCACTATATAAACAGTTACCGTCTGAAGGAATATCAAAAATAACCAACCCAAGATTTTTAAGTTTCTTTACTAAAGTTTGAGTTTCTATATGGCGTGTACCACCAATGTTTTTAATATCATGTTCTTCTATTAATGCTTGCCTTTCCTTCAATTGGGTGATTTTTTTTGAACGTCGTTTTTCAGCTCTGCTAACTTTAGGAGTAGCATCATTCATTTGAACTTCTTGCAAATCTTTTATTAGAGAAGGTTCTTCATCTTTTTCTATACATTTATTTTTAAGTTCATCTAAATGTTTCAACCTTAATTTTTCTTCAATTTCTGCAGTTTGTTCAGCAACTTCTTTCTTCTTCTTTCGATCACCTTTTGCTACAGACTTCTTCATTGCTTGAATCTTACATTGCATATCTTTTTTCTCATTTCTATGCCTTTGCAAAATTTCATCTTTAGTTTCGACGTTTACAGATTCCATTTAGCACTAGATATATAGTATATTACTTTTATAGTATAGTATTGATCACTAGATAATTTTGTTAATTTTAAAAATAGTTTTTCATTGAACAAGTGTTATACATTTTTAATCATTCTTAATCAAAACAATTTTATTTGAATGTAAAAATAGGGCTGGGCTTTGGTTGTAGCCAACTTTATTTTTATAAATGAAATTAATATGTTACATCAAAAATATTATTTTAATACTAATTAAGATGTGAATAAAGAGAATTTGACCATATTCAAATTATTAAAAATAAAATGAAATGCCTTTTGATTTATTTTTATCCTAAAAAGTAAAATTTGAGTTAATTTTTTTTGTTAATTAACAAAGATGTATTTTAATATTAAACATAATAATTTCATTTTACAACTCAAAGGAAAATAGTTTAGAAAATTTACATTAATTCAGTGTTATATAGCTATACACGATAGCCCCTATACAAACATGATCAAAGGGGCCCATTATCTTTTTTTGAAGAATAAAAAAAATTAACAAAATACTTCATAAATAAAAAATGTCCCTAATTCTACTACATAGAAAACAAAATATTGAAAATGTTATCAGGAATAAAATTAAGAGTGAATTCTTATTATTCAACAGCCAAGTGTCAACAATTAAGAATCTAAAATTAACTTCAATACTCTAATACTGTATAATATTAGTAATTTCAGTACATATAATTCATAATGTTTGTTTTATTGAGTTGGCAAACAATATAAATTACTTTATCTAGCAACTTTAATTCTTATTTTTAACCAAATTTGCTATTTTTATTATATATATTATGAAAAATAATAAGTACAAAAAATGTTTTAAATACATTTGGTTACTTGTAGGTTTAAAGTAACCTATGCGATAGTCTGGTTAATATTTTGACTGTCTAAAAAATGTTTTTGACATGAATTTTATTTAGTATTCAAAATATTTTTGGATAACTATAATTAAGGCCCAGCCCTAATAAGTCCTGCATACAGTAAGAACTAAAAATAAAGTACACAATTCGTTGATTTTTCAAAGTACATATTTTAATACTTACATAAATAAATGCGTTATTGATCAATGACAAATTTGACATAATTCAACCAAGTCCAATGACAAACATAATATTAAAAATTAATTTTTTAAGAAATAGTATACAATAATGAAAAATTATAATACGGATAGAACGATATATAGTTTGATGGATGCTTTTAAAGTTAAAACACCCAAATAAAACAAGCAGAAAATGTTACACTATCATGGACAGTAGACAGTTGATCACTTGAGGTAGACGGTAAAGTGAACTCTCAATACTGTAGAAAGTGTGAACTTGCGAAGACAGTAAGAACCAAGAGCTAAGACACAAGTTGCTCACGATGTATGATAACAGTGATAACCGCGTAGTTGTAAACAATTCGAATTTCGTAATATTTTAATTATCAAAGACGTTGTAAAAGTATCACACATGGTGATTGACAATATTGTTGCACAATTCCATAGATGTTTATTAGTGATGGGCACAACTGAATGGTTTTGACTATCGACTACATTCGATAGATTATGTAAAACTATCGAATAATTATTCGAATGAATAATTGCATGAGCGAATAATTTTAACTATCGAAACTATCGAAAAAGTATTCGAACCATCGGAAAAATTATTCGATAGTTTTTATTCGAACCATCGAACAAAGTATTCGATAGTTTTATTCGAACCATCGAACAACGTATTCGATAGTTTTATTCGAACCATCGAACGGTCGAACCAAGTATTCGATAGTTTTATTCTAACATGAGCCCGGAGAGTCCAGCGCCGGGCTTTTGTATGTATTTATATATTTTATTTTTAATTGTAATTGCATTATCCGAATAAACTGTTGCGTTTTTATATATTGACTGTAGTTTGACTCTTCGTAGTGAGTTTTTTACTAGTCCGAACTCAAAAGTGGCCAAGTGGGATCTCAAGTCTCAAGTTTATAAAGAAATAAGATTTAAGATGACGGTGCTCTAACAAATTAGTGGTCCCTGAAGATCTTTTGTATGCATTTTTACACAACATACAGAAGGCCGTTGTGGGGTTATTGACATCCTTTTTAAAATATTTCCATACAATTGATGAATTTTTTTTGACATAATGACTAATGAGACTAACAGAATAGTTGAGATTGGAAAAAATCGAAAAGGTAGTCAGTACTCAGTAGTCACTGTAATCGTCACAAATCGTGAAAAATCAGTTATCATAATATATATATGTTAGAATCATTGTCATTTGTCACTCCAATTTATTTCTCATCGATAATTTGATTAACATAAACAGATATATTATTTCGATAATTCGATGATAACAGATATATGATTACCACGGCTGTAGATACTATGTACAACCGTGATCATTACCGATGGTTCGATGAAAACCGATGGTTCGATGAAAACCGATTGTTCGTTGAAAACCGATGGTTCGATGAAAACCGATAATTCGATGAAAACCGATGGTTCGATGGTATCCGATAGTTCGATGGTGTCGATAGTACTAACTAAATAGTTTTAAACTATCGGCTAATTCGATAGTTTTAAACTATCGATTAGTTCGATAGTTTTCATTCGGTTGTGCCCATCACTAATGTTTATTGAAATGTTACATTAGTACCTATGTGGCTATGTGGCTATGTACGAATATATATATATATGTATATGTAAATAATGTAATGTAATATATGTATATGTATATGTAATATATATGTACGAATATATGTACGAATATATTAAATTAATGTAGGTAAGTATCTGTGATTAGATACGATACATTTTGTGCCGAATTGAACTTGGTGGAATAATATGTAATATATAATTCTATTGAATTGTACCCTGGCTACTTATATTTGATATATTACATTTATCCGGGGTGCACTGATGTTTTTACTTACAATATATCATAGTTCTCAACACGAGATTTGGAAATGACCGTTTTTAATTTACAAAATTCTTTATTCAATTGTTTCACAAAACAATATTCATTTTTCGAGGTTTTCTGGCCATTCAATATGGTTCATCCAACACTTCTTCAATATCTACATTGATATTGCAATGAATGCTCAAGTTAGTTTATAACGAATTGAAAAAATAAAACTTTAAAAATGCATAGGTTTATCTTTTAGTAGATTGTTTATTTCAGACATTGTATTTCGAAGACAGAATTTAATCCTTTTTAAACTGGAAAATATTCGTTTCAGGTAAGATGTAAAAACACGAGGTGTGCACAATATTTCAAACAAAAAGTGAATTTTAGGATTTGTCGTCTCAGCATCCCAGAAAACAATTTCTCAAAATATTTAAGAAAATAATGTTTACACTTGTTTTACTACAAATAAAAACATAGGGTACCTACAAAACAATTAAAAAATGGTAGCATTACAAATTATAATTAAAATACTTTTTTCGTTTGAAACTTTGAAGTACGATACACAATAACCTTTTCTCACGAAGTGTGGAGAAATGCACAAAGTGCTCATTGTATCAAAATATATTTTGAATCACTGTAGAATGCACGTTCAATCAAAATGTATTAAAATAAGACTAATTTCTTTGATAATGTATTATCTTCATAAGTGTCCCATGAAAGTTATAAACAAATTTTCCTTAAATATTTGTTTTCGAGATTGTTTAAACTTAAGTAATTGTTTTATATAATTTAATGAAAAAAAAAAAATACATTTTTTATATTTTAGTCAGTTTTTTATTTTTTCGTGTGATACCATTAATTATTTTTATAAAGAAAAGTTAATTTTTCTCTTGTAATGCATTTTTGCTCGTTTTCCAAATAAAAGCACGTTTAAAATAAAAATTATAATTTTAGTTTCTTTTAAAAATACATTGGAAATGTTGAAATCATTAAAATTTTGACAAATCATCAACTTGCCTATGTCAAACCCCTTAAAAATCGTTTTACGAGCGTGTCAGTTACAACACATTTGAAATGCACATGGAATTGTGAAAACTAAAACATGTATTTGATCGATGAACGATCATGATTTGTGACCAATAATGATGTATCAACTCTTGTTCAGACGGAACTTAGCAGGTAAGCTTATTCGGCTTTTAGATTATTGCGCATCATAAATCACGTCAAACGTAAATTTCAAATTTTTTTTAATTCAATGGAATTTTGCGATATTTCAAAACTCTTAAAGTCCAAATTTTCAATAAATCGGAGGGGAAAAAATTGTCTGAAATTTCGTATTACACCAACGATGGATTTCGAGTTATGTAGATGTGGATTTAGAAGCTAAAGCGAAATTTTTACTATACATCTAGGTAAGAGGTAAGTAATAACTAATAATATATGAACTATGATTTTATTTTTATGATATTAGTGGTTTCCAATCTTTCTTATACTTCGTCCTCCTTTCTGCAGTGTTCGGGTTGGACAAGTTGTACATGTAACTTTGAGTTTTGTCGTAAAGACTCACCGGGGGGGGGGGGAGGAGCTTAATACATTTATTTTAGTCGTACGTATAGGTATACGTATTGTGTCGTCCGTATCATGCGGTAACCTAAGGCGGAAACAATTAAACGTCATCGAGTTAACAGCGCTCGAAAATGCCGCCGTCACGTGTTTTTTTATACAGCTGTGACAAAGGCGCTTATATACACGGCCGTTCAATCGGAATGCCATATAGGTAACCGCGGTACATACGATCGCTCTCGACCGACTGCGCGTATCCATATCACACCCACGTGTCGATGTAATGCTGCTGCCGTTCTTTCGGCATCGCCTGTTTGTCGATTGTGCGCAGATTGATGCCTACACAAAACCGCTAGAGATTATAGGAAGACACTCGATACCAGCGGCGGGAATAAGCTGGCAGCTGACACCTGTTGTGCCGGGAACACTCGAGATCCAGCGGACTTAATCAAAAAAACGTGAATACAACCACATCAGTCCGCCGTTGTCGAGTGTCTCGAATCGACCGACTTGATCAATGTTCATTCGTTGTTAATCGGACGGAATTAAAAAAAAAAAAAAGCGTCGAATGCATTATTTGAATAATTTTTTAAGTTTTTACGAACGTTTTTTATCGCACGTTAATCGCGTTTCGAAACGAAGCGTTGATGCACCTATTATTGGTTGTACCGTGATATCAATATTTTCTGCGAGCACTGTTTCCGATAGCCATTCCGGAATACATATAGCAGCCAGCAGGGTTTTGTTGATCCAATCGCGACCTAATGCGAAAGGCACGTGATAATCCGAACGGACTTGAGAACAGTCACACAAAACTGTATTTAGACTTTAGAGACATATTTTCCCCTAGACGCACACACTAATATATTATAATCGTTAAAACAATCACGATAGCACATCATGCACATGCATGTTTGGAGGACAAAGCATTTGTGCATAGAAAAGAAATACCAGTGTTCAAATAATAATAATTTAATATTTTAAATATGCATGTATAGTTTAATGTAACAATAATATTTAATAGATTGTATTCATTGAATGTATTGTAATAATTTATACGTGATTGAAATAATTAATTATGAAGTTAAAATTGCCATAGAGTTGTTTTTAATAAACGAGGAAGAACGATTGCGCACGTTTTACGTTTTTGGGTATTCGATTGCGCGTGGTGGCAGAAAACAATGAACTTGATCTTGACCCTTCAAAGGCGTACGAGTGGTAAGACTGCGTGAGAAATTGGAAGCCACCGTTGCCAAGTTTATAACTGGGTATACATAAGGGAAGGACCATGTAAGTTTCCTCACCACCTTAGCTATTATTAAACGACACTAAGACATGTTGTGTACTGATAGCATGAGGTATTACACGTGGCGCGTTTTTTTTATAGTGGTATCCCCGTGAAGGCCTATTCCACTAAGTGTTAATCACAAAAACAAAAACATTTTACAACAATTAATCATCTTTTACCGCAACGGGTATAAGATAGAACAAACGCAAAAAAAAAAAAGTACAGAAAAAAATAATTCAATTACAACCTTGAACCTGGTTTCATTAGAAGCTGAAGTGGCTTAAACCAAAAACGGCTCGTGAAATCTTAAATTATCCGAATGCGTCAATAAATAAATAAATAAATAATTAAATGGGAAAGACTTTTTGCCTTCGCCTCCCTATAACTATTTAACATAATATATATACTCATATATACTGTTGGTACTCAGGTCTCGCAATTATTCCTTCAGCATTAGTTTGAACCGCGTCAAATAAACGTAAGCGGCTTCTTGTTGAGCGTCATATAATGATTCCCCGTAGCCAAAGACCGAACCTTCAAGAGGACTTATCGTCAGTTCAACAGTCTCTGAATCTTGTTCTGGAAATTTATATAATGCGGTACAATTAAAATGAAAATTTCGTATGTGGAAACTTATAATCAGTCAGTATCTTACGATTTGTCAAAGGGGTACTGAACGTGTCATAAAATAATGATAGTTGTTCTTCATCAGCGATTTCGTCTAAGAACTCGACGTAGCAATGAACCGTAGTTTGGTTTACAGAATCAATATACTGGTAAAAAATATAAATTATATACGTGTAATCATGTGTGGTACATTTATTTATTTCTACAACAATACGTGCCCAGTTAAACTTAGTAGCAAATTAAATAATTTATAGTTCCACGTACAAATAATAAAGGATAAAACTACCAACATTAGGAAAATTATGGATCATTGTAAGCCACACGCATACTCGTTATATTATTAGGCTAGTTCCCTAAAGTCTAAATAATTGGTGTTGTATTAAAAATAAATATGGAATATGATATTTAGGTTAGGTTCGAAGGGCTTTCGTTAAAAGTAACACGTTTAAACTTAACTCGAAGTAAATCACAATATAACAAAGTGCAGGAGAGTCGATATTACCAACAATTATTATTTTTTTTTTAACAATATATTCGTATTCATCAACAAAGATTTTTAGCCTGTTTTATCATGTTATCACAACTATTGTTTCGGAAGAAAAATAAAACTACTTACATACCTTCTATCGATTAAAACGATATTGTACGGATATGATGGCGGTCAAGTAAAATAAAATGTTACGCAATTACCTTCAATTTTTGAACGGCGGGATTGTTCGATGAACGAAGTCGATTGGCGAGATCATCATGTTTAGAAAAATACGATAATCTTGGCTCGTCTTCGTTTGCCATTAACAACGGCACGTTTCCGTTGCTGTCGGTAGTGGTCTCGAGGCGAACGGCATCACCGTTTTCTGCGAGGAACGGCGAATTATCTACATCTTCCGTTGACGTGTATCTTCCGACCGAAACGTTGTCCATCCAGGCAGTGTTGTTGCCACCGCCCGAATAAAATGCGCCGACGGATGCTTCAGCCACATCCGCGGTAACCACGAGCTCCTCGTGGCATTTTGCCGACGAGGAAACACTTGTATGAGACTTAACTTCCAGTGCAATCGCATCTTGGTTTTCACTAACACAATCGATAAATGTATGCAATTTTTCCGTTATGACGGTGCGATTTTTTTACGATTTGTTTTCAAGTATACATACCTTGTATTGCGCACTGCAGGTTCTACGACCTCGGCGTACTCCGGTTCGCCGACGGCTTCCGTGTCACTACTGCCCATGAACTCGTCAGTCTCTTCGTGGCGATTTGCACGTGTAGCAGAATACGTCAAACTATCCACATCTTCTCCGTCGGTCACATTCCTTTTTGAATCGTTCAGTTGAGTTAATAACTCTAGCTCTAAATTGTTCAACCGTTCCGCCATTATCAATTTCAATCTATTTATTTCATTCTGTTGCTCGTTATTTTGCTTCTTTAAAGTCGCGTTTTCTTCGAACAACTTGTCCCATTCCGTTTGAGAGTGATCCAGTGTCAACTGGCCATTTCTTGGTGGAATACCTAAGAGAAAAATGTTTATTTAATTATACGATGTGTAATGTTTTCTTGTGTTTATTATATCTACTGAGTCTACACAATACGGGTTTTTACCTTCCGGTACTTGAGATCTGTGCTGCAAATGTTCACACTTTTCTCTAACAGAAGCAATCTCTCGGGCCGCATCAATTTTCTGAACTTTCAATTCGACTGAAAACGAATATTACGTTGTTAGATTATGTATTTGCTGTAGATATTATAATACTATAGCGATCTTGTAAATATACATTATAGGTACCTTCTATTTGATTAACTTTCAATTTTAACTCGTCGATGACCGTCTTTTGTACTTCAAACATACACATGAGCCGGGCTATACTCGTATTCACGTCTTGGTTATTGTTTGAAGCATTTGCAACATCGGGTGTCGGATCTATGACATAAATCAAATTAAACACAATTGGAAACATTAAACGCTTGGAAAATAATGAAATTACCACATGTTTCCGACTGATTGGTTGCGTTCAGAGTTGAGTGAACCGTTTTTGGTGAACGATCACCTTGATCGTGCTCATCTACGGTGTGCGTACACCTATCGCTTTCAGGCACTTCGTCACCAAACTTCGAGGAATTATTATTTGTCTTGGAATTCATTTTCGATCAGATTAATGCAGTATAATTGCCTTAGGTCAATAATAATATTAATACGGATATTAAATAGTATGTTATTGTAACCGTTCAGCGAGACACTGTAAGAATATATAAATATACAAAACTAAATCGTCAAGAAAAATAACTAAATTTCACTAGAAACTAAATAAATAGGTACTATGGTATATTCTAGTATTTTCAATTTTATTGAATTTTATTCGAACCGGCTCATTAATATATTTAATTTGGGTTCCGTTAGGTATATGAAACCACGAAAATTCGTATATTTTCGTTCTTTTGTACGTCGTATTGGTAATTAAATGTAAGACTAAACACAATTATGAAAGAAAAGCATATAATTGAACTTGATTAACTGTGAAAGTATTAGTTTATTTATTTAAACAAAAGTTAGACAAAAAATAAATTGTAAAAACTGAGTAAAATTATTAAAGTTACCCCCCCATATTACGGTAATATATTTGATATTTCATAAAATGTGATCAGCTCGTGTAGCGAAGTTTAAGGTTCACACCCAAAACACTATCCCACTATCATAAAATACTGTAATTACGTAAAAATATCGTTAAAAATGACCTATACATTTTTTTTTTTTTTAAATTTAATGATTTTTAGGGGAGCCTCATTCAAAACTTACCAAAAGAAACTAAATATTTATTAAAAAAAAAACTGGAATTTGAGAAAAAATGACTTCATGCTGCGACATTAGTGCTGACTGATATAATATTTTTATATAATGTAATAAATTAGTTAAATTAAAATTATCTGTCCAAATATTCCTTATATAGATTATTATTATACTTTAAATTGTTATTTTTGTATTATTCATAACTCAGTAACCACAACCTGGTCGGGTATACCTTACCGTAACGCACCGTGCAACCGTATCATTTCATACGGCCATCGGTCATCATTTACATTTTTCATTTCCATACTTGTAAAGCAATAGTTTGTTTTTTCAATGTAATTGCGTAGTAAAAATTAAAACACACAAATTACAATATTATTATATTATATACTACATTATTGGGTGGAGATATTAGTGGCACTGATAAAGTACCGGTTTCATTATATTCCTTTTCTAAACGTAACGGACTTACCTCATCAATAACAGTACCATCTGTATCTTACACATTATTGTCATCAATGTCACCATAAACCATTTCGCCCACAACATTGTGTGCTTCTTCAAAATCGGCCGAGTCACCTTCACCTAAATCTATACCAGAACTAAGATTGAAGTCCTCATCAGATGACAAAGGGTCTGCAATCAAATTAAAAATTTCCTGACCGGTCAGTCGTTTTTTTACTGGAGGTGATTTTGATGTTTCCTGAGTACTGTCCATTTTGTATGAAAAAAAATGTAATTGTATAACTAATCAAAGAAATCGAGTAATAAAATGTTATTTACGCCATGAAAATAATTTCTATAAAACCATTAACGAAATACGAGCACTCTATACTAACGTTCTTGAAATATCGACGTGTAATGTGTTTTACTAGTAATGGCCAATGGGTAGGACCAAGTAGTAATAATTTTGTCGTAGAGACGTAGACAAATGAGTATCAAAATAAATGTGGAGTAAACGGCATGTAAAAATATGAATATAGAGTGTACCAATGTACCATAGTCTGCGAACATAAATACACACTTATTGTTATTATACGACCGAGCAAGAGACACTCTGTACATTATGAAATAAACTATGTAATACTATTTAGTATTTTGTCCGACAATAAATTATAGTTACAACGAAATTAATATGATGTTAATATATTGTCGGAAAAGCACAGTCGCGTTATCGACATCGACGTCGCCGTCGTCGTCATTCGAGAAAAAATAATTAATACTCATCCACTAAAAATAGCTACGCAAAATCCAAATATACCAATGAAATAACGAGATCCTACTGAATAACCACATAATATAAATATTAAAACTGTACGTCTACAACCGATCAAATAA
Organism: Periphyllus acericola; assembly: GCA_949715065.1. NCBI lineage: Eukaryota > Metazoa > Arthropoda > Insecta > Hemiptera > Aphididae > Periphyllus > Periphyllus acericola. The sequence continues at coordinate 44,621,183 of OX454266.1, read as the reverse complement.
TACACCCATAAATATATACAAAACATTTGTCGACCGTGGCATTGAACGTGTTAATATATAAATTAATTTGCGATTTTAATGCATGGGACTCATAATTTAGATTTTCGAATACCGGGTGTTTATACCCTCATACGTGTGAGTAGTTCATTGTGTTTATATGGCCAAAGAGTTTTGTTTATGGGCCTGGTAGGTATACACAATACTACAATAGAATTTATTAGAATAAAATACAAAATGTGGGAAATCAATATAACTTAGCGCAAATCAAAATCTGTTTTCTAAAACCATTTCACAATTTTGCATCACTAAATCGGTAATTGGTACAGTAGATAAGCACAGAGGCGTAGCCAAGGGGGTGGCTAACCCCCCATTGATAGTATTAATTTAAGCCAACAGCCGTAAAACTTGATAAAAGGCGGCTCGTGGGTTTTTAATGAAGTAGTGCATATCTAAAAAAAATATAACCAATATCATAAATATATTTTAGTTTGTATTAAATCAATTTTTTTCTTATTTTAGTTATAAACCTATTTTTATTTTTTTAATTAATAATTTTTTATTTTTGCGGGAATTAGCCCCCTCCATACAAAATTCTGGGCTACGTCACTGGATAAGTAGATATAGTAGATCGGTTTATAACACTACTTACTACACGTCTACATAAGAACATAATTTGGGTAGGTACTAGAATACGTCTAAATGTCTAATATGGGTATAGTTTTTAATGGGAAGAGAGAACAAATTAGTAGAAATTCAATTTGGAAACAATTTTAATAATTCCATGACAAAAATCTATTTTGTCATAAATAATTTCTTCCACTGATTTATGAATACCATAGTATTATATTATACATGTACATGTATTTAGTGGTAGTAAATAGTAATTGTACAAATACAAATAGTATTTTAATATTTGTACCCATGATAAGGGATTATTATTATCTATATGAGTATTCTGTGGTGATATTAACTGTTGATAACTGTTGAATGTTGATATCACTGTTTTTATTATCTTCAAAAGTGTACAAATGTATCGTTATTCGTTAGAATCTTTACCTCAGGTTAAAATATTGAGCAAAGTTAGTTATTTGTTCATCTCGATTCTCAGTTCAGTTTTACAATATTTTTTTACTTTTGAGCCGATTAAGTATATTTTATGTATATATATATATAATGCTCAAGCCTTTAGAACAACTAATAATTTTGCAATGTATGATAAAATGGTGATTGAATTGTGACTGTTCCATGATTTTCTTTTACTTAGCATAATATTTTGTACTCAGTAAGGTAATTTATAAGATGTAAAATATTTATTATTTAATTTTAGTATGTATCAGTGGTGAGTCCAGCTCAAATAATTTGAGTAGGCCTGTTTTTATCCATTAGTCTGGTATGCAGTACTGGGTACATATCCGGAAGATTTGGCCCATAAGGGTAGTACATTTTTAACTTTAATTTTATAAACCATGATCATATCTTATGTAATTTAATAAGTATGCATTTCACATGCGATTGAAATAAAATAATAATCGGTTGAATAAAAATTGGGCAGGCCCAGGTCTAGACATCCTACCCTGTAAACAAGCCATTGATATGTACTATAATATATTTTAACTTTGATCATCACGATAATGAGAGGTTATTAGTAAGAAATGGAATCTAAATGATACTGTGAGAGGGGTAATTTTTTGAATTTCGCAACAGCTTTCAAGTAATTGAGAAGAAATTTTAAAAAACTATCGATAATTGTACCATTAAGTATATTTTGTTGTATAGTATCTACTTGTGTATGTTTCATGGAAACAAGATTTTTCATAATATTTTCTTTGTAGCCCAAAAAACTTCAGCAGAAAGTTCATAACAAATTTTAGAAGTGTTAGAATGAAGTATTGATGAAACTGGGTATTTTAACAAATTTTGATTAGACGGTATTAGTAATTTGATTATTTTTCATGATATTATAATGAACTGTAATTATATCTTGGTTATTCTATAAATATTAATTGAAGTGATTCAAAACATTTACTAAGTACTTTTATTAGCATTTAATAGACATTTCATAATTTTCGAAACATTTTTATTTTATTTTGTGTTAGTTGGAAATGTTAGAGTATTAAAAGTTCAACTTACTTTATTAAGAAATTTGGTTCTACTACGATATTGACAATTTTTAGAAATGTACTCTGATCTACCTGACCTCAATCACTTAGAATCGTCTTTTGGATGGCAATGGACATTAGTTCATTGGTTTCAAATTGGAAAGATCAGTACAGCAATATCATTTACCCATCCCTGTATCTCATCCGACTTTTACCCATTTCTTAATTTAATTTTCAAAGAAATTACATATTATCACGTTTTATAATAAAGCTTGAGTTTTGTTGTTGGTCTACTAATAATAACAAATTGTTTAATATTTTAGAATATTTATCTTATATAACTGAAAGATTGACTTAAATTACTTCCAAAATTGCAATAAATAAAATTGCTAATCGATTTAATTTATTTTATAAAAATGTATTACAACATTCTTATAGTAAAAAAAAAATATTAGACCATGTACAATTAAAAATATGTCTTATTAAATGTAATTAAATTTAATAGTATTAGTACTAGTAATTAAATTTGATTTAGGTTATCCCTTTCACTCAAAATCTAAGCGGAAATAATGATAATTTTAAATTTATAGTTATTTAATTATATTTTTAAATTCATTGATTTTGTACCTAGTATTTTATTGGTTTTAAGATTTCAATATTTTAAGGATTTATAATTTTGTTTAAAAAGTATGCTTTTTAATATTTATAGGTATTTTACTACACATTTTTTGAATGACCACATTACCACTTGAGTAGTCATTATGATTTATTAAATGTATTTATAATTATAAGTTTATTATTTTGTTTTAGAGATGGAAAAGAAAAGAAAACGGTCAAAACTCATTTTGAGTCCTTTAATGATGTCTAATAAAAGAAAAATGGAACTAATAAAATGTAATAATCTTCCTGCTTCATATTTAGATGACTTCAATACAATTTCAAAGGTATTTAATAGTATTCAATTTTTAACCCTTAAATTACGAGTATATTCAACCTTCTTATTCCTATCACTACCAACAACAATTATTATAAGATTTAAGGAAATTACTCATTTTTGATAATAGGTATGATTTATGAATAGTGTGGTAATGTTTAAGATTCAAACATTTAATTTTGATGTTATTAATATGTTAAGTATACAACTGACCATTCTACTTACTTATACAATAATCAATTGATACTGTCAAAATGTAATAGTTCTAGACATAATTAAAATTTTTTCTTGATCATTAATAATATTTATTATTATGACTTATGTTATACTAATACATATTTTTGTTTTAGGTAAACCAAGATGTAAAAGAACCTCCAGTAAATTCTCCAATTATTCACCCTACAAAATCACTAAACCATTTGAATGTATACAGTAATTTACAATCAACACCAAATACTCGCCATTTTGACAAACCAAGAAAAGATTCAAGAACAATAATGAAGTATTTATATTAGATTTTCTATTTAGAAATTGTTGAAATTTAAATTAAAACAATTGAAAATCTTAATTTTAATTGCATAACAATAAAAATCTTATTTTGGATTTATCCATAATATCTGGGATTAACTTGTAAAGAGAATAGAACATTTATTTTACGAAGGGAGCCATAGAGGATATGCCCCAACACTACCTAAAATAATAATTAAATGTAATTTGACACTCATTATTTTCATTAGAAAATTGTTTTTTATTTTTAGACATTTTAGTTAAAGACACTGAAGATTTATAATTTTTATCATACATTTTCTTTTTAATTCTTTACTGAAGTAGTAAATACTTTGTCAAGTTGATCAGTTCTTTGGTACTTAACTTTTAGCTGCTAAGCCAAACAAAAAATCAACTTTCAGGCTGTCTATCCCAGTGCTTTATTTTATATCCAAGTTTTTCTTCAGTTTCATTATATCATTTACTGTTTATTTTTATATTTTATGTTTAAAATATATGGTCTGTAGATTTATATTTTATAATTGGAAAGAATTTACTTTTGTTTTTATAATTTATAATTATTTTGTTATTAAAATGTTTTATAGTCTCAGTCCAATAGTATCTATGTCATCTGAAACAACAAATCTGAATAGTTGTCAAGATTCGTTTCAAAAAACATGTGATTTTTCATTGGTGAGATATTTTATTATTATTAGGACAGACAATATTTAAATTTTTATAAGGTACTTATATAAAATTATTTTTAAAGGATCAATTAAAAAGCAGTTTGTCAAATTTTAATAATAGACAAGAATATGATAAGTTTGATAAATTATTGAAAAATAAGGAACTTATTAAAGAATCAACAAATGAATATCAAATTCAAAATACACCCATTTTACCAGTTAACACGGGAGAAATTAATGAAAAAGCTAAAAGATGTTTATTTGAAAATGAAAAGACTGATAGTTTATCAAATTTTAATACTGATCAAGATTCCCTTAATATTTCCTTAGATATCTTAGAACAAGTATGTCAGATGTCAGAAATGATTGATAATAGCTCTCCAGAAAATATACAAATGAGTGATAGTACTGATAAAAAGAAAAATAAACTAGCTTTTTTTCTTTATGGTAATGATAGTTCTACCAAACTTGATGATACTAAACAAGAAAATGAATTACTTCAATTAGCTTTAAGCATGGAAGATAATTTATCAGCTGAAATTAAATCAAATAATAAACTGTCTTTTGAAGGAAAATTTACTTCCCTAAATCAAATGAAAAATAATAAAAGAACCTTACCGGAAAATGATAACATACAACACAAAAATGATAAGTTAACAACCTATAATTGTGATTCAAAATATAACTTTTCAGATACTGAAGAAATTAATGATATTGGAAATACGCAAATGTGTGAAATAGCTGATATGACAGAACCATTGGAATCTTTTGATGACCAATGGACCCAGCAATATTATACTAATAATAGTAATAATGAATGTTATGACTCACTTGAAATTACTAAAATTGTACCTGATGTGGTGTTAAAATCACCAATAAATTGTATTGACAACAAATTTAACTTTAAAAAAAGTGACTTATTAGGAAGTATAGGAAATAAAGAGTATACTAAAGTTCAATTAACATCAAAATATGAACTAGATAATTTTTCAACTACAACTAATCAAAAAACCAATACTAGCTCTAATTTATTTAAAGGGTTTTCAACTGCTGCAGGTAAAGCTATTAAAGTATCAGATGATGCCTTACAAAAAGCTCAATCCATGCTAAAAGATGAACTGGATAGTTCCTTGATTTCTTCTAATGATAAAATCATTACAAATCCTAATATATGTAAAGGGTTTTCAACTGCTGGAGGCAAATCTATTAAAGTATCAGATGATGCTTTACAAAAAGCTCAATTCATGCTAAAAGATGAACTGGATGGTTCCTTGATTTCTTATAATGATAAGACCATTACAAATCCTAATGTATGTAAAGGGTTTTCAACTGCTAGAGGTAAATCTGTCAAAGTATCAGATGATGCTTTACAAAAAGCTCGTTTCATGCTAAAAGTTGAACAGGATAGTTCTTTGATTTCTTCTAATGATAAAACCATTACAAATCCTAATATATGTAAAGGGTTTTCAACTGCTGGAGGTAAATCTATCAAAGTATCAGATGATGCTTTACAAAAAGCTCGTTTCATGCTAAAAGATGAACTGGATGGTTCCTTGATTTCTTCTAATGATAAAACCATTACAAATCCTAATATGTGTAAAGGGTTTTCAACTGCTGGAGGTAAATCTATCAAAGTATCAGACAAAACCTTACAAAAAGTTCAATCCATGCTAAAAGATGAACTGGATGGTTCCTTGATTTCTTCTAATGATAAAACCATTACAAATCCTAATATATGTAAAGGGTTTTCAACTGCTGGAGGTAAATCTATCAAAGTATCAGACAAAACCTTACAAAAAGTTCAATCCATGCTAAAAGATGAACTGGATGGTTCCTTGATTTCTTCTAATGATAAAACCATTACAAATACTAATATATGTAAAAGGTTTTCAACTGCTGGAGGTAAATCTGTCAAAGTATCAGACAGGGTTTTACAAAAAGTGCAATCTACATTTAAAAATGAACTAAATAGTTTTTCAACCAGTACTTATAAGAAAACTATTATAAGCCCTAGTGTATGTAAAGGGTTTTCAACTGCTTTAGGTAAATCTGTCAAAGTATCAGACACTGCTATACAAAAAGTAGAATTGATGTTAAAAGATGATTTAAGTGGTATAGAATTGTTTAATGATTCTTTAAAAACAATGGACGAAACTACTGATAACAATAATACTGATGAAAGACTGAATAACCCAAAGTTAGTCGTAAAGAGCAATTCAAAGTCACAATTTTTAGACATTTTTAAAAATGATGAAGAATGTGCTCTTGAAGATTTGTCTTTAATCGATACAATTGAAAAATTTGAAAGAGATCAGATTGAATGTAAGGCGACTTTCAGAAATAAACGTCCAGGAAGCCCTACTTATGAAATCAATCATACATTTAAAAGAACAGTACCCGATGAAAAATGGGAAAATGACGCATTAAAGACTTCATTTGATGTATATTTATCAAAAAAATTAAATGGGCCTAAAGTATTATTACCAGAAGTTGTAGATTGGATTAGACCAAAAACACAAAACTTAAAGGTAAAGTTAAAATACTATATTTAAGGTAAAAATATTAATGTTATCAGTAAATATTTTGTATTGACAATTAAATTCTGTATATTAATTTTTAAATTATATACATTTGATAAATATTCTATAAAAAATACTTTATTGCATTATTAATTTTATTTCCATTGAATAATAAGATGTCAACCATAAGTTATGAGTACTTATACTAGCATACTATTGATAACGGTTTTGTTATTATAATAAAAATATCAAAATGTATTCATTAATCATAGTTTTATTATTTTAGGTACCCAAATATGGATCTAACATCAAATCAAATACAGAAAATGCTTTCAACTTGAAGTTACATTGGTAAAATACTAAAAATATATTTATTGGTTTTCTTAGTTTTGTATAAATCCTATTCTAATTAAATTGTTTTAATGTAGGAATAATAAATTATTTGATGGAAATAGGAATAAAATCTACAATTTCCAAGATATTAAAACTTTTTTTTTATCACACCATTTTGTTGATGTAAAACTTGTTCCAAAAAGATGGATAGAAAATCATTTTTATTTAATAGTATGGAAACTGGCTGCAACTGAAAAAAGTTTTCCTAATTATTTTGAAAACAAGTAATTTGTATAAAAAATTATAAACGCATGCACTCAAAAAATAATTAAAAATATATTTTTAAGAATTCATCTGTTTCTCAATAAACTATAATGATTTTTTAGTTATTATTTAATAATACAAAATCTATCTATTTTTAGACTTTTAACTGCAGAAAACGTTTTACACCAACTACTATTTAGATATTATAGAGAAATTGAAAAATGCCAAAGATCTGCATTAAAAAAGGTTCTTGAAAAAGATGAAAGTGCAACAAAAAGAATTGTACTATGTGTTTCAAAAGTAACCAAAGTAAGTAGCAAAAAGCTTATTTAATATATTTCATACTTTAATAGTATTATAGAATATAGAAACTGTGTACTTTTAGTATATTAAAAAAAATAGCTAACAAATGATACACTAGTTTTTAATAATATCTTAATAAGTGTATTACTAACAAAGTTCCACCAAAAATTATTTTATAAAAGCCATATTTTTTTAATATTTTCAATTTTGAAATAATATTTCAATATCAGTTTGTGGTAGAATTTGCAAAATGAGATAAGTATTTTTACTGAAGTGAGTTGTAACAAATATTCAGTTTGTTGAATTAATTTTTTTTTTTATATAACATTTGAGTAAATAATAGAGTTAATTTTTTTTTTTAAAAAAAATTCATGTAGGCATTCAACACTTTATTTTAAAATTTAATTTCATGATACTTTCTGAAAATTAAACTTAATAAATAACAATAAAAAAAAAAATTACATAGTAAATTTACAAGTAGCTTGGAATAGTTATTAGCTCTAATTAATGCCATTTGACACTGTGGTTAAGCCAGCATCTAGATCTCATATGGGTGACCACCTGGGTTTTTAGCGTTGAAATCATGTCTCTTCAAACTACAAGTGTCAATACACCTCCCATTAAACCCAATGGTCTAAACACTCTAAACTAATGCAGTAGTCTTAACTATGATAAAAATTAAGAAACAATAGTTCAATTGTCAATAACTATATGTACTGTATAATTTTACATTATGTAAAATTATGTATACACATTATGTACATACTGTATTTTTAAATCAATTAACTTTGAATACTTGATACATTTAAACTCTCTTTGTACCTTCTTTTATTTTTTATCTTAGACTAATATTACTGAAACCTATAATGTTGAACTAACTGATGGCTGGTACAGTGTCCAAGGACTTATCGACTTTGAGATGAATGTGCTTTTACATAAAGGCATCGTAAAAGTTGGTACTAAACTTATGATTTACAATGCAGAACTTATTGGTGCTAGAGAAGGAATTGATCCATTATATGTAAATATATTTGAACTATATTATCCATAGTATATAGTGTATTTTATTTTATTTAACATATTTCAGCAAATTAATGTTCTTACAGTTAACATGTAATACAGCATATTTTAACATTTATATAATAATTATCAATATGGTAATACTATTAATGAAGTAATGACAATAAATTATAATTAATTGTTCATCATCTTTGTTTGGGCCGAGTGTGCAAAATATTATTGCACTGTTCTCGGACACCGACTTATGCGTGCGGTCGGTTCCACCGACCTACCAATTATGTGTAATTGTGTTGTGTCGTGTTGTATATAGCTCATCTAGCAATGGTTGGGGTTGCCGCGCAATTACTAGTGAGCTATGTGGTGGTGTGAATGTGTTAGGTGTGTGTATATATGTTTTGTGTTTTGTGTGTACTTAAAACTATAATATAAAATAGGAACTAAAATATGGTAAGGTAATGGTATAATATAACGGCCCTTCTGGCCCAACAATAATTAAATTAACAATAAAAATAAATATATAAATAAAACTCACAGTTTGTGGAGCGTACTGGCCAGCCGCTACCTATACCTAAGAATTACACAAAAAACTCACAGTGGCGACTCGCGCACACTCAATATAAATAATGAAATACAAATAAAATATATAAAATTCAACAATTACGGCGATTAGCGCACGTGAGAATATGATAATTAATAAAAACTAAATCACTTACGGCGATTAGCGCACGTAAGAAATATAATAAATAATAAAAACTGATGTAAAAAAGATATAAAAATGATATAATATATTTTAAAGGCGATTGGCGCACAATAAAAACACTTTACGATTTAATATACAATTAATAAATATTTGCGATTAGCGCACCAATAATTTGCGATTTATATGGACGGCGATCACTACACCACGATGGTTCACGTACGACAAGAAAAATTGTTGACAGAAAAAGTATAATAACGTACGGGCGTGGCATCTTTGTTTACATATTATATAATTCACAATCTTCCATATTAAAATTAACTTAATCTACGTGTTTTGTTTGTGTGTGTGTGTGTGTTTAATTGGCGTCCTGTGGTACACCGGAATAGCCGGTGACCGAGATACAGTGCAATGCGACCACGGCGACGAGGCTCTCATTTTCTTTATCGGGCGGCAACATTCTCCCCCCGTTGAAGCCCAAGGGTTTCAACTTTATCGGTTTCAACCTCAGTTGGGAGGGCGCATAGCTTCACTGTGGGTCGCTTTAACTCAACTCCTGTGGCTAGTCTGATTGTCACCACTCTTACTACGCTATCTAATCCTGGATGTGTTTTGACCACTCTAGCAAGCTTCCATCTGGTGGGTGGCATTAACTCATCCTTAACTATGACCACATCGCCAACCTTCAAAGGTGGTTTTCTGGAAACCCATCTACCTCGGACTTGAAGTTGCGGCAAGTACTCTTTTTGCCAGCGATTCCAGAAACCTTGCATTAATGCCTGAACGTATTTCCAACGGGTTAAGTGATCAATGGCTCCATGATCTGCGTTCGGTTCTGGTAGTGATACTAACGGTCCTCCAATCAAAAAGTGGCCCGGAGTGAGAGCTTCTGGTTCAGAGGGATCGCTATTTAGTGGAGTAATCGGCCTCGAATTGACACATGCTTCAATTTGGCATAGTAATGTAGTTAATTCTTCTAAATTAAGACGACTGTCCTTGAGAGAACGATTTAAGTGGTGCTTTGTGCTTTTGACCGCGCTTTCCCACAGTCCCCCGAAATGTGGTGCAGACGGAGGGTTGAATTTCCACTCAATTCCTTCGCTAGCTAAATTTGAGTCACAATTTTTTAAATATGATGCCAACTCTTTTTGAGCTCCAATAAAATTTGTTCCGTTGTCGCTGTATATTTTTGAACATTTCCCTCTACGTGACATGAATCGCCGTAAGGTAGCTATGAATGCTCCACTCGTTAACCCAACTACAGCTTCCAAATGTATTGCCCTAGTGGAGAAACATATAAAGACCGCTATCCACGCCTTTACACCAGAAATGCGTCTTACTCCACTTCGCACCACCAGTGGACCAGCAAAATCCACTCCACTCACCGTAAATGGTCTGGAGGGTATTACTCTTGTTCTTGGTAAGGCTGCCATCAGTGGGTGCACAAATGTTGGTCTTGCACGAATGCATGCAACGCATCTTGTTGTTACAGAGCGTGCCATAATTCTTCCCTTCAAGGGCCAATACTGCTGTCGGACACCTCCTAATAACAGTTGTGGTCCACTGTGCAGTAGTCTTTCGTGAACGTCTTCAAATATTAATCTGGTTATCTTATGATTAGCTGGTAAAATAATTGGGTGTTTTTGTTCTTCCGGAATTTCAGCGTTATTTAATCTACCTCCCACCAAGATCACATCGTCTTTACGAAGTACTGGGTACAAACACTTCAGCTTACTACCTGAGGAGATTTCTTTACCTTTCTTTAATGCCTGCAACTCATCACGGAACTCGTCCAACTGTGCTCGTTTAATTAATCCGATTTTAGCCCTTTTTAAATCTGCCACATTAAGGTATTTTGTTATGTTACTAACATTTTTTGTTCTTCGAAACTCAATAAATTTTAGCAACCAGGCTGCTGCTCTGACTAATTTTCGCCAGTTGGAGTAGCAGTTCAACAAGTCCATTGTACTATCTACTGCGATGAGTGCTAGACGCATAGATCTTTTCTCAGGCAGTGTCTCCTCTTTGGGTAGTAAAACAGGTGTTCTTGACCATGTAGCTGAATCCTGCGAAAGCCACTGTGGGCCATTCCACCAGAGAACCTTATCTTGAAGTTCCCTTGGAGTCACTCCTCGAGATAATATATCAGCCGGATTTTCCTCGGTTCGTACATGCCTCCATTGGTCAGATCCTGTTATTTCCAAAATCTGGTTTATTCGATTTGCTACATACGTTTTGAGTCGTGATGTTTGGCTCTTAATCCAACCTAGGACCACCATTGAGTCGGTCCACAACTGTATGTCTTTGATCCTTAATCCCCACGCTTCCGCAGTTTTCTTCGCCAATTGGGCTAGAACCAGTGCGCCATTGAGTTCTAATCTAGGTATTGTTGACCCTTTTAGCGGTGCCACCCGTGTCTTGGCACAAAGTAGCCGAGAATGCCAGCATCCCATATCGTCTTTACTTCGGATGTACATTGCCGAACCATATGCTTCCTCAGATGCGTCACAGAAACCATGAATTTCCACCTGGCGACTCATGTGTGGAATACATTTCCTTGGAATGGCTATTGAACTCAAATCCTTGAGCTCCTGGTAAAATCTTTCCCATCTGTTCGCTAGGTCCGTTGGAAGTGGCTTATCCCACTCTATTTTGAGTTGCCACAGCTGTTGTAGGAAAATTTTTCCTTTTATAAGTACCGGTGACAAAAAACCTAAGGGATCGAAAATTCGGTTTAAATCCGATAAAAGCAATCTCTTGGTACTTCTTGCCCTTGTAGGTTCATGTTGCACGAAAAAACGGAATTCGTCTACTTCTGGTTTCCAGCTGAGACCAAGCGATTTGATAATATCCTCAGTACCGATCTGTAGAGCGAATAGGGGATCATTGCTGGACTTCCCTATGCGCTGTAGAAGTTCGGATGAGTTTGAGCACCATTTTCGTAATGGTAGACTTGCTGAAGCGAGAATTTTACTTATCTGTTGCTGGAGCCGAAAGCACTCATCAATAGTGTCAGCTCCAGACATCAAGTCGTCCATATAAAAATCACGCTGTATAATTTCAGACGCTTCTGGATCACTATGGCTTGAGCCTTTAGCCAGCGATACGAGGCAGTTTGTGGCCATAAAGGAGGCGGGCGTGGTACCGTACGTCACAGTCGTAAGCCGATAGGTCTCCAACGCTCCACTTGGTTCTGGTCTCCAGAGTATCCTCTGGAAGTCTTGATCCCTTGTATCTATCTTAATTTGTCGGAACATTTTCTCAACATCGGCTGTCATTACGAACTGATGCTTGCGAAAACGCATCAAAATTGCACATAGATCGTCCTGCACGGTTGGGCCACACATAAGGACATCATTTAAGGATCGATTTGATGAACTCTTAGCTGAGGCGTCAAAAACGACGCGTAACTTTGTCGTAAGGCTTGACAGCTTTAGAACTGGGTGATGTGGAAGGTAAAATACACCTTTGGGTTCATCTGATTCTTCACGAATTTTTTCCATGTGTCCCATCTCTAGATAGTCATTCATAAATTGTATATATTGTAATTTCAACTCCTCATCTCTCTGTAGTCTTCGCTCGACACTTAGAAATCTAGCCCTGGCCATTTCTAATGTGTGTCCGAGCTCACGCGGCTCTGACTTAAAAGGAAGCCGCAATATGAATCTACCAGTCTCATCCTGCTTGGCGGTTTCTTCAAAATGCTGCAATGCCTTATCCTCCTCTATACATCTTTTATTCGTTTTAGATTCAAAACTGTACCCTGCTGACTCACTGTTGCACAATGCTCTAAATTCATTATCACAAATCTCACCGACAGGCCTTGCCGACAACAAGCAAGTGGCTTTAACTTCTCCTGTCACCACCCACCCAAGCCTTGTGTCCTGGAGGTAAGTTGCTCCTGGCTGGAGCTGAACTCTGTTTGGTTCGAGCAGGTCGAAGAAAATACCACCTCCTATCAGTAGATCAATTGCTCCAGTATGGTCAAAAAGGGGATCAGCCAACTGCTGGACTAGATCCTCTGGTATGTTCCATCCAGTTGGTGGTCTTGGACAGGAGGGTAGATCATCTATTATAGTTGGCAGTATGTGGCAGGTTAACTCAGCTTCAAATGGTTTCACCCGAGATTTTACCTTCAGCGTGATACTGGAGACTGATTGGGTCTGACGTGCTCCGATACCACTTACAGGCAGTATTGTTTTCCGACGGGGAAGTTGTAACTGACTGGCAAATTTTGATGATACGAAGTTAATTTGAGAACCACTATCCAATACAACTCGACATTTTTTTTGCTCGCCATGGCTATCGACAACAAGAACAGACGCAGTGGCTAGAAAAACATGTCCACTTTTGCACTGAGCTGATAACACTTTTGGGGATCGTTGGCTTGTCTCAGCTACGTTATTGTCACCTTCACTCTTCTTCTCGACGGAGCATCCTTGTTGATCTTCAAAGTGCAACATCGTGTTGTGCTTTTTGCTACACTTCTTGCACGAGTAGATAGATTTACAGTTATCAGCACTGTGAAATGGCGCAAAGCAGTTGAAACATAATTTTTCTGATCTCACAAAGGCCAGTCGTGCATTGATTTTGAGAGCCTTGAAAGTTTCACAAGCAAATAATTTGTGACCCTCCGTACAACAGGGACATGGTCCTTGAGATTTGTTGCTGGCTGTCAGTAGCGTTTTCCTTGCATTGCTTGATTGTCCATTTCCCCTTGAACTTGGATCTCTGTATTTGGATTCATGCGTTGGCTTGTTCACGCTCTGCATACGCACTTCCGTACTCTCCAAGGCAATGCAGCGACCTGCTAAAAACTCTTCTAGCTGCTCATACTTTGGTAACTCTGTGTTTCTTTGGTGTAGTTGCCATCCATGTGCAGTATTCTTGTCAAGACGGCTTGTTATGATCGTGACTAGCCATGCGTCCCAGTATTCCACCGGTTGCTGTATTGCTCGTAATGCTGCTACGTGTGCACATACATGTGAATGCAAACCTCGCAGTGAAGTCGCCGAGGCTTCTTCTACTCTTGGGGACTCCAAGATAGACCTGATGTGTGATTGTATAATCAGACTTTTATTATCATAGCGCTGTATTAGTCTTTGAATTACTGCTTCGTAGTTACCATCACTAATCGGTATTGATTTGATTAAATCTAACGCTTGGTCGCTTAGACAAGATCTCAACCAATAAAACTTTTGTGCTGGCGGCATCGACTCATCGCTGTGCACCAATCCCTTAAAGATATCGTAGAAAGACGGCCAATCTTGAATATTACCATTGAACTTGGGTAATGGTATGGGAGGTAGATGCATACGACTGTTATTTGTGCTGTTTCCAAACGATACGTTTTGACCTGATGTACTAGATGGCCTCTCTGCATTTATTATTTCTTGTATTCGGGATCTTACACCGTAATAATCGACCTCAAAACTATCTCTCTCTAGTTCAGCGCCTTCTATATCTTCCGCCGCAAGTAATTCGATTTCACATTGAAGTGCGTCAAACCTTCGATTTATTTGAGGTAGTTCCTCTTGTCGAAAGTCAAGTAGCGAAATCGCTTGCTCTCCTGGATCAAATCTGTTCACAAATGTTATGATTCGTGTTAACGATGCTTTTACGACACCTCGCTTTCTTTTGAGGTCCGATAACACTTTCAGCGTCGATTCGTCAAGCGTCATAATTTTAGTGCAGACAACAAATAATAAACAGTACAATTAAATGTACGGCTACAAAGAAATTACTATAGATAATTGTTGAATCACTTCGAGATTACCAAATGTATGGGCCACCTAAACTCAATTAGAATACACACACGATAATATAATAAAAAGGAAATATAAATCACAAAGGTTTAAAAAGAGTTTAAAATTCAAAACACCTACACACAAAATAATAGCTAACAACAATAATTAAAATTCACAATTATAAAAAAATCACGTCGAGGTCACCAAATGTTTGGGCCGAGTGTGCAAAATATTATTGCACTGTTCTCGGACACCGACTTATGCGTGCGGTCGGTTCCACCGACCTACCAATTATGTGTAATTGTGTTGTGTCGTGTTGTATATAGCTCATCTAGCAATGGTTGGGGTTGCCGCGCAATTACTAGTGAGCTATGTGGTGGTGTGAATGTGTTAGGTGTGTGTATATATGTTTTGTGTTTTGTGTGTACTTAAAACTATAATATAAAATAGGAACTAAAATATGGTAAGGTAATGGTATAATATAACGGCCCTTCTGGCCCAACAATAATTAAATTAACAATAAAAATAAATATATAAATAAAACTCACAGTTTGTGGAGCGTACTGGCCAGCCGCTACCTATACCTAAGAATTACACAAAAAACTCACAGTGGCGACTCGCGCACACTCAATATAAATAATGAAATACAAATAAAATATATAAAATTCAACAATTACGGCGATTAGCGCACGTGAGAATATGATAATTAATAAAAACTAAATCACTTACGGCGATTAGCGCACGTAAGAAATATAATAAATAATAAAAACTGATGTAAAAAAGATATAAAAATGATATAATATATTTTAAAGGCGATTGGCGCACAATAAAAACACTTTACGATTTAATATACAATTAATAAATATTTGCGATTAGCGCACCAATAATTTGCGATTTATATGGACGGCGATCACTACACCACGATGGTTCACGTACGACAAGAAAAATTGTTGACAGAAAAAGTATAATAACGTACGGGCGTGGCATCTTTGTTTACATATTATATAATTCACAATCTTCCATATTAAAATTAACTTAATCTACGTGTTTTGTTTGTGTGTGTGTGTGTGTTTAATTGGCGTCCTGTGGTACACCGGAATAGCCGGTGACCGAGATACAGTGCAATGCGACCACGGCGACGAGGCTCTCATTTTCTTTATCGGGCGGCAACAATCTTTATTATGAAATTTTAAAATTTTAATTTATTTGTAGTTAAAGTGTGTTTGAACATTCTTCTTTTAAGAATATTGTAAATATGTATTTTAATAACATATAGTGATATTATTGATTTTATAAAATTTAATTAAATCAATTGTAATAATTACTTAATTTTTTTATTAACTCTTTTTTTTTTGATTTTATATTTTAGGTTCATGATGGAATAAAACTTAAAATTTCAACTAATAGTACACGAAGAGTACGCTGGTATACTAAATTAGGATTCTATAAAAATGCATCATTGCCTATACCTATTACATTAGAATCAGTTTTACCACGTGGTGGAGCAATAGGATCTCTTTCCCTTGTAATACTCAGAAAATACCCTATGATGTATTTTGAAAGAAAAATAAATTCTAAATCTGGTATGTATAGTGGCCATATTATTATATATTATACCTAATTATTTTTTTTAGTTTTAAGAAATGAAAAAGCAGAAGCTATTGAAGCAGAGAAATATGAAGCTTATAAACAAAAGTCTTTAGAAATAATTTCAAATAAGGTAGAAACTGAGTTGATTTCTGAAATGGCCTCAACAAATAAAAAATCAGAAAAGTGTTTTCTAAGGATTAAAAAAGAAAATGTAGATGAATTAAGTATAGAGGAATTAAGTAATATGATTGAAAATTCTATAGACCCTTTGGAAATTCAAGTAACTATATAGTTTTTAACATTAAAATATAGTTTTATACCTGTATTAGTATAGAACCTATATTCATAGCAGAACTCAAACTTTTTTTTCAAACCACTGTTATATAGAAAAATGAATAATACTGTTTTTTATTTTGCAAATATAGTCATTACTTAGCCAAGAAAAACTAGATGCTGTTAATAATTTTAAAAAATCTGAGCAAGAAAGATTTTATAACGAACTACAAAAAAGGGTAAATCAAATTTTTAATGATCAATTTAAAGATGCTCGTAAAGTTATACCTTTGTTTAAGGTAAATACAAATTATAATTAGTTTTTGAATGTTAACATATTATAAATAAAAAAATTATTCTACTTTTAACATGTATAGTTACGGGTTGTTGATGAACAAAATGCTTCTACTGGATTAAAATCTGCTATACTCACTATATGGAATCCATCAGAAGACCTATCTACTATTTTAAACAAATCTTGTGAAGGCCAATATTGTAAACTCCATCACCTTACTACTAATGGATTTAAGTATGAAAACTTGTATATAAATCATTATTTTTATAATTTTTGCTCAAATGATAATATTACTTTATTAAGAAATGGTGAACTACAAATATCAGCAAACAAAAATACTCGTTTCGATTTTCAAGGATTTAAATCTGAATATGCAAAACGTGAGGTTATAAACTTCAAAAATATTTTGTCTGGTAATTACTTACCATTATTCGGCGAATTAGATTTTGTTGGTATTGTAATTTCAAATATCAATAAAAATAATAATTTTTCAAATGAAATCTATGTATCAGATACAGAAATGAATATTATAAGTATTTTGTTCCAAGGTGATATTAAGGTAATTAACTAAAAATTAAATTATATTTTTACATGAAAGTATAAGTTGTACATTTCTTAGGAATATGGATGCGATGATTTGATGTCTCCAGGAAATATAATATTTGCAGCTAATATCCTATTTAAAGGATTCAATTCAATATCTTCTATACTTAAATTGTATAATACTGAACAATCTTCATTTACAACTATTCCAAAGGCTGAACACATTTTAAAAATGTTTAATGATTATAAAATATTTATGAAAAAGTCTGAAGTAAGTTCTTGAATAATTGTAATCAGTACTATTGATTTAATCTTAGTACATATACAAATATATATATGTATAATGTATATACCGGATATCATATAAAGTTATATCTAGGAATAAGCGGGAAGACATGTAAGAGTCGGGATGGGAATCGTAAAAATTAACCCAGAACTTAGGATTGTAGATCATTTTATGACTTTTTTTTAATTGTAATGTACAATTTAGTTATAAGTTTCAGTTAGAAATGTTATGTGTCTTTATATAAATTACAATTTAACTAAATTGCATTGCTAATTAGGTAATGCTGATTAAGTTAGTGGATCTGAATAGCTCTAGGATTAGTTTTTTCCTATTTTTTACATTAATTTAAAGTTGTTGGATACAGTTTTTTGATAGTGGCTGTAAAGAAAGTTGTGCTTTTTTTATTTTAATGTATTCCTTGTTAGGTTTTTTAAGTTGAAACATGTGTGGATAAGTCCACTTGTAGATGAAAAATCGGTCTAAAAAAATTTCCTACATATTTAACAATTTTATTTATAAACTTTTTTAAAGTAGTGAATAGTGATAATACAAATAATTCATAATTCATACTACATACTACATTCCCCGATTTTTTCTTGAAGTTCATGATTCCCTAGTTACCTATATAAATTCAAAATAATGTAAGTATTATAATAAGTAATTTTTTTATTTAGTCAAAAATCTAATCTAATCTAATCTATAACCCTGAATATTTTCTTAAGTATCTGGGAAATAATTTTGTCTTTATTTTATTTAATACCTAAAGAAATCTATAACATAATTGCTTTTTTCCACTAGTGTACAATTTTGTACATCATATTATTTCATATTCACAAATATTACGGATATATTGGTAATATATCCCATCTCCAGAAATGTATGTTTTCCCTTAAAGGACCCTTAAATTGGCTTCCTTGAGTCCCTAAAAATTGTTAAAAATATATATTAATATATAATATATTATCTTAGTCCTTGGTTTCAACATGTTGATAAAATTAATAATTCTAAAAGGAACAAAAATAAGAGAAAACAATTCCTATTTATTTATTTTATTTTTGACACTTTAAACCAGCGGTTCCCAACCCATGGGCCGCGAGCAGCATGGTACTGGGCCGCGAGCCATAGGTATAATATTAAATATTATATATTATAAGTTTATGAAAATGTAAATAGGTATGCTATGGGTGGGTCTCAAATATTTTTTTACAAAATTAGTGGTCCGCGAAACTAAAAAGGTTGGGAACCACTGCTTTAAACAATACTAATCTCAAAAATTGTATATTCCTTATCTTACAAAACTAATTAAGTATTGAGTAAAAGACTTGTGTCATACTTTTGTATTTGATTTCCAAAAAATATTTTTTGTGTATGTAGTTTTAACATACCTTTTGGAAATTCTTAAATTTATTATTTATTATAATATTAGCTTGAATCAAATTTAATTTGTACAAGAACTTATGCATTTTTATACTTAATGCATCTGACTAAATTGATTACTCTAAATAATATTTCTAAATTGATTACTCTAAATAATATTTATCAGGCATATTATAAGTCAGTGTTTAATACCAATTTATTAATTATGGACAATTTTTAACAGAATCAAGATTTTATCAAATGCTGTCAAAGTAAACTCAATGAAATTGGTAATATAAATATGGAAATAACAAAGACAAGCAATGACGATTCAAAGCAACAATGCTTAAACACATCAAATAATTCATTTCATAGGTCATATGGAGAATGTTCAATGACTGTAATGAAAACACCTAATACATCTCATTCTGAATATTCTCCAGCTCAAAAAAGAATAAAAATGCTTAATAATTATGGAAGACCACCTCCATTAAACATTATTCACTCTAAACCACCAGATAAAAAGTTGATGAGTCAGTTTAAAACACCAACACGGCTGTAAGAATTTGTAAAAAAATAAGTTGTTGTGAATTAAAATTTTTTTTATAACTTTTTTCTGTTAATGTCTTATTTATTTGTTAAAAAGCAAACATTATTATTTTTAAAGATATTTGTACATTATATTATTATACTAATTTATTTATTTAGTCATATTTTATGTGAAAATGCATTAATGGTTGTTCTTATTTAGTATCTTAAATAATTAATTTTATTTTTCAGAATAATTACATATTTTGAAATTTAATTAAATCAAGGATTTAATTTTAAATTAATATCCATCAGAGTAGTCAATATTTAATAGTTTCTAATTTCTTTTGATCCCAATTATTGATGGATAGTGATAAGGATTACCTTTACAGTTAACATATTAATGTACTCTACCCATACTGAAGGCCTTGAAAAACGTAATACATATTTTTAATTTCTTAATCTAATACTAATACTATTACTAATACACTTAATAATCATAAATCATAATAAATACATAATATGTATTATTGTTTATATTGCTTATATTTGAACATTTGAAACTCTGTAAACCAAGCTAAAAAAGTATACTCATTGTAATTTAGTTGTTAACATACTGAGAATATTCCGAAATTCTTTAATCCTTCTGGAATATATTTACATTTTCATATTGTTATTACGACTATAAAGCATACGTAAAAAATATGTAAAGTTACTACAATTATTTAAATAGTTATAGGTACCTAAAAAATATTCCATTGTATCCATAAGGATAATTTTACTATTTTGTTATGAGGACTAAATTCTTTATGTTTAAACAGTTGCGAGAATAAATATCTTTATCTCCGGTCTTGAGTTTCTTTTATGTATCAGAATACATTGTAGACCAACATACTTTTATAAATTTATTGTCTAGTGGTGAGATTACGTAACAATACTGTCTGTGGGTCCAAGCAAATTTAATAAAACTTGCTTCTTCACGAGAGGAAACCACATGTAAACTTATCTTATCGACAGTTATAAATCTCGTTTATAAATAATATTCGTTTTGTTTTTGTACATTGCTTAGACGTTAGGAGGACGACGGAAAGAAAAAGAAACACTTTGTTTTACCATTTTGTACTGTGCTCGCTACGCTAAAGTATTTAATTCGCGTGAAAATAATAATTACTCTAGGTCAAAGAAAACTGTTGATTTTTATAATATTTTCCACGTGGTATTTTAAAAGTATTTTACATCAATCGTACAGGCGTACAGCAATGTTACACATAGCGTTGGTGACGAATCAATATTAATAGATCGAAATTAATATTGAATAAAAATGGTCCAAGAAATAATTGTTTGAAATGTTTATACTGGGAAATGCATTCTGTGCACGAGATGGTCATGTCTATATCAGAAGTGTAAATGTGTGATGAGGAGGAATATGAAAGAGAATATGAATTATTTTTTTTTTTTATTGTGACAAATGCCTCGGCAACTATGGGCCATTGGCTACAAAATTACATAGTGTTTACATTAATAATAGATAGGTTACATTTTAAATATGGTAGATACATTATACTTATAATATAATATATTAAATTAAATTTCTTTATGAAGTTCTGTGTCCCTTAGGAATTTTAGAACGTTGGTTGTATCGATGTTGAGGTTTTCAGCGAGATGGTGAGTTAGATGGCATTTTTTCCGTTGTAATTCGTATTTTCTGCAGTCGGTGATGATGTGTTTAACTGTTATGGGATCGTTACAAGTCGGGCACATGGGTGGGTCTTCTTTCTTCATTAGGTAGGCGTGGGTTAATCTAGTATGGCCTATTCTGAGCCTATTGATAACTACTTCTTCTTCTCTGGTGAGTGGAATATGAATATGAATTATTATAGTGGAATAGGATGATGTGCGCAAGAAGATTTGTGGTATCGACTTGATAAGAAAAGCAACATTCACAAATCTACGACGGTAAAACCAAAACGATTTTTGGTCTTGGTAGTTGGTAATATTACTTGGCTGCGGATCGATACTTTAAATAATTAATTATATTATTAGCCAGTTTTAAACTATCTATATAATAATTATTCGGAGTAATATATTATAGGTACTATTATATTATACAACGTAAAAACATTTTTCATTCGGGTAGTGCATTACATTTTTTAATTAAATCCAACGACGTAAACATGTCTACGCAAAACACACGAAAAGCTATTAAAAAGTGGTTTTACAGTAAAAACACCTATTATACAATTTATAGAGAACAATATTTCGGAGGGATTCTCATCGGGGTTTTGTTTTATTTTAAATATACAGCTAGATATCAAAGACACAAAAACCTTTTTTTTTTACATTTTTAAAATTACTGTAACTTTTTTAATAATTAAAATTTAAAAAAAAACCGATGGGATTCCCTAAATATTGTGTTCTACAAATTTCATAATAGGTATTTTTACTCTAAAACCACTTTTTAATGTAATTTCGTTTGTTTTTCGTGGACGTGTTTTTACCGCTGAAAATGACCGGTGACACGTCCTCTTAAGAAAAATACTTAGGCCTGTTGATAAACGATAATCTCTCGATAAAACTACCTACAAATATATAGACGTAATTAGATCTATATTTTTACAATAAAATATAAAAAACCTTTTTTAAGTTATTTTCATATTTAAGTTATTATCATTCCGTGACCATAGAAACAAATGTACACGATAGGTACGTTTATATTTTATTGAAAGTCGAAAGACAACGAAAATATTTCCCAAAAATGATGAATAGCAATACAGAAAAAGAAAACGCATGCAGCCTGTAAAAGCACATCGTTCCCAACGTCAGTCGCATGTTTGCCGAAGTTCGACATGAGTAAGTAATATTGTAATATAATATGCTTATTAAATTATAAGTATATATATATAAATATAATATTGTGTATATTCATCTCACCTAGCTGGAGCAAGCTGCAACCACGGTGAACCCCCGGGCTGGCGGGAATGGATGTGCTAGCCGGCCACACCGAGCTAGAGCAAGGACTCGCCGGTAAACCACCTCCCCTGAGCTGACATGATAGATATGTGTTGGCTGACCACACCGAGCTAGAGCTAGGTCTCGCCGGTAAACTCCATCCCCCTGAGATAGCATAATGGATTTCTAAAAATAAATAAACTTTTTTTTTCACTGGTTTTGTTATTTTTATTTAGTTTTATACTGGTTCAGAGCGCGTAGTTGTTTTCGACTTTTCATTGAGTTCAAGTAACATAACAAATTGTTATATGAATATATATTGTTATTAACAATAGATGCTATAATATGTCAGTCTCAATGTGGAGAAAAATAAAATTGAATTACATTTTTTCATAGATAGATAATAATATAATGTTTTATCCTGTAATATAATAATAGTCCTGCATGGGCTTTAGCATTAGCATAGGTTGCAGATCTAGTTCTGACTCGCATACGTTAAAAATGACTTCTCGTATTGGGTTTTGTTGATTAAGTCAGTTTTGTAGCTAGTAATATATTAAATTTAATTTAACTACAATAAGTGAGAAAATATATATTTTGATTATACACAACATAGGTATTAATGTATAATAGAGAGTGGAGAAACAAACGTATGTAAACTTTTGTTGAAATATACGTGATATAAGTTGGATGTGCGACACTGGATGAGACATATGATTAATTGTATTATAAATTAATATTATATACTTTCTCACATGCATATTACGAGTCGAATAAAGGAATTTGATTCTAGAATGCCTCCAACTGAGCTAGAAGCTTAGCGTTAAGAAAATGTGTTCTGTAAAGTATAAGTAATTCAAAATAATATACTATAAAGTATAAACTATAAACTATAAAGTAAACAAGATGAGTGACAAGATTTTGGTATTTGAAAAGTGAAAACATGAATCACTTTGACCATTAGTGTAAAGTTATTATATTCTACGGTATGAAACATTTTTAGAAATACAATTTTTATTACTTAATTATTTAAATATTGGCCCATGTGAATAGAATTTAATATCTTAACATCAACATCATGATAACTATTTACTGGTAACAAACTGACAGATGGACACAACTGGGATATAAGGTGTTTTAAACTTATGTTTAGAAACCTTATACTCGTATATAAGAATTGTATGCAATATTTTAGGTAGATAATATTATATAGTTGTACAAGAGAATATTTCTGGGATAAGAAAAAAAAAAATTGATGGATTCTGCATAAAAATTAACATTTATTGTTTTAATAATAATAATAATAACAAAACATAATACACTCACATATATATATAATCATATAGGCTAAATTTAAAATGTAAATAGTGGGCCCGATTTTAAAACAGAACGGACACGGGTTTTTTCATATGTATGTATGCATGTGTGTGTGTGTATGTGTTTACTGTTTATGTGTATGGATCTACTCGACTTTATGAGTATGTGTCAGTGTGAATATAATACAATTTCAGACATTAATAAATCATTCGAAAATACACAATAAAAAAAATAATATTAATATAAAAATTGACATACATTTCTTCCACTAAGAGTATTTTTTTTTCTTTTAAAACAAACATTTGTGCGTAACAAAGAGATATCATAGATGTACATGAGTATAATAAACAAGTATTATAATATATAATCGTAATTTAAATGTTAGGTGCGTATGATTTTTTTAATTAGACTACCTTTATACTTATATTTAATACTGTTTAAATAACTGTAATAATACTATAATAGTCTATCATAATCGACAACATAATATTAACTAGAGTTTGTTACTATATAATTTTTCCTTTTCCCAATAAATTTCCGACAACAAAATTGAATAGTTAAAAAAAAATAAAAAATTCAATATATTCAAGTATCATATTATTATTGATATTAAGTATAAATATTAGTTATTCCTCACTAAACAAATAAACGCTTATACAGCTATATTCAAATAATGAGTAATAGGACGTTTACTTCACAGAGTACATATCATCATATATGACAAGTGGATTATTATTCAAAATGTAATGTTTATAAACTAAAAAAAAAGGAAATGATGGTAGTTTGTAAAACATTTTCTGTTATTATGGTGGTGATTTCTGTTTAGTTCAAAAATAAGAATTAAATTAAAAACATTATAAAGCTATTCAATTTCAATTTTTCTTTAGCTCTGACATGAAAATGATAATTTTTTCCTTTTAGATTTTTCTTCTATGAACACTTAAAAAAAACCCTTAGACCTAAAAGATGTATTTAAGTATTTACAATTTTAATGACGTTTAGGATGAATTTTACGGTCAATAGTTGGCCAGTTAAATAAATTACTTAACATAAAATTGGGTGGTTACACTATTATGCGCGTCTATTTGGACACAAACAAATAAACATTGTCAGGCAATGTTTAGTATCAAATAGGTAATTGTTACAACGTCAAATATTATAATGCTTTGGTATATGCTTTACACAATAATATTGTTTGCTCTTAACAATTACAGTACAATTAAAAATAGAAATAAATAATAATGTATTTTCATTATTAACACTAATTTTAGTAGGTAATTACAATTCAACGAAAATTAATAACGATTAATTTTATTATCGTTTTGTAAATAATAATTATATAATATGTAATACTTTGGTATCGCGTTGCGTTATATTATTTCCATCGCATAAAATAGAATATTGTTATTCACCAGTGGCCAAAAGATTTTCAGAAGAAATATCCACCGCAAACAATGATTAGTTTTGCAACAGTACAGTAGACAACAAGTAATGATTTTACATTTGTCTCAAATGTAGAACTCTGAAAAAATGCATAAATTGTTAAATATTTTCAATTTAAAAGGTTAATGATAAATGTACACAACAATATTTAACTATGTATTTTATATCATGAATCAAAGCAATTAAAGCATCAAATTAGTGACTTGTGAAGCTATCTGCAATCGTCTAGATTTTAGATTTGTCAAAGCATTTTGCCTTTTTTGAGACAGCTTTATTAAATTTTGGTATAAAATACAAGTTTGGTGTTCATATTGTTTAAATCTGTGAATGTTGTCTAATGCCCATACCTTCAAACCATTGATGCATTGGGGTTGGTGGTGTAGTTTTTCAACAATTCCCTCAACCTGAGAATTTCCTTTGAAGCAGAAGTAAGTTCCGACTGCAGTACCAGTTCTTTTTCACGAAGCCTCTTTATTTCGTGTTGACAACTCTAAAAAGAGGTGGAGGAAATTAGAAAAGTGAAAACAATATTTTGAGGGGGGGGGGGGTAATATTAGTTAGGAGTTAGGGAAAAAGGAAAGATAGAGACAAGACTTGAAGATGGCACACTTACCACGTTCTGTCTTAACAGTTCCAGTTTGTCACACTTTAGCCTAGTGACGTCCTGTCGGAGACCTTCCACCCGGGAATCGTTGTTCTGCGTGTCGCAGCACAGGCTACAAGGTTTTCCACTAGGCGTTTCAGCAGAGGACATACTTTCCAGACCGGTATCACTGTCTACAGCACCGGCCATGCCCAAGCCATCGAGCTCCACGCTGTTAAGCGACGACGAATCGCTTTCCGACATCGCTACGCGACTAGCTCCACTGTGAAAGTGAAAAAATATGAATTAAATGAACAAACTAGTCGGAAAGATATTATACGCTGTACTCCGGTTCGGAGACCTACCTGGAAGTTCTGTGTACCGGATGAATGTCAGGACTGGATATGGGTGACGAGGGCGAACTCTTTTTACTACCTTTGGACAACGTTCTGCCGAACTGCAAGTAAACACAAAACACATGTATATTATAATGTTTAACGTTTCGAACTGCACGCGCAAGGCGGATATGTAGTAGACGTATATTTAAATTCGTTTGCTCACGCTAGGTATAGATCCGTCTGCCGAACAGCTGCTGGTCTTTTTGGAAAGGCCTCCCGATATGTTATTGTTCGCTTCGGCGTTGGACAGCGTTTGCGTCTTGACCCTGGCTATGAGCGCTTTACGCACCGTGTCTATGAACCTACTGCCAGCCCCCGAAATGGTACCGTTACCGCATTCCGATGACGACGACGACGAACCCGCCGATTTCGTCAGCTCGGCGCTCAGGCCACTCGTACCGCCCCCGCTGCCATCGCCGTTGTACCCCAAGAAGTCCTTAGTCTTGTCTTTCAGCTCCTCGCACAAAGAGTGCAATAACGACGTTCGGGTTCTCAGCTACACACACCGAACGTTTTAGTTATCACGTGATGAGTAAAAACGATGATGACTACGTGACGCCACCACGAGAAAGACTTACCTCCAACTTGGCGAATTTGTGCGCTTTGTAGCACGCGTTCTCCGCGTTAACTAGCTTGGTGAGGAGGAACTGTTTGAATTCCGGTCCGTGCCTGAACACGGCCGGGTTGGGCAACGTCGGTCCAAAGAATGGTACGTCGTCTCGGGCGGTCACACTGACCTTATACCTGTGTACGACGAGGAAAACAATAATAATTACAATATCTAATTATAACAATATAATATTCCACTCGCGGTCAGACACCGCACATACCTGACGTTGGGAGTGTTGGGCTCGATCACTTGGACGATGATATACGCGTGTAGGAAATGTGACGCTATCATGTCCGGTGTGAACGGGGTGTTGGATTCTTGAAAAACAATAGCTACGATGTCATTGCCTAAAAAATGGAAACCGATTATTAATTATTATTATATACATATTTTTGCTGACAATCTAATGCGCATCCAAAATATCATTATTATTTATTATGGTAAACTCCGATCAGTTGTCGGTATTAATGATCGTGAACTTACCGATATGCCTTTTCCTTTGCAACTGTTGAGGATCGTGATCGGTGTATGGTAACAAAGAAGATACATGAAATATAATCTCTCTGTCTTTGAACTCTTGATAAATGGCTTCGTCGCCGGTTTGACCAAACTGCGTATCTAAGCCTCCCCGGTACCTATGAATCGCACGGTAAATGATTATTGAAGAATTTTCCTACGTCCCGTTAAAGTTTAAGGGATTCGCTTTGAATGCACCACATACCCTTTATGGTCTTTCAGCTGTATTCGCTGACCGAGTAGCTGGAGGAACTGATCGAACGCGGGCGAGGTATGTTGATTGGAGAACAATTCTTCTTCACTGGTCTGGCCGTACTTTTGGTATAATACGCCGAATTTAAAATGCGACACTAGCACGTGTTCGTCGTAGGCGGCAATCAGTTGTGACGCTTTACAGCTCAACACGGGAGACAGTTTGGTAACAGTTAGCTGATCGTTCAACAACTAAAAAATTATAAAACGATCGTTAAAATCACATTTGTAAACTAATTCATTTTTTCGCAAGCTATTCATATCAGAAGTTTGAAATAGTTATTTCATTACTGCACGATGTACAAAATATCATAGATATGTAATATATTTCTATGTATTAATAAACTCGATATTATTTCATAACATAAATAAACAATTTATTGGTCCACAACTGAAATTGAAGCAAACTCTTGAATTTTTTTTTTTTTTTCATTCATATAATATTTTTTTAAAAAAAAGTAGAAACAGCGTTGATCCAGCAAATACCGCGAATTAAAATTAATATTTAACTGATTTACCAGCTAGCCTTGGTTATAGATGCATAATATTAATAATAAATTAATTTTAAATAAGTAAAGGTATAGAATAATGAAGGTCACCGTAAAAATAAAAAAGTACAATTTGTCTAAATAATTGATAGTGAGTAATTGTCGTAGCTTACTAACGAAAACGACCTTAGACAATCGTTTGTATGTCGTAGAAACGAGTTTTCGAAAAGAAATTCTAAACGAACAGTTGAAACGAAACGCTTGGAATACGTTTACATAGGATTTACACGACTTAATTAAAACGCATAACTACCTATAAGAGCATATTATAACTATTCGCTGTCAGCCAAAAACAGCTGTTTCAAGTCCAGAAAGTGATTACGAGATTTAAAGAGCCAAAATAACACGAGAAGGTACTATATAGCATAAATACCGTCACTGCATCAACAGAAGCATTGTGCACGTGGTACCTACTAAAATTCAGTAATAAAATAAAAACACTCGAGTAAGAGAATACGTATTATTAAAATGCGTCTTGCCGTCATCAGATATAGTCTGGACTATTTTTATCCAGGCCAATGCAGAGATCCAATGATGTTTATATTATGATATTTATCGTGTTTTCCGTTCATGGGCCAGTCGCCAACTATCCTAGAATTATTTTTTTATTTACTATTATTATGAATATTATTATTATTATTATTGTTACTGCACTGTCGACTTGAGTCGGAATCTAAACTTAACTACCTACTCACAATACCACGGAGGATAATTATTTTGGATAAACTATAGCTTTTGTTCTAAACTTGTAATTACTTCAAAGAAATAAGCGTTAGTAAAAGGTGATCGTGAAAAGAATTTCGGTTAACCGTAGGGCGTCAATTCTTTGCGACGAATTTCATCTACTGGTTGATTTTATCTCGATACAATGTAGCAAAACTTTTTCATTTCTAATGCTTCAATTTAGACTTTGTAGCCCATTTTAAACTCGAAAGTAGTGGGATGAAACTTTAAAAACAATTTGCAAGGAGGGGAAGACCTTGACTGTTGCACGAGAATTCAGTTTTCAAAAATTTAATTTATAGAAAAGGTCTGTGAAAAATTCACTACAACACAAAGTGACAATTGAAAAAAGAAATTATTCGTCTATAAATTATGTAAAAATATAGTCCAACCCGCAATAAAACGGAGTATCATGTCATGTCGTTACACGAATGATGTGTTTTTAATGAGTTACTGGCACGTGTGTCGCTGATGCGTATGTACCTATACAACAAAATTGCATTAAAAAATAACATAACGGCGACGTTTATTAATTTTTACCTCAACATTGCGGGGTTTGTCGGATTTTTTCAGAAATTATTTACACAAAATAACTGTTAATATTAAATAAAAATAACAATCATTATTACGAATACATAGTATTGTTCAATATTAAAGGCAATGGGTATATTCATATTGAAAATATCTTAATGATGAAACTCCAAAATCCAAGTACTTTATGTCTTTGTATCGGAATAATATAGTATAGTCGTACGTACGATTAGCCATTCAAATCCAAATGAGAAATTATACCCGTTACAGTCACCGTATATTCTCTAACAATGTATGCGTTGCGGTATATTATCAAATAATGATTGTCAAACTAACCCTAGACAAGTGGTGAGGTGCCGACGTGGCGCACGTTGAAGGAACCAGTTCGTGCGTGGTGCCGGTCCGTAGTCGTAGCAAAAGTCGCGTTTGCTCCTGGGAAGCTAGGCTTTCGGTTTTTACGCTCAACAGAACCGGTCCTAGTTGATCATCCGTGCCGACGAAGTTGAAGTGTTCCTGAAACAGACGACAAATAAAAGATGAGTCACGTATACGCGTAATTGTTGGCCATGGCCGTGGCCAGATCATAATACAAATCAGTTTCGTATAATCGATTATGTCCGGATGGATTTTGGCGTACAGGTAACTATAATAGACGCGGCTAGCACATTTCGGACCAATAAACTCGACAGAGAGAGAGAGAGAGAGAGAGAGAGAGAGAGAGAGAGAGAGAGAAACAATGAAATATAATTTTGCGCACGAGCTAATCGATGGAGACTGCAGCAGTGCAACAGTTGACACACGATATCATGGGTATTTCGCAAATCTGCGTTGCATAATATTATTGTGCGCCGACTTTGTCAGCATGCGTATCTAGATACACGTACTATATATACGCGTATACGTAAACGTGTTCAGGAAAAAATCGTCCTTGAAGCGTCACGTCGAGACCGTGGACTTTATCGGCACCTAATATAAAAATACGTAGGTATATAGTATACTAAAATGCAACCGGTTCTAATGAGTCACGTGTTACGATGGTAGTGATGTTTACACGTAGTAACAGGTAACTATAATAATAACACAATAATTATTGTGAACATTTAATATTGTTTTGCACGATTGAATGCCAACGCGAACAGCCCGAACCAAAGAGAACATCCAGCCCCTCTTTGCTGACCATATAGCATACGTGTATATACATTTTGAGGGACTGTGCCAACTATTCGCCGGGGATAACGGCGTCGAAAGCCATTGCGCGATACGGTCGTTTTCCTGGTCCTTAACCGTTAAATCGAGTTCGTAGGATCATAAGAAACTAAAAACTGCGACTGTTTAATTTTAAAATTAAAACTACAATTATACACCATTTGTTATTTTAGTGTTTAAAATATTATAATACAACATTTCTCGGGGATATAGTAAACAACGAACAATATATTAAATATATTATACAATACACGCGGTGGTGAACACGAAAAATAATGTCGGATAAAAATAACTGTTATATTTTTGTAATTTTTTGCACTCCGGTTTCTTTTACTAGATTTTTGTACCGGATCATCGATTTTAACAAACCGAGAAAACACGAACGCCAAACACTCACTAGCTCGTTAGCATTAAATTGATGATTGTATGCTCTTTGGTGAAAAACCTTGTTTTGACATGAATAACAAGAAGAATAACGAATATTGTACTTTGAACAAAGAAGTAGAACTGTACATTTACACAATAGGTACATAAATAATAAGTGAATTGGATTCAACTTAAAGTGTACATCTACTTTTCTCTTAAGTGAATAAATATAATAAAATATATGTGCATATTATATAATGATTTTTTTTTACTGCATAAAATAATTAAAAGCCGCGTTAAATTTAATTTGGCCAACGTTTTTGGGTAATTTAATAAAATGAAAAACCTTGTTTCTGTATTAAAACCAAATTAAAAACGTAATGTAAATTGTATTCGACCATAAGCATCGCACACATTTACATTTAAATTAAATAAGCTAAAGCAAATTTAAAAAAAAAAAATGACTAATGTCCTATGACCTATAATCACCAACACATTTTTTTTTCATTTAGAGAATTAGTTGTTAATTGATTATAAAATATGTATTTGCAGGTAAATTGTAAATATAATATACGCATTATACTGCAATGTAAATAGATATAATTCATATAAAAGTAACCAAGTCGTATTAAGGTTTGTTTACATTAAATTATTGGGAATACTAGTTTATAAAAATATTAGTCGCACAACTGTATTATAGTGGGTTGGTTACGTGCAGGAGGGAAAAGGAATAAAAAAAAAAATTAAAACCATGCATATCATTCGCAATGATTGTGACACAAGTTTTTTCTTCATTAATATATTTTATGAAAGGTAGGTAAATTAAATTAAATTTACAAGATTAACTGCTAGCGGTTTGTTTTGTCATTGTACGAGACATAGGAAATCGCAATAAGTATGAACACGGTAAATTTAAATAATGATAGATAGAACTCAGAATAATTATAAAAACATAATTGAATTAGCGAAATTGAAGATTATTGTCCATAGGTATATGTATAAGGTAAGTTATAATTGTTGTTGCGTGCGAAATATATCAATAATTATCTCGTAGAGTTATACTGAATTCCAACAAAATATTTCTCGGCATGTATATATGTGTATTCAACCGTGATATTTTTAATTATTCTGGTGGAACAAGAAGAGTGAATTTATAAATAATACAAAACTTTTAATAACTTACATCATACAAATCTCGAACGTTAGAATTGTATAATATATATATTTATACTATATAAAAACCAATTCAAATTTCTTGGCGTCAGAGTAAATGACGTACTGATTGCAATTTATAATGACTTTCCGGAACAAGAGTACTTAAAACAAAACAGTCTTACAAACATAAACAAAACATCTGCAGCGTATAAAGTCTTTTTGCCGTTAAAAAAACGTATTAAACAATTGTCGGGAATTTTACGTAGACGGGTAGAGCGAAAGAAAAACAAAAGATACGAGTCCGAAAACATAATTATTTCTTCTATCAAGTATATATTGTATTATAATACGAGAACGGACGTTTTCCTGTTAATATTACGACAGTTTTTCTTTGTGACGTTTTAGAAACGATCGGGGCCGAGAAGTGGTGTTGATGAGTGGCAAACACTAAAGAAGTCAGACGATATTATTATTATACTATAGCAGCGCTGCTTATTACGTATTGCCGGTGGCCTTTCGGTGACTGTACCATTACACCAATTGTAAAACGATTTCGCATTAACCGAAAATTACGCAAACGCACCCTCGTCGTTTTAACGGGGTCGTATAAACACTACTTGGACGGTCACAACACAATGTAATTGTAATAATAATAATAATAGTATAAAGATTCAAATAAAATTTTTATTTGCTTTTAGAAGTACTTTTACAATAATAAATTGTTTGAAATCGGAAAGGTACATACATAATTATAATATATATTAGGACCTTAATAGATTCAAAAGTAGGGAGAAAACAAACGGGATAACCGTTATATATTTGCGACCGCTGGAGGAATAACTTTTGGTCCGTTTGGTACAATATCGTATAGAAGAAAAAACGGTTTACAGTGAAATTATAAAAGGGAATCGTGGTTCAACGTGTTTCCTAATTCCGTCCATGAAATCGGTGTTCAGAAGTAATACCGTTAAAAGGAAATTCGGTGGAAACCGTAAACAGTATGTATATGCGTATACAATTCCGTATATATTTTATACTATTGTACATAGCTTATATACAGTCGAATTTTCGCCGAGGGCGACCGACAATATACAGCTATAAGTTCACTTTAAGACCACATTATTTAATCAAAATGTTTTACGTCGGTATATATATTTTAAATGACAAGTATATAAAAAAAAATATATAAAAATAATATGAATCGTGGTTAAGGGATATGGTGTTCACGGTCGATACGGCGATACACGTTGCAAACGACAACGGTATTCACGAGTACGTGACGTCATTGAAACGTGAATATTTAACAACGCACATATCGGTCGTTTAAAACTATAAATAATGAAACAAAAAAATATATGTTTAAAACAATTATTACATAAAAGTGTGGTTATCACTGTTTATCACGTTTTATTATTTCTACGTTCAAACGTATTTATTTTTTTCCCCTTTCTTTCTAGTATATTTTTATTTATATTTATAATATTAAGACATATTATAAATATAAAATATAATTTAAAATAATTAATAATAAATATATAATTTATACTATTTGCATATTCCTTATACCGGGTGAACCGCTTACACGTTATACGCACGTTTACCTCTGCTGTGTAGGCATTCTGTATGTAAAACGTTCCGGCGTAGGTATTATAATGGTATCGTGTGTTGTCAACAAACGTACATTTCGGTTGCCACGGAAATGAACTCCGATATAATATGTACATAAGGAAAAATAGTACCACACACACGTGTGTCTGTGTTGTTGTGTATAATATAATATATATGCAGCGTGTGTTTCTGCGTGCTTGCGTGTGTTCAATTTTTTCCAAACCCACACGATGGATATGTTTAGTACGCGACGTGCATTTTATGTCCGAACGCGGAGATACATCGCAATAATAATATTATTATCATGTCATGTAATCGGCAACTGGTGAGCGTTCGTCGCGCCAATATGGCTTGACCAGCCGATACAGGAACAAATGGACGACAATTAAACCAAACGAAATTGCGTGCATGTCGGAAGGCAAAAAAAAAAAATCCAGGAGACGACTATTGAAGAAGTCGAATTGGCGAGAATCTAGTCCTAGACAAAAGCATCAGCGTGTACAAAGCATAATATATAATATATATATATATATATATATATGCACAATGCAGATTATACATTTACGTTGCATATAATACATAAAATCCGTTTCGAAAACGCACAAATTATATAAATTAATTGCCAAGAGAGTGGTTTTGAATAATAGATTTGTTATGAAACCGTGGTCATGCATACCTATACACGATACACCGAGGAGTCGAGTGCGAAATTCCCAATTCGTATTCACTGTTATCATTTTTTCACGCGTTAAATTAATGTCAACATAAACTGAGTGAATTCCAGAATAAAATAGAAATCTAAGAACGACCGTCGATTTATTTTCTATTCCCGAATCACGCGCGGCCTTCGATTGAGATGTATAAAAAAAAGAAATTCCTACGAAATTAATATTTTAATCAATCAAGTTAAATAAATAACTAGGTTGGCAGAAACATGTATATATATATATATATATACACACTATTAAGGTTACACGTGAGGACTATTTATGTTAATTAAAATTGAATATACAATATAAAGAGATGTATAATTAATAGACGCGCAGGAAAGAAATTACACGCCTTCAGTTGAAACCGTATACTTAATAATTATACATATTATACATGTATATACGAGTACACTACCAAGACTAAATAATATCATTATTATTAAAATTTTTAAATATTTATATTATATAAGTCATGAAATTAATGTTTTTTTTAATCAATGCAGATTTTACGAATATTAATGGTTATAGCCGTTATAGTTCTTATTCAAAGCGTTTTCTGTTTAGTTTAATATTATTTTTGAGCATTACTTAGTTTCATGATACTTTTGCGAATTTAAAAATACGTATTTTCGTGTTTCATAATTCACTGCGGAAAGTTATAAATTAGGGTGATTTTATTACTCGCTAATACGTATATTTGTAAATTTATATATAAGTAATAGGATACATGTATTTAAACATGCCCACGACGTATTTCGGTAACGCTCGGTATAGTAAACAATAAACATTATGTACACAACATAATCGTTGCGTCGGCTATGCGTTAGAAAATAGCACTTGAACGGTTTGAACGCGAAGAAAGAAGCGAGTGGGTGACAGAGAAACGCGTGTTTCGGCTGGAGCTTCTACAACGATATTATCGCATCGTCAGGCTTGAAAATCCTTCCTACGCGCCTAAATGTAGTACAGCTGTATTTGCAGTAAGATCTTAATGTCTTTGTTTCTCGTGAATCACGGTTCGTGTGCTACAGCATTTGTACATAGTAAATACCATCGCACGTACACAGCGTGTATAATATAATATATGGAAAACGGTTTTGTTAATGACTGCGAGAAAAGCGACTGTGGCATTATTGCTATAAACTAAAATGCACCTATTGTTCAGGACGTGGTTTTTGTACGCGTGTAATATGCATTTCCGTGCACACGCATATACAGTCTCGTTCGGTACAAGCGACTCGAAAACGAGGCGAAAAATATAATGCACACGAGGGAGAAAAGCAAACCGACGATGTAAACGCTGCTAGTGGAAAAATACTCACGCGAGCATAGCTTTAAGTGAATACAGCTGCGGTACAGAGGTCTACGACATCTGACGAAATGGCTAACCCTACCGATGTGTATTTTCATATTACATAAACTCGACCAGCTCAGATAGTAACAATAATTCGACCATTACTAAGGGGCGGCCGTGTCAAAGCACTGGCTTATATCGGCTAGCTAAATCTTACCGAAAACGACTGTCGCGTGGGTTGCATACTAAACAGCTCTCCCCCGAGGGCCGAGATTCAGGGTCGCAGTGTGCGTGTATGTATACACATGGGATCCTCTAATACAGCACGGGAGGAACTTAACCGGCTATTAATAATACGTGGGGCCTGTTGTTGCACCGCGCGGGCAGGTAAAAATGCATAATCAACTATTACGTTATAGAGGGTGGTGTGCGTATAATACACAAGCAGTGCAACTCTGCTCGTTCCCGCGGGAACAATGGATTATAAAACGACCGGCGAGAAACCATATGGTGCGCGTCCGAGACAATGGAAGATAAGTGGAAGAGAAGGCATCACACTGAACGACTCACGCCAACGCGTGACAACTGTTGGCCGCAGCAGCAGGCAAGGGCGGCGTGATATGATGAGGTGCACAACACGCCACAAACAGTACGGC
This sequence comes from Periphyllus acericola, assembly GCA_949715065.1. NCBI lineage: Eukaryota > Metazoa > Arthropoda > Insecta > Hemiptera > Aphididae > Periphyllus > Periphyllus acericola. Next base: position 44,584,359 of record OX454266.1, on the reverse strand, counting down.
CATTATAGGTACACGTGCAACCAACGTATATCGTCTGCAGCAACGATAGGCGCTATTAAAGACGTCTGGAAATACACGGGAAGAGAGAGAGAGAGAGAGAGAGACGAGGTTGTCCGAAAAATCATACACCTAATAATAATAGTAAAAATCCATGATAGTATACACGCCGAGCACCTGTACACGGTTTAGGAGGAGGGTCATAGACCTCCGATGTACGAATATTGTATCAACACTATCTCTCACGTGTGCTGTGCATATGTATATATTTACGAGGAAATCACGACGTGTGTCGGAAACACGGCAGGGAAACGTGTAGGCGTGTATAGGCTAGGACGGGTCGTCCCACACTCGCAGTCGACCCGACGTCGGCGTAACCGTCGTCGGGTACTTATGTCTGTGGCTGCTGCTGGTTCCGTACAAAAAAAGATAAACCGACAGAAACAGAGAAATAAATATCATCGAAATTATAAGCCGTTCACGACGACGACGCCAAGAACAGACATATAATATTATAATAACGCCAGATAAAAGAACCGCGCCGACGTACTATGTTTAAAATGATAACAATCATTAATTACGCACTAACGAAGGCAGAAACGATTGCATATTACTGAGACCGTCTAATGACGGGCACTTGTTAACGGTACAAAATCCTTTCGGTAATGAATACGACAAAATTACGGTTTTTATTGCATTAGAAATTTGCTTACTTTACATGAAAGTATGAAAGTTCTTTGATCATCAAGCACAAAGCACCCAGAATAGCGAACAAATATTAAGGATTTTAAAAACTATAAAAATTAAACGAAACCTAATTTATACACGAAATTAAAACAATGCAATTTAAGCTAATATCTGTACACGCATAAATATATAAGCCAATAAACTTGTTAGTAGTTGGAATGCGATGTATAACAATACATTTTATAGAAAATAAAGATTTTCAGTTTTTCAAATATCGACCGGAGCGCAATCAAATTGGTTTTTACAGAGGTTTTCATAAGCACGCATACATATTGGAACGTGCAAATATTTTCTTTGGACTATAAATAATTATTACGCTACAACATAAATCACAAATTTAATAAAATAAAATAAATTTATAGTCGTAACCTTGAATTTTAAAATGATTAGGTAATCTAATAAAAATAGCATAACTTATATACTATAAAGAACCTATATATTTTCGCATGTAAAATATTCACAACAATATAGTGAAATATGGATAAATGATACAATAATTACTTGGGTACTATATTATAACATATGAATTATATTAAGTAAAATATTAAGATATTAAGTAAACAAGATCATAATTTGTGTGCAATTATTGTAGTATTGTATTTTTTTTATATTTCAATGTAATTTACTCTAATGTTGTATTATAATTATTAATTAGTATTACAAGTATATAAAAAAACGTCGCTTTATCATTTAATCTCAACACAAACGTATTTAACGCTAGCAGTTTGCTTTTTTTTTACTCATAGGTAAATTTTTATTTGTAATATTACGTTGATTTAATGAGAAACCTGTGTAGGTACATCGCTGTTGGCCTTCTCTGCACGACTATAATATTACAGTAATGAATCAAACGCACGTCATTGTTTTCCAACCCAGACCTGTCCGTTTACGATAATCAAACTATAAATTATTTATACGGTTTATAGAAAATGAGCTTTTATAAATTAAAGTTCATTGTTATATTAGGTTTCTGTAAAGCTTTTACCGATTAAAAAGAGAAAGAGAGCTTTCTATATATATAATATATATATACATATATGTGTGTGTGTGTGTGTGTGTAAATAAATTCAAGTATATACAACCAAATACGGCTGAACATCGAAAGATAAAAGGTCGTTAAGGAATTTCAATTCGACTATAAGGTCGTTCTTCAAACAGAGAGCTCGAAGAGGGTTTTTTCGAGCAGTCGGAGTTTTATTATTATTTTATTTTGCAGAGGTCGAGACCTTTTTTTCTGGGTCGCATATACAGCTAGTGCACGGTGGCAGTTAATACAATTTTTATTTGAATATATCTACGCACTACGACGGTCAATATGACAATATATTACTACAAAATGATCCTACCGCTGATGAGCTCGGAAAAGTATTACGTGATTATATGATTGTTATGATAAAACTTATATTCAGTTAATTATTCTTGCATGCGTTTTAGTATACGAAAATTCATGAGGACCTGAAAAATAAGTATGCATGCGCATCATCAAAGACGTACACCTACACTTTGAAGAAGTATAATCATTAATCAGTGCTGGATTTACCAGGAATGCAGCAGCACCGAAACTGCAAGTAATTGGTTAATTCAGACTATCAATTTCATAATCAAAATGTTTAAGTGAATAAAATATATAACTTATTCAGAAGATTGAATGATTTTAAGGGATTAAAAAAACTTCGGAATATTTTTATTTTCCTTGTAAAAAATGGTACAAGCTTACTTTCATTTAATTTTGAACATTTATTAAACTTTTCTCAAGACTGTGAAAAAAAAATGTCAAATAGACATAACAAATGAGGTTTTTTGAAACGAAGATAAAAATATGTGTAATAGTTGACAGTTGAATATTCGTTGATTTATTTTCAAAATGTTAAGTTTGTTATTATACAACTATTACATCGCATTACAAGACTTGGATTTTTTTTTCAACTCCGTCATTTGAGACTTAGATCCGCAGAGTAAACCGACTACACCGGGGCCGGGACGTCGTTTTTCTACAATAAACGAGAGAATCTGTCGACACGGGGTGTACGTCTTCCAAGGCACTGCGTTATTCTGCAGGTGAAACCTCCGAGGAAAAAACCATCATGTCCCGTCAGCTGGCCTACGGAAACGTTAGCAGTGAAGCCGAAAAAACTCAAACTGTATAGCTACACACTGCAGAATATAGTGACACACATGCACACGCATTGGGCACGTTTCTTCTTTGACGTTACATCGTTTATCCCGACCCGGTGCACACAAACAACACCTGCCTGTCGCATTGTGCAGTATATATATATTGTACCACGTATAGACTATATATCTATACATCGTGATGCCGCCCTATTCCGAGGCCGGAAACGCCACCTCGCGCGCACTCGCCGGAGAATAAACAAACAGGGTATGTCGTTGTTATTTCACTGGAAATCGTTGAAAAACAACCAATTTATCAGGTGCAACTGCTGTGTCGAAAACTGGCGGTACACAATGAAAACCTTATCAGCACCTATTATAAATAGGTACAGGTACCTCACAAAAAAAAAAAAACGAACGACAAGAATGATATATTTTTTGCTTCAATTTAAAAACAACCGCCAGTGTATATAAATATATATATATATACCGTCCAAATAGCTAATATTTACAGGATTATATTTTGCCGTTATATCACACCAAAGTCGAGAAAATTACTCACGGAAAAAAAATTAATAATAATATGAAAAAAAGCAACGGGCATAGAAGAAAACGTTCATAGCTGAAAATATCTGTCGTCTTAAATTATTTATGTTGACTTATTGCTTTAAATATTATTGTCGAAAAGATATTTGCGCGCAAACACAATATCAATTACTACATTGACTCACTCCGATTAGTATACAACAATATAGCGGATCACTTGAAGTGATTAAGATGCAATTGACGAACACTCGACATTTTGTTTTAAGAAAATATCTTAATACAGCCTCAACAAATGTATGTGGATTGGAATACTTATAACTTATAAGTTATTAGTTAATCTCAATAATAAGTAATAGCACGCTTCGACAGGAAATAATAATAACGATAATTAGTCAAGTGCTTAAATTGTTGACAGCAAATGGTATATATTATGTACTTGAAAAACTCGCAACATTAAACATTTAACAATCTCCATTTGTCAAATATCTAAGTGCCAATGAAATACGAAGTAAATTATTTAAAAATTCCAATTACAAATATGTTCATTAAGCACATATATGTATATAGAATGTGGTTTGTGAAGATATATTATGATTTTGTAAAAATATTTCAACAGTGCTCGTTGTTGCATACCGCAGTAAGGAAACAAAATCAGATAAATATATATGTACCAGCGCGGCGTAGTAATAATAACTACTGCAGCAGCGATCATACCACGTGATTCGTGAAAAGCTACGGTATGTATATGCGTTTATGGCAACACTTGTTCCGTTTCGTTTAGTTTAAAATTATGTTATATAAGTGTGTGTGTGTGTGTGTTAAACTATTTTATTATATGGTTATTAAGCTAGTAGAAAACAAAACGTATGCGAGTAAGGAAAAAAAAACACGTCGACGTTATATTATACAGCAAATGTAAAATATAATCATTTCGAATGTTCACATATATGCAGATCACCAGCTATGATAGTAAAACTGTATTCTTCTAGATGGAAATAAAAAAAAAAATGTTTTTCCATAATACGAGCGCTGCACACACCTGAATACTAATAAGTAATAATACAGTTGTAGTCATATAATATGTAGTAGATGTAATAGTATTCGTGTGTTACTAAACCGTATTTTCTAAATAATCTAAATGACCAGATTACGAATCCGGTGCAGTGGTAATATGCAAGTAATTCCTTTTCGTCGTATATGATATTATAGTTTATAACACATAACTTGAAGCTTAGGTGTACCAGAAAACTAAGCATTGGATCAAGATACATTTTTGGCTACAACAACCCCACGTACGGCTGACTATATTCTATATCGTACTTAGACTATACTATTTAGAATATTAATGGACATTAACACATTTTTGAATACATTTTAGAAATTTAACTAGTTGCGTTATCTTTTTCCTTATATGTATCGCCTATACCAACACTTCAAGCTACAGTGTTGGTTAAATTATTTTTAGATATTAGAATGCATTGAATAAATGATAAATGACAGTTTATTTTTTAAAAATAAACTTAGAAACTCTGAAATCGGAGAAGATACATTTTTTCATTCTTTAATTTTTATGGCTTTTAAATAGTAAACATGAAAAGGTGACTTTAACTTGGTAATACTTAATTACATTTTTTTAAAGCTTCTAACTGTAATTTTTTACTAGAAAAAGACGAATATCCTTTTTGAAATATTTATTTGAAATCTTAAAAATTGTGATTCATTCTTTTGCTTGTAAACCGAAGTAGCAAAATAAAAACGTATATGTATAGTACCCAGTTCGACTACACGGCGTGCGCAATGCATAAGTCGTAGGTACGAACGTATGACACGTTCGGCCAGTAATATTACGACAAAATACAATAATACTATTGTGGGGACTACGTTATTATAGGTACACCTACTCGCAGCTGGTTAATATAAAACGACTGGTCGGTATGCGATGTATGTTTAATATATTATCATTTATCACAAATTTACAACGTCAAAAACTATTGTCGAGAAGAAAATAAAAATCCGAGTGGGACGATAATTGTTTTGAGATGATGACCGGTGAATTACCTCTACGACGGTTAAACTATTTTAGAAAATTAACGAAATTTATGCCGAAGGCTGAAATAGAAAAGTGTTATATTATAAGCTTATTATCATAATAATATTACATTTGGTTGTTCTAAAATTAATAGTATCACACGCGAGCCGGTCGTTTGCAGAGGTTTCATAACTGCGTTATAATATCATAAACGTGGACCCGGAGCGCGTGTTATGATGTATTGCTCTAAAGTATAAACGCGCGTGCTTGCGTGTGTCCAAATTATAATACTCGTCCGAGTGTGTGTTCATAAAACCATACACACCCGTGGTATCCACTAGAACAGGTTAGCGTATAGCAGTAGGCAATACAAGTAAGTTTTAACATTTCAAATAGTATTATTATGTATAAGAATCTTTTATTATTAATTATTATTATTTTTTTTTTCAAAAGCGAAACACGAAAATCACACGAATGGAGCCGAATGCGTCGGTCGGTCGTGATCACGAGAATAACAGTTCAACATGAGGACAGGTTCGGTCGGCCACTCGAACACATCATCAACGCACTTATATCCGTTGTTGTTGTTATTATAATTATTAAATACAACGATAATACTAATATCGAGTAATAATTATCGCTCATTATTCATTTTACATTAGAACACCGCAGCACTAAATAGTCGACTATTACCGAACACACTGAGTCGTTGGACGCGGAGTGGACCACTACGTTTCGAAATAATATGTTACGGTCGCCGGCGTTTATTACCGATTTACCAGAACATTGTGAACGGAAAACGCTTAATAGTTTTCCACGAATCTTTAAAAAGTAGCCGTGATTTCGAATATATAATTGCGTTATACGGAATAAACACGAAAAAACATTACTGGATGTCTATGCCTTTATGGTAAAACTTTTCTCGAATACAAATATGCACTTCGATTACTCGACACACTTTTTAAACACCAAGTAAACAGATCGCAACGATACCGAACGGGCGTGAAAATAGATATATCGAATTTCGGACTGGTGTAAAATGTGAACGACATCAAACGACGAAAAATATACGTGTAGGCGTACGTATATATATTTTACCCTATATTTTATCCAAATATTCCCTGAAATATTTTACTAGCAGATGCGCACGTGTCATGTTTCTTCGCGCGTTTGCGCAACACTATAGAGTGCCCCTAGACATACCAAAAACGTTATCAAAACGCGATCGCTTGTAATGTACGCACGGCACGGTGTACCTATGAGGTCATCAACTTCTTCGGGCGTGGGTAACGCGACGACGACGACGTAACGGACACGACGCCGAGGTCTATTATCAACAACATAATAATGATAATATTATTATTATTATTGTCTCCATTGTGTGCGGCCGCTGCATGCATATGAGACGTATAACCGTATATGGGTACTATACTATGTATGTATGTATACACAACGTTATACAAACGTTACACGTTTATGGGAAAGGCAATATGTAACTATTATTATTAGTGCTTCAGGAATGAATTTGCGAAATGTAATGATTGTTCCACAATAACCGACAATTAGCCCGAAATGATGTGCGAGCCCTTGAAAAAGTCACCATCCCTACGCCATAAAAAGGGTAGGACGAATACACAGTTTAATAATAATAAGTAAAACGTCGTTAGATTCGAGAACAAATTTTACCGTCGGCAACGTAACCTAAATGTAAGCTCGTAAATCATTCGGTTTGATATTTTACGACGGAAAATGCAATTTTACCGCGGTAATCGACTTTGGGGGTTGTGTCGGGGAAAAAATATCGTATTATATTAGTCAACATCGATTTCTCGCCGGCGCGATAGGTATTCGCAACACCCAGCGACGGCAGCATAACATATTAAACTGAATACTACGTTGCGTGCTTGTAAATAATTTAACTACGAAAACTATGATTATAGTTTTAATACAATTAGACTTCTCCGAAAAAGCCATGTCCTATTCGCAGTTACGTCCGGTGAGGCAGTCACCGCGGTGCATCGGATACGTCTTCTAAACGTCCATTAAAATTTATGAGACTAGAATACATGTCACGGAGGTATAAAAATCATGCAAAAAAAAATCTCAAAGAATAGAATAAAAACAAAAGTGATTTGCGAGACGATTTCCTTGAACTAAATCGAAAGTCACAAGTTACATAGGAATTAGGTACGCGGCGTTATTGTAACTAATATTACTCATTATTTAAAACAATATCATTATTAATATTAGTTATTACACTGTACCTACACACAGCGGCACATCATCCACCCATAACGTCGTAACGTACTCGTATTTGGTAAAACAAACGATCAGCCCGCTGTATCGGTAAGTTTTTCGTATGTTGACACAGTATTATTAAAATGTATAATGATCGTCGGCCGCGGGAGGTGGTATATATTGCGACGTCGTATATAATAGGGATTCAATGAGGTTAATGGATACAGTATATTATTATGAAGATCGATTACGATTTGATTCTAAGTTTCCATTGGTCTATTAGCTTTTGAAATTATTTCTAACAGTAAAGTGTTTCGTAACGTGCTTATACGTCGTCGTATTTTTTAGGGAGAGGAAAAAGAGCAAAATTAATTCCTACAAAAAAATATTGCACAATTAACTGCACATAATATAGTAACGTTACTCACCCTTCCCATGTAGTATCTCCGATAAGCTTTTGCTGTGTCGTCGGTCTCGATTTTATTGTTCCACGAACCTGCTCCACCGGAAGCAGTGGGCTCGTATTCATTTTGATCCTGGCCGTCGATCCAGAATCCGCCACCAGTCGGTAAAACAATGTTTGGATACGGTTTGGGACCTTTTAACGTCTCTTCCAAAAGTTCACGGGACCCGTTGCCCGCCGCTTCTGGCGCTGGCGCGCTACTCGTCCGATCATCTCTAGACGTCTGTAACAAAAAGCACGATATCCACGATTAATTATAATTATAACATAAGAAGAATATTATACAAAGAAAAAATGTAACATAATTGTATTTATAAGTCCATTGGCATAATTAATTATTGTTTTAACTATGTTGTTGTTATTATAATTATTATTCGAGTTATTTCAGAAGGACTCGAATATAATGTATAAATTACAAAAAAGAAAACCTTGAAACCTGCGTTGTACGCATTATAACCTAAAATTATCCATCCATCCAAGTACTATGTTCAAAATTGAATTAACTGTAAAACAAATGATTAGTACGAGTCGGATTGGACATTTGAAGCGAGTGGTGCGCGCACCATTATAGTATATAATAATCAAATATACCGACCAACCCGTTGGCCTTGTGACTTGTGCGAATAGTTTTCATTAAGCATCCCAGTAAAAATCCATGTTAATTAACATTTATTTTTTGACGCATTACACCCTAGTTTATCTCTCGTCTTTGTTTAATACGAGACGAGTTGTTTTTCAATGTTATTATCCTTTTAAGTAGGTAGGTACGTATTTATTTTTTGAAATTGTATTTTAATTTTTTTTTTTGAACATTCGACATTAAAAAATGCAAAACAGTAAGATTGTTAACCGAAAATTCCCCACGAAACCGGTGAATAAATGTATCTAACATTAAATACATTACACGCCATACATATTTCTAGTGTAGTTCGTATAAAAATGTACTATGGGAATAAAAAGCAACAAAGATAATATTATTAAATGTACACAACAGACCCCTGGTTACTAGACCGTGAGCTCGATTTCCTGTGTAGCACAGGAAACCCAGGTACTTTGGTCAGATAAAAAAGGTAAGTGAGTTATGAAGTTGTTGCTATAGTATTCCATCTATGTGTTATTTAATACCCCAAAAAAATAAATAACTATTATTTTTATCCCCCTTTTGGTAATTTATAAATAAAATGAAATGTTTCTGCTAACAAAAATATACACCAAATTGTTGTTTACCAAAATATTTTTAAATAACTAATCGTGAATATTTATTATTTAACAAACTTATGTAAAATTCCATTGGTATAAAACATAATTATTCTATAAATAAACATCTTGCACCAGTTTATCATTATTCATTACCTATTAAACAAGATGAAATAAATACATATATATATATATATATATATATATATATTATAATATTTTGTATATAATTTAGTTGAAAAGGTGAATAGATAATTCAAGTATGCGTGAGCATTGAGCATGAAATTAGATGTATTATTAATTTATTTTAATTGAGAAAAGTGTATTGTGAATGAAATGATTTAAATTTAAAACCGTGTACTGTATACACAATTAGAAATTAATATAGTTGGATAATATAATTGAATTCCTCACACACAAATAAAAAAGAACAACTGATGTTTTTACGTCATCAATGAAGAAACCGGGAATGAATCTATACATGAAATATTTCAAAAATCTTTCGAAAATGTTTTCAACTAAATAATATTATACAGGAGGTACCTATAAATTAAACGGTATAGCATCATTATAATAACGTATACCTACGTAAAGTATTATCTTAATATAACCATCCGAAGTTTTGCGAAAATAAGGCATATGATAATGATAAAACATATACATATAAAACCTATACACAAACTCATGCCAATCAGACTACACGTAACTCGAAACTGATAAATTTTTTTCAATGAAAACCTTCGTTGGATGTTTACCGCAGAACTGCAGACGCTTCTTTCCTTTTTTTCGCTATATATATATTGTATTGCGAAACTACACACAAGGTCTTTTGAAATCTAAACGTCCCCTATAGAAAGCCGTGTAGGAGGGTGGTTATATTACACAGTGATAGAGAAAATGTAGTCGCGGTAGTGCAGACGCGGGCGCGATGGAAGGAGATATGCACATATCATAACGACCGTTGAATTATTCATGGCCCACGCGTAATCGTCACCAAGAAATATTATTTATACTGTTCACCAATAATTGTCTATACACCGTATTGTGCAATTGGCACACAAATTATGATTCCAATAACCGTTTGTATTATTAACACATATCGTGGCGAAAAAAATTAAATAAACAAATAAAATTCACGTACATTATAAACGCATTTAATATTATATTTTCAAGAGTACAATACTAGATCGGTACACGGTATACAAGCATATTACGTATACCTTTCCAATTTAGGGAAAACATTATTATAATATTATGCGTGCAAGCACCCGCTGCCACTATCGCGGTACATCGTCTGAAGACTGCTGTAAATGTATATGAATTGCGCAGTTGGAAACCGAGAAACGCCACCGCATAAAAGAAACAAATATTTATGGCGACGGGGGTGAGGGAGAGAACGAAGGATTTTAATAAGACGACATCTGGATAGCGATGCTGAGATTGTGCAGTGTATATGATTTATGAAGCTTGGATAAACGAAATTGTTCCTATATCCTGAAAGAAATATATGAACAAAAAAACGTACCTAAGTATATCGAGCAAACAAAAATATTTCTTATTCGGCTTCTGTACGATTTTTTCGACGCTTTGTGGCTTAATAAGAAAAGTTTTTTCCACATCCATTACTGATGATTGTCTGTCTGCTCGACAAAGTATTTTATAATTTATGTAAGAAAAATACATTTTTTTTTTATTATTTTATACATCATTATTTCTAACACATCTATGAAATCGTTTTTTGAAAAGAAAAAATAAGCATAATTTTACTTTAGGTATACAATTCCGACCGTTTATTTAAAGTATACATTTTACACATGAAAATATACGTTATTAAAACTGACACGTTCAATGATCCAGAACCTCAAAATACCGACTATATCGTATTTTGTGTATGTATGACATTTTATAGCAAAACTGTATTATTTCAAAACCCTACGCACTACAGAATAGGAACTAACTTTGGCTGGTTTTAGCAATTGAATGAGAAAATACTTTTGAACAATATGGAATAGAGATGTCTATGATCAGCGTTTTATTGTTTTGTATTATTATTTTTATCGAACGAACAACAAAAAAACGTAATGTTGTCTTTATAAATGCGTTATTCTAGAACTTTAGTCACATGCATCACAAAACAGATAATGATATCGAAGTTAAACTAGCAGTAATACTAGACTATACTAGACTATAGTAGGAGGATGACAGTTGCCGGGAAACTGATAACAGCATTAAAGATAATTCACTCTATTCCGGAACACGGCAACCGGAAATTGAATTGATTTTCTCTGTTGATGTTAATATGTAGTTCGGCGGTAGTCTAACATAAATAACATGATTATTTACCGATAGCTGGTATACTCGTATTTTATATGGCCGTACATTAATTGGAATGCTCAGGGCATCACGAATCACGATACGGCGCGCATTGATCGCATCTCGGTGCAAGTACAATTTTTAATTATTTCAAGAAACTTCTGAAGAATTGTTAGTACAGATAAATTCAAAATATAATATTATATATTTTATGCGACATAAAATGTACGAGGTAATACGATTAATAAAACGAAACTCTTTCAACAATGGGATTTGGTTGTCTAGTATATTAAATTTACTTCACGGATAACTGTATAAATTATAAAATTTGGTTAGACGTTAAGAACATCACAAAAAGGAATTAGTCCCTCGAGAACCCCGCGTACTGTGTACACTGTACAGTTAATAATTCATTTTAATCTCCGTACGTTGAATTCGTTTTCTATATTTACCATTTTATTTGGTTGAAAACGGTTTTCACATATAATATGTTTAAAAGTACCGAAATAATTCGTGTGCTTATATCACAGTAATATTATAGTAAAGTTATACAATAATCAAAAGTAAATTATACCGATACTTTCTGGTTAAGCACTTTAAAAAACTGTACTGAAACCAATCAACATACGGCGGAAATCGGTGAAGACTGCAAGATGTTTTCCGGATGCCCATGCGCGCAAATGACGAACGTCTCTGATGTCCTTTAGTAACCCATGAGCGACAAGTCTCTCGACCCAAGGGCTAATAATTATGTCACTTGATACTATATAGGCAAGAACATTGACCGCCCAGATGAACTGACGGTTTCCTTCTGTTTCTCCTACCGGACATGACTTTATTTTACTTGTATTTTATAGCCTCATGCGCAAATATATTATGTACAGTACAGTTTTACATTATTTGCCCGAAGCCTCAAGTGTCGGATTTCTACGTGTGCTGTATAAACAACCGGTCTGTTTTCGATCGACTAAATATGCATGAAATGCGACAGATATACTGATGGTACGCGCCAAATAGTCTGACAGGTAAAATAATGCGTAAAAAAACACTAATAAAAACCATTTATTTCAAGGATTCATAGGTATGACTATACACTGCGAACTACCAATGAATCACATCTGTAGCACCCACCATATTATTTTTTTATTTGCTCTCTGCAGTTGGCGAAATCTACCAATACGTTTATTTACAAAAAACCTTTCACGATATTTAGTAGTAGTGGTTTGCCACTCCATTGGCTTTCTCTAAAATCCCAATAGGTACTAATGATAATTCGTTTCTTTCTTTTTAATATCGTTTCTCTTCTTGTTCTTTTACGGCTCAAACACACACACACTTCTCTCTCTCTCTATCTCTCATTCTCCATAAATATAACACCTTTATATTTTTATATATTATATCCAATACTTATGCGTTTTTGTTATTATTTGTTGCGAGTTGTTTGTCGTTCTAGTTCGGTGGTCACCACGCGAGTGAGACCACATCGTCGCCATAATAACAGCAGAGCCAGAACGATGAACAGCTTCTGTGCGAGATATACGACAATGGTGAGAATCGAAACGTGAGAAACGCGCCACCGGTGTAGCTGGGAAACGATGGCCGGATACGCATTACTCTACCGCCGCCCGCTACTAAATAATGTGTATTATAATATTATGTATAGGGGTAAACAAACGGGAGGATACGACGATCACACTGCAGTTAATAGTTTTATAGTTCCGATTTGAACTGACGTAAAGTGAACTCGCGACGCAAATGTTCGACAGTTCAAAATACATCAGCTTCAAGCACTCTCGATACCGGAAACACTGGAGATGGTAGCGTGAAAAATGCACATTATTCAGTGTATGTAATGTTTATAAGTATATTACACGTATTACCGCGCAATCCTTTGAATCTACTGTGAACATGGTTTTATCATATTCGAAATGATTCGCATGAAACGCTCCACTGTTTTACTCGTTTATATATCTATTTTAATCTAATATTTAGAATTTCGAAAACAAATTCAGGTCGAGAGTGATGGATTTATACATGTATATATACATGTTGGTACTTCGTACCTACATAATGCATACCACCTAGGATAATTTATGTGTTTCCTCATCCGCTATTATTACTACAGCCGGCGTACCGCAATGTTTGATTACACTCGTCACGAATACGGTCGGTGTACGTAGGAGATTGTATGTTGCTGTGTAGGTGCTTTTACCTGCTATACGGTATTACGGTTGTACAGGTACTATACGTGTGACAATAAACGAAAAATGTCAGGCGTCAGTCGTTGGGTCGTGTACATAATATATAAGTGCCAAGTGGTGACACAATATATCGTGCTCTTTACTGGGTTTTGCGGATTGCTGGATAAGCGATTTATCACATTAATTAGGTATATGGAAAACCTTCAAACGTATTTGCCTGCATTTGCAATTTTAATTTTTAAGAAATAAAATGAAATATTCCCCACTAAAAATAAACAAATATACATAATGTATAATAATATATAAATATATTATAGCCAATTCATATACTTTTATCTTACGATGGTTAAAATTCGTTTTTCAGTTTATATAGTTTATATTAATTATGTTCATATTAAATGGTATCAAAATCTCAATACGTTCTCGGCAACTCTACAAGTTTTTTGTGTATTATACAACGAAACACGATAAAACGATAACAAGTATACAACCCGTTAAAAGCTTTGTATATATCCATTCGCATTCTATGTACCACAATATATCAGATATCACAATGTCTGTAACTCTAATCAATAGGTCCACGTTACACAACCATGGATAATATAACGATATTTTACGCTTAACCCGTCTCATACAAACCATTAATATATTAATATAGATAACATATTGATATGTACCCAAATGATACACAGTAAAAGTTAAAACCATATAGGTACTTGCAGAATACTAATCCAGAGGTATAATGAACTGTCGGCGTTAACTCACTACCGAACAAATAGATTACCAAGAAAGGATTTTAAACATTTATCGACTCGTTATATTATCTATCCTAGTGGCTAGTATATCTATAAAATACAAATATAGCAATATAGTTTTCTGCTGTTAAGCGCGCGTGCGGAAGATTAACCGGCATCGAAATCAAAATGACAACGTCATTTAATTACTGATGAGTCGCGGAACAAATGAAACGGTCATTTTCATCCCACACTCAGCCGTGATTGACGGGCAGAAAAGTACACGTTTTCGGGGAGGAGGGTGTGGGCTTGATGTATATGATTCGATTAATCGCGCAACAGTATACCATTACCATATTATATTATAATCCACCCGGAGTGGCTGTTGCAGCCCTAGTTAGATGCGTCAGGATCCGTTAAGGGGTGGATCCAGTGTTTAAAATTATATTAAACGCATCGAGGGAATCGTTAAGCGTCGCAAAGCGCACATCGGACGGGTCACGGAGTGTGCTGCGATGTAACCGCGGTAAATATATGTTATACCTGGATTAGTCCTTTGATGTGATCCGAGCTCTGGCTGTGCCGGCTTCCTTGCCTCTCACGCCACTTCAACACCCCCATAACCGAATGAATCCAACCCGGAGACGAATCGTGGACGTCCACGCAGGACGTTTGCCGTACCGTTTTCGACGCCGTCGTGCGTGCGCGACGAGCACAAAGTTATCGCGCGGCGGACACGACCGAACGAAACACTAAGTAAACACTAAGTAATCCGAGAAACTGCAATCGCACACCGCGCACGTGGGTAAACAGGTATAGAAAAACCGAATTCGAATTAAATCGAAGGAGACGCCGTCCACAGCAGGGCAACAACGACGAGCTTCGGACGGCGAACGAACGCGTTGACGTGTCCGTACGGGGAACGTACGCGCGCGGAGGACACCGGTCGGGTAACTAGACCAGCCGGCACGAGTGCACGACCAACCCGCCGTCGAAGCGGATCGCCGCCGCCGCCGCCGTCCCCTCCACCGGTGGTGACGGTGTAGCAGATAAAACTTCGACCGGTCGCCGTTGCCGTCAGCCGTACAGGTAAACGACGACGTGACCCGCCCCTCCCTCTCCCCGCAAAACGCACGCGTGGGCGGCCGACCGGCGATTGACACACAAACGTTTAATTGCGCTATTGGTGTGTATACACGGTATACGTGTTATTATCGAATCCCCCGTGGTCGCGGATACAGTTCGATAGGATTGCAAATTATGCGTGAAACGAATGGGTAAAATAACTCGCGCACAATCGAAAGTGCGAAACTAATTTGACGATATTGTTGTTAGGTACTGTTATTATACCACCGTACTATACATATTTTATACCGCGGTATACGCGCATGCCCCGGTCACGACACGTTAACGACTGTATACCGTTGACTGCGTGCGATATTGTTATTACGTGTACATTAACTTATCAATCAACAACCCTGTGTTTAGGTGTATCATTACGTTGCAGCCCAGGTGAAAGACAATCGTAATATTCGTACAGTAACCACGCGTGCAGGTAATTATGTAGGTCACATGCGCGTGGGTAGCCCGATGATAGGCTGTTGCAATACCTACTGTTTTACTTGATTATCGTACACGGCAAACTATCGTATCTCGATAAATACCATCAGCTTATTTAGAAAATAAATAACATCGAGTACAGGGTTTTGTGTGTCACGACGCGAAGAAAACTCGTATAACTCCAGTAGGTGGCCGGTACAATAGTTAGATTTGTTTACCAGTACACACAACGATAATATCACGAGACACGAATTTAGTACCTATAATCTCGTGGCATTCAAATTATGAGTATGGTCGTATGGATAATAACTAATAAACGTGCAAATTAATTGTACACTAGTCACTAGTATCGTCTACAGTCTACACTGTTCGATACCATATTCCAATAGTGAAACTAACGACAGATGAAATGACACTGCAACTTGAAATTATTGCTTGCGCGGACGGTTGATTTAAATGTATTCTCTAAAATTGAATGCAAGCGTCAGTGAAATATCAACCGGGGTAACTCGTAATAAAACCCGATGAACCCCTATACGCATACCACAGCGTATATTTTATATATTTGTCTGAAACGTAAAGTCTCGAAGGTAAACGTATATACAGAGTAAATGCCAAGAAAATAATGTTGGTGTTATACGGTTAATATGCGTGGTGGACGGAGAGAGAAATAAAATATAATTAATTATCGGCAGATCAAGTGCCGGAGTAGCAGGACATAATTGCACACGTTTTAAAACTGTGATGGATAAAATATTTTACACGTCCCGACCATAGAAATACACGGAGCGCGGGTAACCCTCGTCGCACATTTATCGGACGGTCGCGAAAAGAGTTATACCAGTATTCTATACTATATATATCGCTAATAGATCCTTCTGGCGTACCGCCAGATTTTCGTGTTTTGTATTTTGTTCCAAGCCCATTTTTTTTCGCGCGCCAGTCACCGATTAGGGGTTACTCGCAGCTGCAGTGCTGTGTATATTTTTTAATCTCGAAGGACCTATGTACTTGGACGGAGAGGGGATGTCCCCTGCAGTAGGATCGAACCGCACACACCGGTTGTACATATTATTATATATATACGCGTACACGACATGCGTTCGACAACAATATAATGTAAATGCATCCGCATATACATATTATAATATATATAAAATATATACAAGTATATACCGTGTACAATATAATGAATACGGCGATGTACGTAGCGTTTGAATAATCGATATGGCACGCGCGCGTGGCTGAGCAGCAATGGTTAAACGCAAAAATCGTGAATCACAGCTTATATATTACATACCTAAATGAGATATATATATATTGTGCGCAGTGCACGCGTTACCCATCACCGCTGTGTATGCTATACACTATATAGTATAATACGCTGACCTACAATATGCATGAGCATGACATACGATAGATAAACACGGCGAGCGTGTGTTTTGTGTTTGTGTGTGTAAGTGTGTGTGTGTGTGAGCGCGTGCGGGTGTGTATGTGTCTTTGCGGTACGAGTTTCTCACGGTAGCGGTGGGATGGGTGACGAGACGAGGCGAGGACGTGCGTGGGAAAAACGCTACTTGGAAAGCTCGTCGTGCGAGATTCGTTTATTCATAACGCACCCCTGTTTTGAACCCATGTATAGCAGGGTTCACTGCACCAACCGAATGTGATGGTGGTATTACACACAACATTTAAATCCTTGCGCGCGGTTGTATTTTTGTAATATGTATTTAAAACCGTGTTTTCTCATTAACACGTTGATAACACTACATTTTATTTTTTTTCTTCGTAGCCATCCAAAATGTGTCACAGTTTCATTACTGCTACAGCAGTAATTTTTTCAGTAATATTATTAATTATTTATATCATTTTATCATTATTTCATATAGTGTAGACTTCTATTAAATTAGATTGTATAACTTTTTCGGTTTCCCCAAAGGTTAGTAAGAGCACACAACATAACGTGTGGCTTTAATTTTCAAATACGAAAACCTATGGATGTTTTATTTTTATTTTGTTGAAATATGAAGTAATTTTATTAAACGAGTATTTATATTCAAATCATAAAAATAATAAATTATTAATAAGAAAACAACGTCAAGACTGTGTCTAAAAAGGTTTAAGAATTTCTTCGATTATTTACCATCAACTGTTTATAGTTTATACGTCTTCTAAATTAATTTTAACAAACCGTTTCTAAAACTATTAAGTATTACAAACAATACATTATTCAATAGATAGTGGACATAATAGCAATACAACATATTGAATATATGGTATTGGGTTTTGGCTTTAAAGAATGTGAATATTTCATGGCAAAAAAACCAACCAACTAATTTGCTGTGCGTACTGTATACAAAACGTGTTATAGCAGATATATCCATGTTTCTCCCACCAATTCAAATCGTGACAAAAACCGTTCGACTTCATCCGTGATTATAATACCTCATCATGTTTAATAGGTTATTGTCTGTCATTCATGTCTTAAGCATGATGGTAATTTTTTTCTACTTCTATGATAAATCTGCCGTCACCTGAGAGGTTATGTGCGAGCATAAATTACTTCCTATATTTTAACTTTTAACACAATACATGTTATGCATAATATATATAATAATAGGTAATAATATATGCATCACTTGTAAGTTGTAGAGTAAAATCTAACTGCATGCGTAACACAATGATCCGGCTCATTGAGTTTATTGGAGAATTATCGCATAACTTCGAGTGCATCTACCTATATATAATATACTATTGATGGCAACACAATATACTATATTCTATATCGGGACTATAATAGAGTTATAGGTATTTATTTCCACCTACCACCATTTGTATAGTGACATTGTATAGTGCGTTATATCATCAGATGTGTACAGCTATTGTTTTTTTTCCACCAAACGAATAATAATTATATAAATACGATGTACCGTTGTAAAACAGTTTTATGTTTATGTTATATGAATATAATTTACATATGTAAACAAAACTAACAGTTTTGTTATGATTTGAATAGCAATACTCGTATATACAAATCTTATATTCAATATTCGTTGATCGATTGATTGATAAAACGCATATACGATTTGACGTGTAAATAACGATGAACGATGGTGTACTTAAGTACGACTATAATGTAAGCACGTGCACACAATATTATTATAACCACGCGTTACCATTAAAAACTAAAAAGTGTTATTATGTATTTATAGTAAATTGATTTTGTAAGTAAAGATATTATGATTTAATCTGTATACACGATATAACAACACGTGCCAAATATAAATTATCTCAACGAATTTTGAGCACGTTCCTTATGCACCGCCGCAGTCGTTCAATATATTAGTTGATGTTAAGTAAAACCTTCCAAAACGTGATCGCAAGTAAAAGCGTCCTTAGATAGGCTATTATATACGAGTACGTATAGTGGTACAGTGAAGTATAATGTATGATTCCAATTATACTCCATTTACTAATTTTTAACCAATATATGCTTCTCAGCGTTTGTTTCTGACATCTAATTTAAAATATAATAATTTCGTAACCTGCAGGCGTATGTATAAAACGATAGTAAATAAAATAAACTAAATGTTCAATCAGAAATTTGGGAAAATAATAAATTAGTCGTCGTATTGGTATGAAATACATATGATGAAAAAAATTAACGGCTAGAGCAAAACTTATGAATTTTTAACACTGGTAATTCAAAACACTGAATATATATGCTTGACAAGCATTCCTTGTCTATAATTTTAATTCTTAGAATAGAAAGAAGAAATAATTAGTTCTTCAAAAATTCACCAATTTTATGAAGCGAAATATAAACGTTCCTAGCAAAAAGTTAAGCTTATATTATTTCGTTATTTTATCAATTTTTATTCAAATCATAAAAACTACCGAGAAAATGGAAAAAATTATCTGGCTCGATTACTATATGTTTCCAGTTTCCTATATTAATAGTTACTAATATGCTATAGAAACATTTTAATAAAAGATTTATAACCCAAATACTATTTATTGCAAAGTTTCACTCGAAATTGAAAACAAACGTTGCAAAAAAGATTTAGGTGCTAAAGTATTTTGTACCGTCCTGCATTATACAAGTTAAACAATTAATTTGAATAAACAGTTTACAGCTATATATTCCATGAAATATTGAATTTTAAACAATTTTACAGTAAAACTTATAGGTATCGAACTTTTGCAATTGTAATTTATTTTCACAAAATAAATATTATATACTAATACCAAGAATGTTTTTAATCACTTCACCTGGAATAATGTGATTAAATACATTTTTAAATTCCGAATAAAACTACAAAATAATAAAAAAATCATATAAAAATATAATCACAATGTTGTAGTTCTTAATTTAATCAGCTAAATTAGTATTACTAAAAACAAAATAATGTGTACGTAATAAACCACATGGCGAAGAAACAAAACGGAATCGTTTCAAGCTGAAATACATTAGTATACGCGTACCTATAATGGTAAAATATTAATATGTATATTTTACCGGATGAAAAAAAGAGTTATATAAATTATAATTTATTAATTTGGTTTAGTGAACTGTACATTGAAAATGTACATAAAATACCGTCCGATTTATACAATACAAACGTAAACGTGTGTTTACGTAGACAGACGTATTTTCTGCGAACATTACAAACAATGACGTAGATATGGTAAAACTGTAAAAGTATATCATATTCTGATATTCATATACTCACGCAGTCGTGTAACCTATAAATTTTATATAATTATTTTGTGGACTCCTATATCGTTTTTTCCGTCGTATTGTTTAAAACTGATAAAACCATGAAGATTAAATAATTGCAGTTGCAAGTTGCAGTTAAATAATAATAACAACAACTTTTGTTTGTTTCAATGAAGTCGATGTCGGTACTGAGATTTCTAAGTATAGGCAGTCGGTTAGATAATATTGAAATAAAGTATATAATTACCCTAAAAAATAAAATTAAAAATATACACCGATAACTGATAACATTGTTGTAAACTTATTTTAAGAACAGTACACCGAAATTTGTATAGTTATAATAGCTCTTATGTGATAATTATTGTCAACTTTTTATCTTATTTTACTTGTTGTTTTCTTTTCCATTAAGTTTGCGAGAAAAAAAAAATTCGGTTTTGTAATAAGAAGTATAAAGTCTAGATGCAGTGCGTTAGTGTAATTACTGCAGAGTTTATACAATAATGCGTTAGTAAACATAATCGCTTTTATTTTGCACTAAGTTTAGTATAATATATACTAGTTTTGGAAAAGTTTAGAAGTTAAAATAATGGTTAAAAATAAAGGTAGATAAAAAATATTTTATTAAAATTAATTTGTCAATACAACGTTGTTGTTATTATACATAAGGTGGGTATTCAATTTTCAACGATTATGGTTTTCAAAAGACCACTTAGGGGGTAGAAAGAAAAAAGTTCGAAATAAATGACGCGTTACCATGAAAATGTAATGGAAAATAAAGCCTGAAAGTAACGGTTATAGCACCTTGTGGTGGACGACGATGAACACGTGGCACTCCGAGGTCGAAAACATTACTTTTATTCTATATATTATACGTATGAGCTCGATCCACATACTCTATGTTCACACGGAACGTTAATTTACGCTATTAAATACACATATTTCCTTGCTTTTCCCACAATCAGTGACATGAACAAGAGTTGCTGAGACTCAAGTTTTTGAACGCATTTAGAATGTCTTGAAAATCCAAAATGGATTTTGAAAGAACTTTTTAACTCTGATAGCATGATAATGTTTAACGAGTTTAAAATATGAGTTAAACCAATATTATTTATTTATTGATCAACTTGTTCTTAAACTATTACTGACTCAGATCAAAGAAAATATAATGGCGATAATCACCACTGGAATAAACGCTATATTTATGTATTTATGTATAATTAAAATAACAATTAACTTATATATACAATTAATTAGGAGTAACAACAAATTCGCTTTTACACATTCACGCAATAAGCTTTATTAAATTTGTTGTCACAAATGAAGAAATAACTTATCAGTGCAGGTATACGTACACAAGCTGCAAAAACAAAAAGTTGAAGTAAATTAAGTCGGTAAGTAGTCATCCCAATTCGTCGTCCACACGTCTTGACTTGTATTTTGCAATTAATGAATAGTATTGGTAGTTGGGCTCTGTACTCGTATAATTTTAAGCTGGAGCTGAATTATACTATTTACACATGACTGCAGTGGAAACAACTAACTACCGCACGTGCGTGGTTACGCATGAACACGACAGTATGATAGCTGATGTAGGTACCTACGCTACTACGCTAGTAAGTGAAAAACACGGACGGCCGTGGGAAAACGACATTCAAAGGTATCGATGCGCACTGCATGACTGCTGCACAGTGCACACAACTACATTACTCGCGCCTCACATGGTCACACGTGTATATTACATTATTATATTAATTTCGACAATTGTATTACAACGTAGATAATATTATATCTATACACACATCATGTTCCCTCAAAATTACATTAACGAAGGAAAAAGAAGTAAGTACCGGTGAGAGAGAGGGAGGGACAGAAAAATAAACGGTTCAAATTGTAGAAAACTAATAGGACGAATGTCGCTCGAAATATAAAATCAAAATACTTACACTATTTAAATTCTAAAGCGTGCAAAGGCTATGCAATGCAGTATTATGGACACATTCACATTACAGTGACAAGGGATGAGTTTTATCACTATCACCAAGGAGAGAGGATGCGAATAGAGGTTCAACAGTTTAGCTAGTATGAAACCCTCATAAATAAATAATATATTTTTTTAAATGTATTCGTTTCACAATGACGACATACTTAGATAAATGGTGTCGATTTTTATTTGAAATGTTTTTAAAAATATAATTTAAAAAATCATAATTCTATTCATTATTGCAGCGCAATTGTCTTATTTAAGCTAGCTTAGTCACAATAGAGTGGGGTGTATGCTCCACCGCCCTACTTAAACTATTCCCTGATAGCGACTATAAGCATAATAATCTCGGTGATCAATAAACACTTCCGCGGTACATATGTGTATGTATTTTACATAAACAAACATATTCGTATTGAACCGTAATTTTATCCAACGCGAACCACATATACTAAACTGGTACATACGCGATACGACGCACACGGCAATAGGTATATCGTATATATCATTCTATTATCTCTTTACTCTCCACTCGTATGATACACGTATCATATCCATAACCATTTCTGTTCACTTACACTTGAGCACACGCGAACAGTCTCCCGCAGAGCGCATTATTATTATTATATTGTCGCACGTGACTGGATTGCAGATGTACGCGCCGTGTCAAAAGTTCTGGTTTCGTTTTACCTAAATGCCGCCGCCGCTTTTGAAAGATATATAGGCCATAGGTACGGCAGAAAAACAAGACGTCGAGTATAGTACTATTATAATATGTTATGCATCCGTATTTATGACCCGTATCACGTGCGTAGGTATACGAGTACATCACATCCAATATCCAGACGTGGTCGAACGGCTTTTTTTTTTTTACTTTTCGTCACTGCACTACCGTCTACCGCGATTGTGATACGGTGAGTGAGTATACTATATGTATACCATCTGCAGACTCAGTCCTCGATAAACACCCAACTACACAATAATATAATATACGGTGCATAAAGTAAGGAAAATACGGTATATATATATATATAATATATATAAAATAATATGATATGAACTGCGAAGCGTATTAGGAGTAGGTATATAATAATAATACGACGAGAACGAGAAGAGAAACAACGGAGTAGTATTCCTAAGTCCCCGGGGTGTCTTGATAAGGGTTTCACGCAACAGTAATAATATATTACATTATAACGTGTGTGAACCGACACGTCGGTGGGTAATGCAACTGACCGGCAATACTATACGGCAGTGTCCACTGGGAAGTTCCGTTTCGCGTATTAAAACCGTATAGTTGCACAAGTCCGCATGTATAGGTTATTACTTTATGAGTATACGTATAGTACGTGCGTATTACGACGGAGGGCATCGATTAACGCAATTTAAGACCACACCGGTAATTTTATCCTCGTTTCGCAGTCAAGTATACGCGTATACTTGGGGGGAAATTCGCAATCGCTTTTTACGCGTTTCATCATTTACAGACGTTCCTAAACTACTAAACACCTGCTATGACACTGCGATAAACAGCAGTGTGGGTAACCGTGCGAGCACTTCTTCTTTTCATATCGTTACATTTAATTTTTTTGAATTTTGGATTCAGGTCACAATTACACTGTACAACGCACGATCACTCGATAACTGGCTCTGACTGGACGTTTTCCAATTTACAACAATAGTAAAATGCATGGACTGCGTACAAAACTATATACCCTCATTTTAAGTATACATTTGAAGCAAAATATTATTATTGAACTGCACTATACTGTAAAGTTTTTTTTTTTTTACTTGCAAAATGGTTTCCATTCATGGAATATGGATAAAATGAAAATAACAATGGGTAATAATTGCAACGGTCGAAAATTATAACAGTCGATACAATTGAACATTATACATTCAATTCAATTGAACGTTGATTAAATATTTAAATAAAAACTTTAAATATGTTGCAATTTATCATTTAATATACAAATATACTGTAATCCTCACTACGCATGATTAACATGTTATTATTAATATTATTATGTCAAAAACCTGTACATACCTATCTTAAAATATAATGATACCCGTCAAGAAAATTTATTTATTTCGAAACACGTTAGTAAATATATATGTATACAGTATGTATTATATCGTATATTGAAGCTGATTATAGTAACTACCTCATAACAATAAATCGTAATGTTTCAAAACATAATACATTTTTATGTTAAATTGTTTTAAACATTTTATTATTTTATTGAAATAACTACGCTCGTAATTTTGACTACCTACGTGGATATATTATCTTTTTATTGATTTATTTATTTTTAAAAACATTTTAAATAGCCATACAATACAATATAAATGAATAAAATTCAAATTTGTTTAAAAAACGAATTAAATTTTGTGTTTACTTATTACTTACGAATAGTTAAATTTACAATATGAAACGTTAAACCATGACTAAACGTTTTATACAAATTACACATTACATTTAAACATTGACTATTATAGAACTGTTGGACCACCCAAGAATTCTGGTTTTTTTTTTTTTGACAAAGCAATTATTATAATCATTATAATCATATAGTACATATATTATTATTTTTATTAATATTAATGATATAATTATAATTTACCAATTAAAATATACAATTTATTAAATAAAAAACTATTTTTAAATGTCAAATAATAATAAATGTAAATTAATTTACACGGTTCATTTTAAAGTCTGCGTAAACGTATTTGAGAATTTCCATACAATTAAAAGCAGCGTAAACTTTGAGACCGCAAATACTGGATTAGAAATGTTTAAACATACAAATATAAATTAACTGATAAAGTAAGAGTTCAAAATGTAATTTATTATTATAGCTTCAATGTTTGCACAGAATAATTTTTAACAACCGCTTTACCACTTGCAATTTGTTCTGATAGTGTGAATTTTCCTTTAAAATGTATGCTGTTGATAATATAAATAATATAAAAATATAATGAAATAAAAACACCCTGCAGATGTTCTAGAAGCAAACTGATTAACCCTCTCGGAAAAGCTTTTATACACTGAGAAATAAAATGAGATTGCGTGAACGTAGTTTGTTCCCCTGCATTCGCGATACTAATTTTCCGGGCCAGCGAAGAAACTGTCAGACATTTCGCAAAATTGATGGTTGCATCCGAGATGGGTATGCCCACGGGAACTTTTTTCTCGATATTAATGATTGTAAAGAAAAAAAAATAGGCTAATCAAAAACTAAAAACAATACACATGAGGATGGGGGGGACTTGATTCGGGCATCTTGTGAAGTCATAAAAAAAGGGAAGCCGGACGATGAACTCATCCTCTCGACCGGTCTTATGTATACGTAAAAACGTCAAACGAGATTGTGTATGACCTACTTAAAATTACATTTGTATACACATTGCCTATTCATTTTGAATGTGCTTCAAAAGTTACTGTAATAAGTAGTTTTCTAATGAAAACTGAAAAATAAAACGCCTTAGACATTTGATGTAAAGTACTCATAACTTTAAGTATGAAAAAAAGATTTGTGTATTATTTGCGAGAAAGTTCATATACATATTATTTTGTGATATGTTAAGTTATTAACGATACAAATAACAGTTTTCATAAGTATAAGCTATTTACGTACCCTAAGTCCCTAAGCCTCACCTCAAGGTTATACATTTATAAGGTTTAGTTATACAATGTCAGTTATATTATACAATGCAATAATTTATGTAGTATATGTCCAATTTAGTAAACTTTTTCAATGAAACGTTAAAGGAACATTTTAAGATAGAGTTAGGAAAAATAAAAACGTATGTACGGTATTTAGAGCTATAAATTATTCCATTAATATTTTATTATAACTATAAGGAGAATTTTTATGTAGTCATATAATATACCAAACGGGTGTCCTAAATCATAAATTGTGTGTACAGGAATGAAGTTTTAATAGAATATTCGCTGTTTAAAATACTATTATATCGAAAAAAAAAACTCAAAATAAAAAAAGTGAATATAATTCTTATATCGTTCATTCTTCACGGTTAATTTGAATAGATTTAAACACGAACTTCCCATTGCTATTATTTTCATAACAATACATTTTCCTCCGGGGTTCAGAAGAATTGTAATAATAAGCTACTTATTATTAGAGGAAAACACTGAATTGCAAATCTAAAAAAATATTATTTTACTTTTGTACAATGAAAAACAATACAATCACGCTATACCGATGTATCTACAATCTACATTTTACATGGTTTAGTTAAATATTATTAGAAAAATGTATTATTTGGGGGCAATATGTATAGTTATAGAAACATATTGTTGTAGGATATAATTTGCCGTTAGTTCATTCTCACTAGGTTGAAAAATATTTTATTTAAATCAAATATTTGCTGACTTGAAGAACTTTATCAACTTCATCAACGACGAAAGATCTAAGAGTAGGTATTATATTAAAATCGTAAGCTATAAATGTATAGCAACTTTCAAAATCTCACCAGTTTATATATAAATTGAAATCGTATATTGTATAACCAACACAGTTGACGTTAAAGTAAATATTTAAATTACATTTCTGAAGATTTTAGTTATTTGTACTCATATTATAAACGAGAATCCGTAATAATTGCATACATTTCTCTATGTACGGCGTACGTACAATAGTATTATTATTTATATTTATAATATAAACTTAATGGAAAATGTGTGCCGAGCTATCATAAATAATAATTGTAAAGCGTTTCCTGTGAAATTACAAGAAGCAAAAAATAATAACAATAATGATAATAATAAAAAGTTGCGAGGAAAAAAGCTTTAATGAAATACAAATTGACTACGCGTCGTCACACTAATAATAATGACCTTGTTTCAAGACGCTTTGCTCCTATTACGACTTATCTTAGAAATTATATAATAGACACGAACGCAGTATGATCTTGATATTTAAAACGGTGTAAAACCGGATGGAAATATATTTATAATATCGTACACAAACACATTATAATTGGAGACAATTTCACAACGCTTTTATGTATCAAAATGCACAAACATAATAATAACAACAAGTAATAACACAACGAGTTCCGGTCAAGTATATAAGACAACACCAGCGCATAATAACACTTTTTTTGTATGCAATATCGATCGATTTTCGAACATAATACATTATACATTACTATCTATGTACATTAAATAACGCACGGTTGTCGCAACAGCAGTAGCCTTACGAAACGCACACGCCGCGTACGCGACATCCAGAACGACATCAAAATAAATAACACGTGTAAACCCAACTACAACTGGTACGCGCACAGGTAATAAAACTCCTGTACGATAAATATGTTAAAACTTAAAATGCAGAGCCGATTACCAATATAACGTTTATTTAGAAGCATCCCGTAAACCAGAACAAGTCACCGTCGTTTTACGCCCCACTCAGTATATATATTTTTACATACATATGCCCTGAGGCGTTATTATTTAAACGTCCCAATGGTCTTTATAAATATCTTTAACGGTTCTAAATACTTTACATACTAAATATTAATACAAAAATTACACTTTGATAAAGTAAAAAAAATTAAGTTTCCAATGAAGTGGCTTCAGTCCTTAATCTAAATTCTGAAGCTAAGTCATATGATTTTAGACGCTACTGAGACATTTGTATATATTTTTTATCTTCATTAATAAGATGTACAATAAACGTGTGATATATGCACAATAAGAAAATAGGAAGACTTGCGGTATAAATAAGAGAGATTAGAGTGTTTGAGTGGCCATGGAGTTTACAATGCAACTTTTAGAAGCGTTTTTTATTTGCTTATATTTATATTATCGATTGTGATGTTGTTGTGAAGGGAATTGTTAGTACCAAGGTGCTGAGGTAATGTACGGTATACATAATAATATTATTGTGGATGTTAAAGAAAAGACGTAAAGACGTAAAGACGGTAATGACAGTGGTGATATTATGGTAACTGACAACGGATGATGATGAAAGCATAGCGACAGTTGTTCTATCATTCTCGGGAATCAATGCGAACGAGGCGAGTAACGAAACGTGACCTCGGCAGATCCGCAAACGATTGGGGGTATTATATAAGTTACGGGATAATAAGGTGCGATACTGCACCCGCTGTGGCGGTAATATCCGTATGTTCCTAAGTTCAGCGGGTTAATCATCCGCTGGATTTGATCGTCACTTAAAACAGTTGATGTTCAAGCTGCTGGAGGGAAAGTGTTCAGACGGAATGCTCTATCGGGAACCTAATATTTCCAAATGGATAGCTAACAAACATGATACGTGTAATATGTATATTGTATATTCGATATGAATTGTCCGCGCCAAACGATCGTTTATGAGAAATGCTTACATTAGTCATTTCTCATTTCCCATTTCACGAGTCGTATACAATAACAGCACGGTAATAAAAATAAGCGATCCAACTAGATGATCCTAAAATCCTTCTTATCAGCCGGACAAGCCGCTCTACAATTATTATTGTGGTTGCTGAATTTAGGAACAAAATACAGGTATAGAATGATGCGAGTTCGTATTACCGCGTATGCGTATAATATGTGCGCTATTATCCGAGTACATTAGTTACTCACTTCGCCACCGTTTCGCTGTTGCTGTTGCTCATCTTCGACGCTTTCGGCCAGTGACGGGTGCTTGATCGCCGCGGCCGCGGACTTCTTACTGCTGCCCGTGAGGTGGTGATGGGCCTTGCGCGCTTTGGGCATCATCTCGTCACGTGTGTCGCAACGGTACGCACGGGGAGGCGAATGATAAGATATGTCGAGAAAATATTTGAAATGTAATGAACACGACGTATAATTAATATTATGTTCGAAGTGCGACAATACGACAAAAACGACGACAAAAACGACGACGACGTACGACACGCGCGTCCGACGTCTTCCGTGGCAAAGAAACGCCGTTTTCCCATCGTCGTCGTCGCCGTGCCCGTGTACCCCCTCGCGCGCCCCGCCCCGGCGGTATATTATAATTATTGTGGTAATCGGTAAATACGCGTTTTCGTGGTACGATTCGCAGTCAACGCGACCGCGGTATAGAGCTATACCGGCGCGCCAACTGTACAAACGCAGCAGAGCCGATGATGAATGGGCTCCTGCACCAGCTAGATACGTGTATGCACGCACATTACGTGTTACTATGTTGTACCGCAAAAGTCGCACGACGTTAATAATATTATCGTCCGACCTATGTAGGTGGAACTGTGAACATTATTCAGTTGGTGGTTCGAAAATATATTTTATGTAATACATGCCACCCACGGCAGGAGTTATAGTTTCGCCATTACGCTGTTCATAATGAAGTTGACGCACACATGATATACAGTATCTTCTTATCTACCGTACATGTATTCGTTTTCGCAAAAACTAATTGGCTATCGAATAATCATGTCCGTACATTGCCTAGTGCACAAGTGTCCGTCAGTTCGAAATGACACATGCCCCCGATTTTTCGGTGGTTCATCGAGCCATAAGATACAACGTGAAGATAGGTAATCGAATATTTCAGGACAACTGTACAGTACGAGCATTACGTATAAAATATAAATGTATGTACCGCACGCGCGCGTAGTGTATAATACGTATTAGGTATTCACTCCGAACGGAAATGTGATCCGCCGCACCAAATGCCGCCATTTTAAGTCTGTTAACGTTTTGTCCAGTGTTTGTCATTGTTATTCCAACGAAAATCACGGATTACAATCAGTTCCATGACGCTACACGACAAGACTCAAAATGCCAGGCTACCCGGGTCGGGGTGGGACTTGATTTTATACAACTATAACGGGAGTTCCGCGTAAGGACTCAGTTCAATGGCAGTAGTACAATAATAAATGGTGTTAGAGTAGATGTTCACTCCGGGCGACGTGTAATGCGCGCGTGCCCGCAAGACAGGCCTTATCGACCATCGTAAATCACAAAATATATTGTTTTGCAACGGCTTGTTTTCGTCATCAGATCGCTATTATATTATGTTAACTACTGCTCGAAATTAAGTTCTTTCGCACGTAAGCACATAGCTGCACAGGTGTTACAATGAAGAAACAATGTTTAATTTTTTTTAATCCGTGACATCATCAATCACCCGACATTTTTTCACTCAAACTGTCCGAGTATTCTTTACAATTGTATTTGAAAATTAACTTTTTCAGCAAAAAAGGTAGGTACGTAAGTATTATATAGGATGAACCGCAATACGTTACCAAGTCGCAATAGTGCCTATAAAGCCCGGCTTACCTCAGCTGTAAATAGTTTATCACAGAATTCAAAGAATATTTTCACTAATTTTTTTACAGACATTCGTTTATAGTTAGTGTTGTTCTTATGATCCACACAACCAAATTATAATATTTTTTCTCCAAAATGTTGACATATACATATACTATATTTTATTCTATTAGATTATAATAATCCGAAAGTATTTATAAAAATAGGGTCAGCTAATATTATTTTTACTATATCATTATAGTATAGTCGGTATAGTATGAAATGATATGGTATTTTATACCGTTGTTAATTTTTGCATTTATTCGCATTCAATTAATTGTTTTACCCAAGTTGGTTTTAGAGTTTTCCTTTAATTATAAACACCGACTGTATTTTTTCAAACCAATGCAACATTATATAATGTCACGGAAACCTATAGTCAGATCACGAGTCGGTGGATATTTTATGTGCGGCGTTTTATCACAAATTGAACGAATAATGGTCTCGCCGTGACCCGACGGATTTCGTTTGCGTTTCGCGGCTACTTCAATTTTCCGAATGACTTTCTAGATAATTATATTATATACCTACCTATGTATACTGTATACGGTTCAAGCAACGCTAAACCGATACGACAGATTGTTGCAGCTGTACGGTTTCCACCCGCGCAACCTTTTACTCTAAAACCCTGAACGACAAACTCGTTTCACATAAATTCGGTCAGAGGTTATACGCGCGGCGTTATACATATTATTATTTTCGTTTTGCCGTTCGCTCGCGCACGTGCGCATGTGCCGAACGACATATATACTGCACTATTGTATACGTGGGTGTTAAATATTTCTGTTTCCATGTAGACGGGTATACGTGCGAGCTGTTAATTTCCGATCTGTTATTCGTATTGTAGCGAGCAATGGGCTGTCAAACTATTTTCAACCGGCGAACAAAAAAAAAAAAAAATAAAAAAACAAAAAAATAAAAAAAAAGCAAACCGAGAGCCATGTATATACAAACAAATAAATTTCGTAATAATACAACCAGATGAAAATATTATACTCGACTGCGTGAAAATCCACCAATATCTTCGAGTAAACTGTGTAGAACGTATACATTTATCGAAATGACAAAATGTTAATATGTTTCTTCTTAGAATAATAAAGTCACGGCAGTCTATGCGAAATAAGCTTTTATTCGACAGCTGAGTATACACAGATTAAAACACCGCGATTCAAAGTGTTGTGTGATTTTTTGCTTTTTATTTTTTTTTTCAACGCTTATAAAAGTCAAACGTCCCGGATTCGGCAACGTTGGAAAATCGAACTGTTTAATATTGTTTTAGCGAAGCGTAAAAATTTTTAACGCTAACTGAAAACTTTGAACTCTCCAGCACGACGCGTAATTGAAATCGGAAACTTTATTATAAATCGCAGTAACTTAATTTAGACTTGAAATTGACACTGACGTTCAACAACAAGTAACAACTGACAGCATATACTACAACGATATCATATTAAAAAAAAACAGTGTCCATCGTATTAATACGTACACAGAAACAGTAGACACTCCATACTATTGTTTATTATTCTATCATGTTCAGGCTTCAGCACCATGAATTGATCTAATAACCACTTCAACAATAAGTATAATATAGGTACGAACGAAATTTTTATTTTAATTCATTGGGCATTATTATTGTATTCAATAAATAATAATTATTCGAAAATGAAACGATCAATCAAATAATATCTACGACGTATTGAACAGTTTTTATTATTAAATTTATATATATTTATGTAAAAAAAAAAATCTAAAAGCTATGAAATATTTTTTAATTGCCTGTCGATAAATTTCCAACGACTCTAATTGAAGGCAAAACAATAGTCTCATAAAAATGGTCCCCGACAAGGTGATTATACTTTCGGTAAAAGAATGAAAATATAAATCAATATTTTATTCGTTTTCCAAGTCTTAGGCATAAATAAACTGTAATAACAAGTATTGATTATTATTATTGTTTTCGTTTGTAATGTTACTTCATACTTGTTGTTATGTGAAAATAGATTTTTCCCACCTTCAATAAATTACCTTTTTTTGTTTACGTTAAGTTGAAACTGGATTCTTAATTCAGTATACAATTACTATCCGAGAGGACTATAGTTGAAATGAAACTCTATAGCATATTATACAATGGAAGTAATAGAAAATATTAAACTCGAATATTATTGTTCGATGACGTAAGACAGATTATTTTAGTATTGTCGCAGTAAGCCGGTAAATTTTATTAGTTATCATAAAAATATGTTAGCTTGTATACTATAAGCACTTAGTTGTAAGGTAAAATAGTGTCGTATCTAGTATGCCAATATACTTCGGCCCCTACACGAACCTGTTCAGTGGGGCTCATTATTTTGTGAAGAAATAAATAAATAATAATAATATTTGATTCGGAAAGTTATAGCAGTGATTGGCTGCTTACAAGTAGTTCATACTTATGTTATGAAAAAAACAACAACTAAACGTTTGGTCTAATTTGTTTTATTTAAATTACTCTACCTAATCAAATAATCAATCAGTAAATGTTCCAGATTAAAATTTGCATATTTAACACTAATAGAAAAAAATTCTGTTTTTTTTCTGTGTTAATTATATTTGGTGGCCTACATGCATACCACTGCTAAATTTTTCATTTTATTTTTAAGAAGGAACGTTGTTGGTTATATTGGTGGATTTCGATAATACGAACTAAATTTATTTCTACTCTGTTGGCTGCAGTCACAACGGTGATGTCCTCTCAGATACCCATACTACCGTTAAATCGATTAATTTTCTTGTCGTTGACGACGTACTTTCAAGAAAAGACGAATTCACTTGTATTTCTGTTTGATATTAAACATTTCAATTCCAGGCAACCTTTATGGTTGACAGGTTACAAAAATTATCTTTCCATGAAATATGTGCCATGATTTCATATCATTTTTTCTCCAACACAAAGTGAAATTTTTTCTTATATGAAGTTTGTTCAGTCAACACAATAACCGTGTATTTTGGCGTACGCGTATTTGACGGAAAATTACGTATATTATAACTTATAAGGTATACATTAAATTTCACAACTTTTCAGGGCAGCAACTTAAAGTCTCCGTACATTTACAATTTAAATTCAACCCATGCAATTCAACTTTTTTAATTTCTGTAGTTTTTACGTTTTTATGGGAAATGCCGATTTTTATTTAGCTGAATATCGAAAAAACTAAGCAATATAAAAATGGACTTACGTTCTCATAGTCCCACATCGTTGTAGACATCTGGTACATTTCTGTTGTAATGTAAAATCAAATAAAAACCGGAACATTTAAATCTTATACATACACAATGTATGACGTGAGTAGAAATTATACTGTATAATACATGTTATAACATAGCGGTCGATTGTTCACAGTTCACGAGCGGTTTTCACAATGCTGCTAAAAAATCGTGATAGTCATTATATGGACCGTGTTGAGAGCAGCTGACTGAACGTAAAATTCATGCTTTCTGTGAGATTAGCATTATAACGGAACTTTTTTTTCATCGATTGTGTCATTGCAGTATATTACAAACGCCTATCGTGACGACGAAGATGTAGCTGACACAAAAGCTGATAAAAGAAAACATCATTGGGTAATTTAGGACGGAAATTAATGTTCACCAGACACCCGCAGTGTCGATTTTCAGGGACGTTCTATAAAAGATTTGTTGCGCACCATTATTATCCGATATTTTGTTATGAATTTTGGGATTATGTTTTTTTTTCATTTTTTATAATAAATCGTTATTTATTTTATAATCATAAGTGGCTCTAAGATACCTAAATTCGATTGTTACGATTATGTTCGATTTGTTAGGTAAGTTTTGCATACATAATTAATATTATGTTCCTTTTGTGTAAGAATATATTATTTGTCTCGGTAAATTTTTTGTATTTTTTAAAATACCTCATTCATAATTTGAGATATATTACCATTTTTTATCTTTCCGTTTAGTTAGTTTAATATCCTTTGTCCGTTCATGTGTAAAACTATATTATATGAGTTTCCGTAAGGGAATAATATTGGATTTAATGACCAAAGTAACAAATCGTAAAAAATGATATTTCATTAGAGAAATACGGTCTGATTAATAACATTTTTAGTAAAAACGAATAAAAAAAAAAATAAAAACGCAAAAATTGACCCGGTTACCGCTTGGATAGATAGTATCCTGATTCCTGAATAATTAATTTTTGTACACATCGAAACCCGGAGACCTGTTAGCACACGCCCGTCCCGTCCGCTCTTTCGAAAATGACGAGAGTAAATAGCTTGAGGACGGACGAGCAGCGCGCTCTCGCGAATTAGACGAGCACTGCTGTGACTGCCGAGACGACCACCGCGAGCCGCCACGCTTGCGTAGACTAAACTAGCTCAGTGGACCGTTAGAGAGCGCTGCCAGTCGTGCCGACCGCGATAATAAGAATAGAAAATAGAAATAGAAATTAGAAACGCGTATTTTTTTTTCGTCCACGTGTGCCACGTGCGTACCCACCACATGGGTGCCGACGAAAAGCGCTTCGGGTGGCAACCGCGAGGACGGTGTACGGGCCGAGGAAACATCGGACAGACATCAAAAATCCCTTAGAGGGTTTAACTTGGTCGATAGTACGGCAAAAACAATACCGTATACTACGACGCAGCGCGGTTATTGAGGCGCTGAAGTTATTTTTGAGTTGTGCCCCGGGCAAAGTTCAAGACGCCCGTCCCTCGCACCATTTGCAACGGCTCGTAATAGTTGGGAGAAGACCGCCTCGGAAGTTGCGCTACACGAACCCAAAGTCTTGCACGTATCCGGTGAACATCACGTCCTGCGATGTGTCCGGTGTCGGATCTAATACGATGTCGGTACTTCTCGATTAGTTAGTTCGCGCGCTCGGACGTTATCCACGATCAGGTGCAACGCGGACCTGGACGGGATTCCTAAAGTCGTTTTCGTGCGAAACCCGCTACCGGGTTTATCTCGTTCTTCAGCTATCTTAAATACACACGTTATAGGTACTATAGACGGGTCCTTAATAACAGAAGTATCGAGCCGATGTATCGGGTGATCTAAAGCCTTTAGACTTAATGTGTGGAGGCAATGGTTCGGAAAAATGAACGAGGGTCCAAGACAGTCACTTATTATATTCCTGTATTTTCACGATTGTGGCATACTTGTAAATGTTTATGACTTTGTTCAAACTGAATATTTGCAAGATGCATTTTTTCCGGTACATTTTATAGTGCTACAATAAAATTCCTATAAACTGTTAAGATAAAAAAACAAAATGTATTTTAAAAACCCTAAACAATGTACAATATTTGACAAGAGCAGTTATTTTATTTTGTTTAATTGAGTATACTATATAGTACGTATCTATTTTACGTTTTTGCAATTTAGACGATTTTATGCTTACATGATCAGTTATTATTTCACTAGATAATGCCAGATATATATATATAATATTAGATCAGAGAGGCACACTTTCTGGTTACTGTTAGAATACAGCAAAAAAAAAAAAACATCCAAAATTGCCCACCAAAGTATACGCACAATAATCTACTTTTCCCATAACGTATGGATCATATACATCCTGAGTAGCCGAATAATTGAAAATACAACATTCAATCGAATCACCGAACGACTCACTTGCGTGATATTAATGAAGACTCGTACAAAAATATTATTTACACAAGTAGCAAAAAGTGATCATTTCAATATATTTGTATAGCATAATTTATTATTACGTCAAGACATTAAAATGTTTGAAGCAAATTAAACGAAAATGGAATAGGATCTATGATGGTCGGAAAAGTATAGTCGGTCGTATAAGCATTGAGTGTATATTATGTCTGTATACCTATTACAAGAACACTACAGTCTACAAGTAATAACGATCGAGCGTATACGCCCAGTGGTAATCGTATTACAGGAAAATCAGAATTCATTGACACTACCTACCGCATTTTTTATACGCATGAATATCGGTGTAATATGAGATGAACGAAAACAAGGTGGCGAGTATGAGTAATAAAGCTTTTACATTTATTTTATTTGATAAATACTTTGGTATTATACACGTCGACGCCATACAGACGCGTCGTCGTCTCGAGGAGTCCCAAGTCTAATAAGTAATAACTATTATCGGGATTGTTATTTTCCGTACATTGTACATGGTTGTTCGTCCGAAAAAGAGAAGAGACTTATCGGACTTATGGCCGTATACTGAACTCACGGGTAGGGACGTTGCGATTCTATCGATATGAGTAAATATCGATACATTTCTTTCGATATGAGTATTTTTTGTATCGATACTTAGTATTCGATATTTTACTCATATCGATACAAATATAAAGTATTGAATCGAATTTAAATTTTATTGATATTATCAAATTATCACACCGAAATACATTATCACGGTTACTACCGTACGTTAACAAATTATTATTAACATGATAACATGTTTTTTTTTTGTAACTTAATCTTATGAAAACCCGTAAAAATTAATATTATCACAGAACAATACAATTATAATGATTAGTTAACCCTACACCACGGTATAGAAGATAACTACAGTGCATCTGGTAAAAGAAAAAATCCAGCTTGCAATTTGCAAAGTTTTGTGGTATAGCCGAAGACCTTATTTTTTTTATTTTTTTTTAATATCGATATGAGTAATATCGATACTTTCTTTCGTTATTTTGCAGGTATCGATATTAGGCTTTCGATTCGATACGAGTAAAAGTATCGAAAGAAATGTTTCGATATAACGTCCCTACAGTCACGGGATGAGTGCGATCTATTACACACATGGTTTTATCGCCTGCACTTCGACATTAAATGCTATTCTACGTGATATGCCGACAAATACGCACGCCCGTCGCATATTATTATCATAATATTCTATAAAGTTGCGCAACGTTCCGGTGCCCGTATACAATATACCTTCGCGCACGCCGTTAAGCTGTCACGTGCACGTGTGACGACGGCATTGACACGCGGCCATCGCTTTAACACCACCGCACCGGTGCGGTAAGTTTACAATGCGACTCGTATAACATTATAACGACGAATATAAATCACTAATTGTACGGCGGTGTGTGAGTGTGTGTGTGTGTGCGTGTGATTGAGATAGTGAGAGAGAGAGACGAGGGGGTGTACCGTGTGCGTGTGTGTGAGGCCGGTGTTAAAGTAACGACGACGATAAAATATATACCGCTCAGCTCTTGACAATTAAAAGTTTATACGGAGGCGAAATCAGTAATATTTCGTAATCCTTAATCGACCGTTATTGTACGACGCGACGATGCCTGTACGTGACGATATGGTATTAACACTATATATTTTATGTACTAATATGATCAACTCCATCGGAGAGGGCAGTAGGGAAAGCATTAAATGTTGACGATTTAAAATTAAAATATAATATATATAGAAGCCACGAAAGGTCTGAAACACTGAGCACGCATTGACAAGCTGCAGAAAAAAACGTTCGGTCCGAGTACCACACTCAAAATTCGGTATGATGGGAGGGAAAAAAAGAAAACGGACAGCGAAAAGAAGCACAAAAACGCCGTCCGCCATACTTTTTAGGAGATAATAACGCGCGAGGTAGGTACATAATAACGGTATATGCACGTGATAACGCAGAAACTAGGAAACAACGAAAAACAAATCGCAGAACAGCGAGGTTCCAAATTCGGAATGTGAACAAAGTAGGTGTACTGACTAGAAAACCTATCTGCCAAAGTGCCGAAGCCCTGAAGAAATGCCAAACAACTTTGGCCAACCTACCAAAACCGTAAAAAACGAAGAGCTTTTAAACCGTTTAGAATTTAAAGCACTGTAGAGATAATATACGGACAGGAAAAAACGTGAAGGCGTACAGAGGGACACCTTTCCGGGCTAATGGGTTTTCAATTGTAATATATTAGATAGTAGAAGTAGACTGTACACAGCAATAGTTAAAGATATATTATCTTGAATATATAGTATCGAGAACGCCTAATAATCGTCACGAGCGTTCGTAAATAATAGAATACGTACAATTAATGCGACGCTCGAGTGTATTAAGAGTGCAGTACGGCAAGATACACTATCAGTGATGCACTAATAAGCGTATACTTAAGAAGAGGCTATGACACTAAAGCACCCCTTTACAAAAACCATTTCTATTATTTATTTTTGGCTCTACATCTAAATCGATTTTACTCGTTCCTAGTTTTGTATTCATTTTAATAATTATAATAATAATAATAATAATTGATTCATATGAGTAAAACGGGCAGTTGCCCAACAGACAATAGCACAGGTATTACAAAAGATGTTAAAAATTAAACTATAAATTGATTAGTGATATAACATATTTTATGCCAATTAACGTCGTCGTCGTATTTATGCAAATATTAATATATTATAAATTATAATGTGAGTTGTTAAATTGTTTCCTACATATAATATGTTCGCATTATAATAAAGTTCAACCTAATACCATTAATTAAAGCCAGTACGTGTAACCATGTACGAGGGAAAAAAGGTTAAAATAATATAATAATTTGATTGATGGTTGGATGTTTAATATTTAACTTCTTATAGTTCTCCGTGAGAAATCGATTTTTTTCATCGTAATAAATATAATATTTTATTCCATCATCGTATTACAACAATGTTTCTAAAATCTTTAAATTCCTTTATCATTACAACAATTCATCGTATATTAGCGATTCCACAGTAAAAATAATTTAATAGCCATATCAAACAACCCCAACAATTCGATTAACATCGCTATAGAATGTTTTACTCTATACTGATTTTCTCTGGCAACGATAAGCTATCGTACGGTAATTTTGTAGAGAGAAAAAAAGGTTATTCGTTTACAGGAATTTACAATATGCAGTCCCGTCATAGTCATCAAGCCACGACGTCTGTGAGCGCAATAATAAACGATAGGAGCTACACAGAGACTTTTCGTACTATTTTCTTTCTCTCGATCCAGATTGAACTAAAAGTAAGCCGATGCTTTATTTCCTCCGACTGTCAAAATGTTTGGAACCGTCAACATGGTAGACGTGATGCATTATAATAATTCTGTAAGTATATCTAAAGAAAAACCATCCGTTCGATAAAAGGGGCACGGGAAAAAAAAACTTTGCTCCACGGTGACATTGCACCGTATTAATCTCCGGTAGGTATAATAATTCCCCCTCTGGAGGTCACTGATTTCGACCCATTAATATATAGTACATAATT
Source organism: Periphyllus acericola (assembly GCA_949715065.1). Taxonomy (NCBI): domain Eukaryota; kingdom Metazoa; phylum Arthropoda; class Insecta; order Hemiptera; family Aphididae; genus Periphyllus; species Periphyllus acericola. The sequence continues at coordinate 44,543,979 of OX454266.1, read as the reverse complement.
TCCGGCGAGTGAAGATAATTACCAACTATAGTAACTACACGTGTCTAATGCGTATATAAGTATAAAATGTGTATGGTATAATGCGTAATACTGGGCGATGCAGGAGCTCGAACAATTAATTTCATACTCCAAAATATAATGTACTAAAGTACATTGTTTCGAAAGAAATGTTTTTCAAATACAATATACCATTTGATACAATACGACGTTTCATTACCAAGTTCGCCCACTATACGTAACGTCCATTCACAAATCAAAACACGGCGAATTAAAAAATATGGTCACTCCATATACAATAATATATAATAAGCGGTGCTACACAATAATAATTGTGTTTATCATCGGTGTAATTTCATTTTATATAATATTTATATTAGGAATAACGATATTTCATGGCCTTCTTGTACATAAATGGAGAAAATATGTTACTGTTACGTACAGTCCTCGAGAGTTGTAATACATTACATACGGTTTTACTTTTTTAACATTACATCTATGTATAATGTGTTGCGTACACCAAACTGCTGATATAATTACGTTCTATTATTGTTATTCATAAAAACACGACAAGAGTATAATACGGGTAGGTACAATGTTTTCGGAAACATAACTAAGAAACACACATCCTGATGGTTATATATATTATATATATTATATAAATCATTCTTTATCCTCTAATAGTTCGTACATCTTAAAAGCGGTTTGTTCGTTAATTATATGTTAATTTTCATAAAATTAAAAAAACATAAGCTCAGAAATTTCTAGGAACCCTGTCATTCAAAATGCTTCGTTGTAAGTAAAAACTTCATAATTGTTGTATCTAAGCGATTTAGGACGGTTCTAAATAACTGTACGATCGATGAAATGTAGCCTAATATTATTCAACCGTTATATATTTTTTGTGATGAACGTTGAATTTATTGACTATGATCATGTCGCTTAATCCAAGCAGATCTTGTACTCAATTTTTAATTGTTCAATATTTAATTTTTTACGCGCACCAATAAAAACTATATTTTCATAATTCCCAAAATTGTTTGAAATGATCATATACTTTTTAATCTACATTTGTTGTTTTAAAAATATCAATGTATTTTTAATTTCGGGAATAAACATCAGTACACACTGAATTACACAATACGCAAAAATTCACCGAATCTTGTTAAAAAGTGATTTTAGATTGTTAGTAATTTTCTGCGATTTTACAATGTTTTATTCTTCGATGAAACGCTTTACGAAGTATTGCAAGTGCTTTAAGGTATTCTACCGGAAACTTGGCACAGATGGTATAATACTATAGATTTTAGGGTATGTTGAAATTGAAAAAACCAAATAGTTTTTGATGAAACTATGAAAACTGGAAGAACATGGTAACCTGAAGTAATGGGATAATTCATTTGACTCCGCTAAAAATAATTTTAGAATATCATAGTAATTACCATGTTCATGTATTTTAAATAAATGTACATCTATTGTTATCACGAACTGAAATATGGACGGAGTGAGATGGCGATTGTTTAGTATGCGAATCGTTCGGCAGACAAATGTTTTTATTATTTTCCCGAAAATACCGAAAATTCTTCAAAAATATTGCTCAAAAGCGTTTAATTAAGAACGACCTAATAATTATGTATTAAGTTCAAACTTACTACGATTAAATGTAACAGTGATTGTTCATATGGTAACTTCGAAATGTTCGACCATAAAACTTGTTTAATATATCATCCTAAATATATGTACCTATGTATAAAATACATTTACAGTGAAGTTTCGAAATCTGCCAGAACTAATAAAGCACCAAAAGTTTGAAACTCGAAAACCGTTCTAGTTACTCCTCAATGTCTTCACGTGCTCAAAGCTTTTAAAGTCTCGATAAATCAAATTGTTGACAGTCAAATTTTATTTTTAATTTAACTTCAGATTCGAATTGGAGACAAAAAAATTACTAAATATGATAAAATGTAACTTTTAACTCCGAATATCTAATTTCATAAATTAATTTATGGTCTGCAACTCTTTTGGGTGAAATATTATGATCATTTTTGTATTTCAAAGTAACTACAAAGGGTTGTCTATTGTTTATATTTTGTATATAATATATTATGTACTTCATGATTATCACCTTATTATAATTACGTCAGTTAAGAAAATGATACCTCAAGTAATGTTTCCCTACATAATACATATTGTAATAGTATACCCAGTATATAGGCGGTAACTGAAACACATATTTTTGTTTTTACTAAAACCACTTAATTTAGACATACTACAGGCTAGAGGAGTAATCGCAACGTCTTATTACTTATTATACACACGTTACTCTAGTGATATCCGATGCCATGACTGAACATTTTAGTTGGCGCCTGTGACTACATAGAACATAATGCACGCCAGACACACATACATGTTGTTTAAGATAACAAACGAGTTACATTATTATTATTACACTGTTTATATTATACGGTTTCGTGTGGCGTACATATATATATATATTAAAAGCTATTATACGAGTAGTGGGGAAAGGTAGAAACAAATTTGAAAAAAAAAACTTCTACGTCCTACGAATAAAAATCACGTTTAAAATGTACGTGCATTATGTGTACATATAGTGTGGCAATCGAGTAGAATCTCATCAATTTATTACTTACTTGAGCGAAGTACGGCGGTAGAACACATCTTTGATCATCCAATCGGTTGCTCTGGACCCTTTCGAGTAACTCAAACAAATCTTGAGTCGCACACTGAAACACGCGACAAAATCGATATTAATTAGTACCTAAATCTAAGAAAATATATATTAGTGCATAGCATATTGATTATATTTCGAAAAACTATTTCCCGCCAAGACATGAATTTCCGGATTAGTATGTAGGGGCATTTACCGAGTGTCCTTTTTGCCTTCGTAATTACTTGACAAAGTCGCTCCTTTTGGGTCGCGTTTATAATGTTTTTCGATTAAGCATATTTTTATTTGCAGACACAATATTAATTCACATTTTACGTGCGCGCGCCTATTAAAAACGAGGGGTGAAATGAAATTCTATAGCGTTCAGGTTCATCCCACTCGTTGCTGTATAGTTATTATACAACGCAGTCTTGAAAAATCCATTACGTAATAGGATTTTCACCTCGTTTCGTCGGCATCGCGTGGAAAAGCATCATTTACTCACAAGACGTACACTTGGACACATTATAAGATTCGTTCGGCCACAGGTTGGCATAATCGTAATATTATTACATCACGACGAGTTAAATCAGTCAAATGCGATTCTCCCATCAACACATAGATAGGTATCATAGACGCCCTAAAAATATATACGTGATATTCACTGGTCATGAAAACTGAAAGTTCGACTGATATAATTGCCATTTGTGTTGAACGTTATAACATGTTATTAGTGTTATTACTTTTTAAAACTATTATATTTCGTCAACTTGCTGCTGTAAGTATAGTTGAAAAGTGTAACATACCGCGGAGAATATTGAAACTTTTATTAACTACGAGACGAGATGGGTTTATTATAGTGGCTCAAATAAATATGTAGGTATAATGACTATAATTAGTTTTTGACGTTTTTATATTCTGAAGTTTAAAATAAAACTCTTCGATTATAATATAAAAATCAAATATGAGTATGATTTGTCCTCGAACAATCGGATTTTATAATTAATTAAGTTATGAGAGATTAAAAATGTCGTCGTCGGGGAGCGAATAAGATGTCTGATAACAATGCTCTATAGTTTGCAGCTTATTTAAAATTTTAATTAAGTGAGAATCCAGACTTTTATTAATCTTTAAATCCTTGTTGTAACGTCCCACACACGGAGTCCTGGAGACTCTGGTGTACTGGTATACAGTTATTATGGTATAATATTAATAGTGCGTAATATAAAATCGACGCATGACAATAAATCGATTTGTCAAGAGAGGGATATTCGTGACAATCTGTCAGTCGACGGCGGTGCAAACGACGATTTGTCGTCCGGTAAACGTGACGCGATAGGTATAGTAATAAATGTTTTTATTGAAACACAATATAATATATCACTTGCGCGCGACCGATTTAAACAGCGTCGGTGCAACGTATAAAACACATTAGGGGTGGGTGAGTGGTGGTGGTGGTGGTGGTGGAGGGTGGAGAAACAATCAAAGTGTGTACATAATATTATGTAGGCGCCATCGATTGCGGATGTGAATGTGTACAATAAAAACGCATCTCGTCGGACCAAAAGTAATATTTTATACCTAAATGTGATGCGTAATAATAATAATAACGTTGATAATAATATACATAATGTTTTGCGTGCGACCAGAAGAGGGTCGTAACGCGCAATGCAATTCGCTGTCGTCCGCTTTTTCACATCCCGTTCGTTTAGAAAAAAAAAAAAATATTATTATGCCCTCCCGAAGTGCTCCGCGTCGCCAGGGGTCAGAGCACCGCACGTATTCACAAAATAATAATAATAATAATAATAGTATGTAGTAGTAATACCGGATGTCGGTAGCAATCGAAATCTCAGCGCCGCGTATTGTCCACTCGAGCACACAATATAATATACATACGTCGACATCGATGAGCGTTTAAAACGTACGACGACGATGGTCCCCCGACCGATTTTACAACGTAATTTATGTCATTGTTTTTCCGGTGGGGGGATGGAGGAAACATTAAATGAATAAATTATCAAATGACGAACCGCCGCCGACAAGGACGTGGGTCGTGTACGGCACATATTAATACATAATGTGCCGATAATGTTAAACGTGAATCCGGGGGGGGGGGGGATGGGTTCAGAGGAAAAAAAAATACATAAACCGATAAAACTAATTTCTTATTTCACGGACATTAATTTACTCGTGAATGAACGTGCAACGTGGACTTGTGTTCCGCTGCGGTGACGTCGCATATAGTGTTTCTTTATTTATTTTAAACCCTGGCGATGTCTCGTACAGGTATACACGATATAAGACATATGAAATACACAGGTATTATTATATACGTGTACATCATATAGTATACATTATATTGTTGTGTATCGTTGACGTCAAAGAGCTAGAAGATATTTGGTATATGTATGTTACCGGCAATATATGTATGCAATTTAGGCATTTTATAAAATACCGGTTGGTTTTAGGCAATTTATGTATGCAATTTAGGCATTTTATAAAATACCGGTTGGTTTTAGGCAATTTATGTAAAAATTAATCTTAGCATGTTAAGCCAACCTAACCTAATCTAGATAAACAAAATAATGTAATCGATAAAAGAATCGTCATTAATTTTATGCTGCGTCATATACAGCATTGGCAACGTAAATATCACAGCAACGTAATATCTGTCAATATCTGTGTGAATAAAAAAAGACTGTTTAGGTGCCCGAAATATACTAACAATCGTTGCGGAAGTTAATTATATAAAAAACATTTTAAACAAGTTTTTTTTTATTATTTATAATGACTTTCATATAGATATCATATTATGATGGATTCTTCATTTTCAGATTTCTAATTTAAACGATTTAACATATTTGATTAGCAACTTTGATTAGGCATTATGAGTGTAATGTCTTGGGAATGTGTATATTATTACATACTTCGCTTGATCATTCTAGTAATAATAACATGATTTTTTAATGCTTTGTCTAAATTCGTTAAGGGCACTGTAAAAAAATGTCTAGGGAATATATATGCTAAAACTAATTTTTTATATAAATTGCCTAAAATGTACCGGTATTTTATAAAATTTCTTTATGATAATATATATATATATGTATATACTGCCGGTAACATATTATATATCTAGTTGTTCTGATGTAATTATTATATCATGCATACAGAGGCCGTTCATGCTGATATAAACGTTTTTATATTACTTTTACGTATATAATATATAATTAAAACGCACAACCACAAAAGGACATTTTTAAACAAACGAGAGTATCACGAGTATATGTATATATATTATGCGGGGTTGACCTCAAACTCTCTCTCTCTCTCTCTCTCTGTGTGCATATTATACAGTTTATGCGAGTTGGGACGAAATTTATCAAAAATAAATTAATTCAAATTAATGCTGTAATGTTGATAAAGAGAAAACTCTCAATGTTTGCGAAGCATTAAAACATATATGTGTATGAAAAAAAGGACACGAGTATACTGACTTACAATATCACATTAATAACGCTTCGTCTAATCTGTAACTATAGCGGGAAAAGTTTATATATTTGCAGCCTTAAAACGGCGTGGCGTACAATATATATTATATATATTGTGAATTTGCGATCTTAGACTCGCGTACAATAAACAAAAAAGTTTTTCAATAGATTCTATAACTTTCAGAAATTCTGTAATTTAAATTCCCGACTATAGCGGAAAATATTAAAATATAGAAACAACAATAATGTTTTGTTGCAACACAAAAATACCTTTCGGAATATTGTGAACCTAAAGCCAATCCATGTCCGTTCTAATTTGACGACGCGCCTTACGCACAACTGAACTCCCAGTACATGTATATTATACATGTATTCGTATATACAACAGCAACTATAGATAGAGCGTAATTGGTTTTAAACTGAGTATTGTAACATATGCATTTGTGTGTGTATAATGATTGTGGGTTTAAATTTTGCACTATGTCCGTGTTAATTAATATTTCTACCAAAGCTACAATTTTTAATTACGTAGTCATTAAAAAAAACACACACACACACACACATCTCGAATGTGTACAATTATATTATACTGTATCCTCCATCCAAAAACAAACGCGAACAGGACTTCTACCGATCGTACATTTAAGACGTTCCGTATTTGTACGTATTATTATACTACATCGTCAACGTGTACGGCGCGTAAGAACGCATTTACCCCGAAAGCGCGTTTATCGTGCCGATGATCGTCAACAAGACCCTAAGTGCACACGTGTCCGTAGATGATAATATTATAACCTAAGCCGCGTAAAACAGAGACATCTCTGTTTTACCACCACACTACGGTTATCGCGCAGCTATCGAACATGCTACAACTAGCTCGGCTTATTATTATTTATTTTTACGTAATTTTTTTTTTTTCTCTCACTCTTCCCATTCTCGTCGATACGTATCTGGTCGCATAAATCTATCGCGGGGCGAGCGACAAACAAGTGCCGTGTTCTACAACAAGTCCGACCAAATAGCGCGCGGCCAATGCGCACATATTTTCTGCACGTGGACGCGCGTGCCCGCGTTTATAATTTACTCTCTCGTGGACTTCGCACAGATAAGCAAACACGTTTACTTTACCGCGGTACATAATATTATTACTACGATCCACCCGGTCGTCGCTAATGGGTCTTATATACATGCAGGTACGTGCAGACATGTGTCATGTGTGTGTGTGTGTGTGTGTGTAGATGGTAGAACTGTAGACCCTCACGCAAAGTCGACGGGGCGGGCACACGTGCACACATCGGATCGCTTCAACGACGTCCGGCAGCTAGACGCAGGACGCGAGGGCGCAGTGTCCTTCTTCTTCTACCCCGATATTATTACAATACTTATGATTTGGGGGAATTATTATTAGCATAATAGTTGGGTGTAACGAGAGAATAGGACTGCGCGGAAACCAAAACTCGTTACATACCGCCGCACCTCCTATTCATCACGCCATTTTCCGATAAATTTCCGTGAATGCATATGTTCGCCGCAGTTATATTATACACTATCTCGTTGGACCGATTGTAATTATACAAACATTATGCGTGAGCGATACCAGTTGAAAAACATAGACCGCGGTTGCTACCGATCGAACAATTCGTCAACGGTTGTCCCTCTCATGTACTCGTGTACAGACGCCAATTACAGTAAAAAAATACAATACCGGTTACCAGAATTTTACCTACGTATATAGTAGTATCGCGAAAAACCGCACGCGCGTTTGGTTTTTATTACACATGTTTATAATCTGCCAACCGAGGCTAGATGAGTTCGTAGCAGGTTTAATGGAGTTCTAAAAACATTACTATTATGGAAAAAAATATAATTTAATCCTGAACGCACAACCGAGACAAAATATATTAAACATTGAAGTGACGTTTCGCGTATGCATAGCTATATACGATACGTTTTATATAAGAACTATAGTTCATTTAAAACTACCCAAGGGCCAGTATAAATTATTACAACGAGAACAAAAGAATAAAAAGTTTCATAATACGAGTAATATTCAAATCTCGGTGCGAAGCTGAATTATGCATGGACGCACGTTAAAAGAAAAACAATAATTCTATCAATAATTAAATATCAAATAACTCGCGGGACATAACATTTATATTAGGTACCACTGAATATATCTGTATAAATATTTGAGTACGCCACTGCGAATGTATTGTTGATAAATGAAATTAACTTCGGAGTAAGCTCGGCGAATTTATAAACTCAATACTACTATTATACGTTCATTCGTATTTTAGTTTTTCATATTTTGTCATAACAATATTACGAAACAGGCTAATAATCATTGATGCTGAAGCCTTATCGCTCTTAAATAAAAAATAAATAAATAAAAATAATACGAAGGTTGATTGTTAAACAACAAATAACACTTACTTTGGCTTTATGATGACCAGTGGTGGCACAGGTCCGGACGTGCTGACAATAAAGCTGTCCATCTGACTGCTGTCGCCTGTAAAATAATTAAAACAAATGTCAGTACGGTAATCGAATCTAAATATTTAGGTCTCAGTTTGTGTGAGAATGAATCACACGATATTTTACAAAAATAACGATTGAGCAAAACGGTTCTCATGCTGTTTGTTACCGTTTTGTTTTAACAAGAGTATTACAAACGCAGTCTCATTAAATTAAATTTAAACAATACAAATGATAATGCTTTGCTGAAACGGGGGAGGGAGATATTATTTTAACAACTCAATCTACGTATGGGCTTGTCTTATAACGTTATAAAAAACCATTATTCATTATTTCGTCCCACGCACACACGTTTTAAAATGCATTAGCTCGCTCGGTTTATATGGGATTTTTTGTTGGATATGACAGGCATAACAATAAAGGGTACCACGGTACATATTATATTGGTTATAATAATGGATTTGGACAAGACCCGCGTACACGCTAGTGAAGACTATCAAAACATCTTGAATTGCATTCAATAACACACTTAATTCCGGGGTCATATTTTACGTTTCAGTAGAAAAAAGACTCTTGAAACATAAAACTGCTGCTATCAAAAATCCGCCGTATTTGGATAATATTTATGGCCTTCCGAAAACTTTTGTTTTGAAATATTTCGTCTCACTGAAATCGTATATAATATAGCTTCTCCGTTTTCAGCTCATGCGAATAAACAACTCCATGTACTAAAAGAGGTGTTATTTATTAGTCTGTAAACCATGAACTTTATCTGCACATCATCTTATACACTAATTCCAAAAGAAAACGAAAAATAAACGCGTGCAATGTTTACTCATTATATTAACTGGATAACAATGCGAGGATACAAGGTAATTCTCGATCGTATTCGGCAAGTAAAAAAGAAAATAATAATAATAGTAATAATAAATAAAAATAAAATAAAAACTCGTACATAAATCGTATTGTGTATTGCGTACATATGTTGACCTACAACAAAGGTGTTCCATTAGGAAACGGTGTCCGTATGTGAGCGTATAAAAACATGTTTTCTGTGTTTCATTACATTTATTCCATAATTGCTGTTTATTTGAGTATAAAAGTATATATACTCTTGGCACTTTGAGAAAAAAAAAAGTAAAGCAAAGCAAAACAACGTTATTTTAAACAAACGCACGCGCGGTGATTTTTTTTTTAGTCTTAGAAAAAATGATCATAAAAAGATCAATACATTTTTCCCACGACCACGTTTCATCCACCGTCTTTTGTGGATACATATTACATTATACTATAAATTACTTCAGTGCCGCACATTACCGGATATAACACGTATATTTACAATATTTTTCGAACAGTAGGTACATATATATATATAGTAGTATCATATCGTGGGAGATTTTTGTGCACCGTGTTTAATCGATTTACACTGACCATTGTTTGACGTGTTAAACAAATATAAAAGTGCGAGCCTAAATTCGTTTAGTTGGTTTAATTCACAACATAATATATTACATAAACCAACGTATGCGGGCTTATACGATTTTTATTTATTTACAAAACAGCCGTATAATATATAATATAGTGTAGTTGCACGCAGCACGAGTAATTTAAAAACTAAACGAAATATCGCGTGCACATCACCTCTTAACGTTCAAACGCGTAGAAGTAAACCTAAAATATTATCACAGATTAGATAAATTATATTTTATCTAATAATATGTGATATTATTTTTGTGATGAATTTTATAATATACTTTCGAATGCGTGGACGAAAAAAGAAACGATTGAAAAATTGAAACGTACAGCGGAAATGCGGAATAAATGCAAAACATATATTTCTTTTAGTCGGAAGTGTATCATCTAATGCTTATTTACAAAAGAAATGGACCGTTGTTGTATTGAAGTTTCTGCAGGTAGAACGACCTTTTTTTAGGGGCTTACACCTGAATTTTCTTTTGAAAAATAAATGCACTGACAACGTTAATATGCATCATTGTATCGTATATGATCCGAAATGTATTAGCGATGGTGATAGAATGTCCGGACTCAAAGATGCTTCACATATCACACTTCACCATATTATTATTATGTGATCGAGAGTAAAAGATAGAAGGTCAGAGTGAAGGGTGGATGAATTTCACGCTGGTCGTATTACGATGTTTACCGCAAAAGACATACGAGTACGAGTTTATATTATAAGTTATAACCTATAAGTATATATAGGTGCAAAAAAGCATATATATATAAATTATACACAATACATAATATAGTATAGAAATAAATATATATAATAGGTCCATTTGCAAGCCTTGTAAGAATGTAAGATATTATAATATTGTCATGTAACTACCCACAATATACCGCGTAGATATAATTATTTCGAACAACACATGTTTATAGTACACATTTTACGAGCTAATAAGACCCAGTTCTTATGAATAACAATAATCGTAAGCAATATATTATTTATTTACCCACGCGAATTTTATTTTTTTTTTTATTAAATTTTCTAGCCAATAAGCAACTGTATCTTGAGCTTACAAAATGTTAACGACTGACTGAGGGCAAAGGGCAAATCGAACAAATCATATACGAGTGTCGGACGTCGGTGGCGGGGTGTACGGCATTTTCATCGCATAGTCCTCGGTAAATTCGAAAACTCACGTGAAGGACACACTCACTCGTCTGGTTGCGCAGACACGTAGTCCTGTATAAACGAGACACAATGGATACTGCCGAGAAAACCACACAATCGGCCCAGAGTTTTCCTTGAGAACCCACACACACGCGGCGTCCTTAAACCGCATCACAAAAAGTTTTCGAGGTTACGAAAATCGGTTTACAACTATTTAAGATGTATAATATAATACACACGCACATATATACATATATTTATACGTATATAATGCAGGACCACACGTATATGATATGACATAATGAGAATAGCAATATAAACTGCTCAATATCATAAACATTATTATTATTAATATCGTCACGGTCGATTTTACTTCGTTAAATTCATATCCCATGCGTTTAAATGCGTCTTACATGTATACTAATTATTTTTTATCGTCCACGGAGTGTTTAGCAATTGACTGCACGACCAGAATAGTTGCAGCAGTACGCCACCGACTGTATACAAGCATTATAATGCATCATGTGTCCCAGGCCCAATCGTAAATAATAATTAAACCAACTATCCGATTGTTGTTGTCGGGCCATTTATAACTATACACAGTATACGTCATCATGTGTGAATTGAGCTTTTTTTTTACATTTTCACTTATTACGAACACCCGATCACGCGATTGGGCGGCACACGAATAATACATATATATTGTTAATGATGATTGCAGGTCTTGAGTCACTCTATACGCGCACTACCTACTACGCTGCAGTAATCAGTATTGGTAGCGATTCCCGATTATATTATATACTGTAAGCGGATTTTCATATTTGTACACATTTCGTCGTGGTACGCGTGTGTAATGTTTAATAACAGAAGAAAAAAATAATTAAAAAACTACAACCATAGTATATTAATGTGATGTGCATACACATTAAGTCGTTGCGCCGTTCGACCAAATGATTTTAAAGCTAGTTTTAACGTGACCAGCGGACGTATACTATAGAGTTGGCGCGTATTTGAAAACAGTTGTTTCGTTGAATCGTTGCAATAATGTTTTTGCGATCACGTCAAAATTAGTACGAGTCAAATCTGTTTTTTATTATTTTATGTGCAGTATATAATGTGTATGCTCGTGACGCCCACTCCGTCCCGGGACATTACACGACATACATGGTACTAAATCTCCTTGAAAGGATTGACGCGTGCGTTCATCCTACATAAATAATGAAGTTTATTTGGTTTAGTATTTTTTTCCCAACATAAATCATCGAGTCTAGATAAAACTGTATTTCTAATTATTGGCACGTTTCGCTGTATGCGAGTAAAATCAATCGCAATAAAAGACTCGCTTTTCAAACGAAAAACAATCAATAACGCGCGTGTCACCGTGCGTCGGTCGACATTTCTATACTATATCAACTGGTGTTGTACGCATTGTATAAATAAATATTACAGGCGCAACGCGCGACACTTGGTCACTCTCGGAGCCAAAAATAAAACGTTTTACAAAAATTTAAACATAATATGTAATATATAAACATGGACCGCAAGATCGGAAAAAATATCGTCGCCGAGGTTGATCTTTATACAGGCGAGGTCGCGGGTTTTCGAACTCCGGTCTGTACATAATATAATTGAGTTTTTTTAGAAAACAAAATTTCCCCTCTTCGATAACCGCTACAACTACTACTATACTACCGCTGTGCGTCTTCATAAGACCTATCGGACGCATACGCGCGTAAATCGTGCGCAGCTTACGGTGTCATCGGTCCCGGGGCTAATTACCAGCGACGCGACGACGATTGATAAATTAAAAAATAACCGTTCGCACGCACACACACACACACACACACGTAATACCGACAATGCACACATACAAACACACATTGCAGTGTGCACAATGGTTCGAATCACTAGGATAAAAAGAGGAATATAAGAGTCTCTGCATCGAGATCTCGTACCACTATACGGTATACCGGGCACCGCACGCCATTGTTCGCGAGTTCGACGCACTCCGAACTATGAGAGATGATACGCGTGTATATATAATACACCTCTGAAGTATATACCATATATGTGTGTGTGTGTGTGTGTGTGTGTGTGTGTGAGTTAGATCGCGGCCTATTATCGCCGAGGGAATTCGATTTGGTTTTGGAATATCGGAAGAATTTCACCGTACATAATACAGGGTGGCCTTGTGTAATACAAATCGTAATAAATTAGTTTAAACTATAGACAGCGTTTTCAACAACAGAAGCATAATATACATTACATACCGACATTAATTCGTCACCACTGCGATATAGTAAGCAGTGGCGTAACATAAAAATTTGGGCCCCCCCGCAAAAATAAAAATGGGCCTCTAAAATATTGTTTAGGTATATTAGTTTAAAAACATGATATACATAGATAAATCACTTATTTAACGAATATTTGTCAATCTTACTACTTTTCGAGTCGTGTATATTTAATCGTGCTGATAAGAAATTTAATTTTGGATTTTCCCCCGAAATATACTATTATTTAAGATATTTCATTATTTCAGATTAACACTAATTTCATTTGAAAAGAGCAATTATTCAAATTTTTTTTTCGCGGGAGTTAAATTTACTTGCCACAAAGGAGAAAAGGCCCAAAATTACCGTAGGCCACCCCGCAACGCGGGGTCTGTGGGCCCTTAGTTACGCCACTGATAGTAAGACACTGCTGAAGTCACACGTAGGCAAACCCAACGATATAAGACCAGATAGATTTAATTTATACTAATTTATAGCAATACAGCCATTTTACAACATGATCGTAAACGCTTTCCTTGTTTTCAAACCTCAACTATTTATCAATATATGCCATTCCTATGAAACCAATTATTAGATTTTCGATTACGATACTTTAAAAGTTTAAAATGTTCATAACAATATGTTTTTTTTCACGGCCATTTTACAATTGTAAGGAAATTAAAAATACAATGACTATGTTTCCAAGGAGGTTAAGGGATAAGAACTTTGTTATGACGTTTTTCACAGGAGCTTTGCTATCAGATTACGTTAAGACAAGAAAAAAAAAATTGGAAAAAAAATTGTTTGTTTCAATCGAGAAAACATGCTGGGCCACCCTGTACTTGTAGATGCGGCGACAATCACGTTACACATGAGGTGTACAAGACGACGACGACGTGGGGCGGTTCGAGTACGTACTATTATCATTATTATTATTATCACCGCCGTCTGTTGCTGTAAGGAATATATAGGTACATGTGATCTGGTTTTGAAGGCTCGCTTCGCGCGGCGGCGTCGTTGCGCGCCGACGAGCCGCTGCCACCGCCGCGCCGGATGTATCACGCTTGTGGTCCGGTAATACGGTATTTATTACATGCCTATAAATTATAATACAGTTAAACTTTTACATAGTGGACTGTTGTGAGAATTTAAATTTAAACGTCCGCTATCGAGAAAAAAAAAATCTTCTATTAAATGATTTGTGTTTTTTCCGGGGCATCTATAAGCGTCCACTGCTGTCCAGAATGTGTCTGTTAAATAGAGAGATAGATTCCGCTTTAAGTAAGTTCAGTAGAATCTCGATTATCCGTGTTTGCGATTAACCGTGCTCACTCTTCCGAAAATTTAGACCGATAAATTCATATTTCAAGCCCTGGTAACTTGTTGTATACAATATTATGCATGTATGTATAACATTATTGTATGTATATTATGTATATTTCTAATTATAATTGAATCAAAATTTTTAAAATTTCATTATTATAAAAAGTCTTGATTAACCGTGATTTTCAAATATCCGTGTGACCCCCTCCCCACCATTATCCTGGATAATCGAGGTTCCACTGTATATAAAACTGTTTACATAAATTATGTCTGCACTTTGTACGAATAATAAATATATAGTGATCGCGGTGCAGAAGACGGAGCAAACGTCACGAATGAAGGAAAAGTACCCGATTCCACGTCACATAATACTGTATAAGAGGCCGTACAGGATTTCCGAAACGTCATTGGAAATAAAATCGTAAAATACGATCATCGAGGAGACCGCGGCGCGGCAGCGGCAACAGATCCTGTGTGCACACGAATCGATAGATGTGCTTTATCCCCTAATCCCGTTGAGGTGTTAGGCGTTCGGGGTTTTGACATAAGCGAGGCTTGTAAAAACCGTCAAACGTACAGCGGAGTATTATTCACGCAAGGACAAAAAACGAAAATTTTGTCATGGGTCAAATGGGATACGCACTATTATTAATTTTTTGGTTTGCAGATTATGACTAAATAATGAATACATCGAATTGATTTTAAAACGAAACGCAAATATCGTTGTGCTTATTATAATTTAATAAAACGAAGAATAATAATATAAGTTGTAGGCATATATTCAGATCGGACATATGTTAATGTCTATTGTCTAGGCAAATAGGCAAAGAATTTAATTTTTATGCAATTTTACTATATCCATCTGGAAATGTATGCCTGATTTGACTATACTCGTATATGTCTATAATGCCATAGGCACCACCAGAAATATTGTCTAGGAAATTTTATCGTGCATAGTTCCGCTGATTTTTTAAATAATGCTTAAATTATTAAGTAAACGTGTAAGAATATTTTTTCAAATTATATAACAATACAAGTGATAAATAATTATTTTTTCGATGGCTACAAAGTAACCCGGGCCACTATTAGAAATAAATGAAAACAAAAATGTATTATTTTTCTAATGAAAAGCCAGGGGGTGCAAGTGTACTCTCTTGCACCCCCTTTCGGTACCTATGTATATACCTGTAAATATATGAAGTATCCATTAATATAATGTAATGTCAAATAATATTGATGAGTTATACAGAAGGTCCCGATTTTTCCTGGGCCTCAAATCACCTAGACCAGGCTATGCAAACTTGCTGTCTGCATTAAACTCGCGAGCGTGACTATTATGATAATATACGACGGCTATTATCGTGTCAACTCCTGCGGACCACCATCATCGTTTACGTGTCACCGTGACACGGGTAAAGGTACCGCCGTCGAATAGGTTTTGATTTGAATTGTATTCACAGGCAGCTGGTTGCCGTTTACGGGATGAGATGATGCCGAGGTGGGTTCAACAAGCGTCGCTATAGTCGGCAAATACATACCAAGAGGAATATATTCTGAGTCTCCACCGAGCAAAACTGTACACCGGGGACCGCCGCACGAGTCACAAGGTATATTTTTATTTTACCCCAAAACAGTGTAAACGCGCATATTTCATATCACCACGGCGGCAGGTTGTATTTTTTTCCAGAACGACCTAAGTATTGGGTTTTGTTACATGGAATGTTAAACATCCAAATTGGATTTTCGCGAGAACTATAATATGTACCAAAGTACCATGTACAAGATTAAAACTATATTATTATTACGTCAACGCGTTATAGTACATTTTAGGCTACAGATACACGAATTATACACGGTTAATAACTTTCGATAATAATTGATCACATATTATTTCGTTATTTTAATTTGACTAGCATTAAAATGAACATTCAACATATATTCGAATTCACAAATAAACTCATAACGGTGTATGTGATATGGATTAATTAAATTGTATACACGTGCTCTGCGATAATCTTTGAAGGTGTAGAACACATGATAAATTACGAATGTTTAGCAAGTTCGTAAGACGAATACGCTTTACCGATGTACGATTCGGGAAAGTTGAATTATTTTGTTGTTTACGAACTATTTGTTTTCTCGAAAAGCAGCGAGACGCTTTGTAGGTACTCGAAGATACATTAGAATGATATAATATACATGATAGGGTGTTTCGAAGCCTCTTTTATATGTAAATGTCGACTGTAACGAGTACAACGGCTAACACAATATTAAACTCTTAAATCCACCACCACTGGCGAGACGAAACGCGTGTGCGGTAAGTATGAACACGCCTTATAACATTGGAATAATTCTGTAATAAAAATATGCACAAACTGATTTACCCGCCGCCGAATTAAAACCGTAATGATTTTCACCGCCATAAAAAAAAATATTATACCGTACTGTATACGTACGCACGTACCACGTGGTTACAAACCGTAATGCCTATAAGGCTTTATATTGTTTTACAAGAAGTGGATTACTCGGCGTGAAGCCGTCACCAAGAGCGGACATCCGGAGCCCGCGGGATTAGCCGGGCGACTGAGCGTGACGACCGTTTCTCATTGGATGGAGACGGTCCGGCGCGTGCGCCTCAGGAATGTGTGAGACAACAACAATATAAGTAATACTGAAATAATTAGATCGTACGCGTACAACCACGTATAATTACATCGTAGTCGTCGTCCACCTTTTACGGTCGACTGAGGCGTTACGGGTTAACTACCACGTGCAGGTCAGTTAAGTTCTGAAAACCGAATACAACCGCGCAATACACAGTAATGATGTTACGTGTACCTTTTGGCGAAAGAAAAACGAGCCGTTTAATTCGCACTGCAATATAATACATGATACGTCATCCGCTCGCGACCGGCAGGATAAACCACGAACTCCTTATCTCTGCTCGTGTTTTTCGTCCGTCGCTGATTTCACGAGTTTATTCCGCGGGTGTAATAATTTATAGTAGCAGCGGAGTACCGAGTATTTAATTTGGTAGGACGAGGAGGCAAAGAAGGGATGAGGACGACTTGGGAATTGGGACTATTATTTCAACTACTTCAGATAAAACGAAAACAGAGTTGTGCGAACCGCTAAGTATAGCGATTGAATATTTTTCTACAAAATAAAATTAAGACTTACTTTTATCTACATCTGCAGACATAAGACGTCTACAGTACCCTAATTAATCGACGAATTATTATTTATAAGTTCATAATTTTTATGTTTTTATTTTTACTTTTATCTGTGCGCGTTAATATTGTTAATAACTTGCATCACTGCTTTCCGGAATTCCGAATTACACTCTATTATATAGATTCTATACTCTATATCAACTATCGAATTCAAAGTGTCAATAAAAATAGTTATGCACAATAACGATGCATTATTTTGTCGCCCGTCTCACATCTGACGTAGATACATTTTGTTCGACGGCGAACTCGTCCCTTCACGTGCACATGGCGATAAAACGATATGTCTTTTGTTTTATTACTCCGGGATATGGTTTGTCAACCGTACGTTAATGAGTGTTTACCGTTTCGTACAAATCGTTGTCAACAAGCAGATATCCAGGGAAGGGGGTCTATTGGTACCTTGACTCCCCTGATATTATTCCATACCAGCTCATTTCCATAAATGGTAATTTTTTATAATTTAAATACGAACAAAATAATCTTAATTTTATGAAAATTGTATTAAAAATTATTTATTATTGCACAAAAGGTTCTATTTTGGGTGGAGAGAATGACATTTTTTTAGACCTTCTCAAAATAAAATTTTGTCTACGTGCCTGGTCGTCAATGCAGCAATCATACGACACAGCTCGGAGCGACGACGAGGGCATACCAACATAATATGCTTCCCACGACTCTTCGCACGTGTATATACGCAGGAGAGGTAACGGACAGAGGAAAAGAACGGCGGCGATAAAGAGCACGGGGCGGGCGCTAAAAGGGAGGCGTACGGAATATTAATTACGGGAAATTGATATTTCAAACCGGAACATGACAGGTGGCCGCACTACACCACCCTCGCACTCCTCACTACCACGCGTACACGCGAGTAAAAAATATAAAATTGCTGTACACAATAGGAGACTGGCGAGCACCACCACCACCACCATGGTTGTGGTTGGAAAGGGAGTGATGGGAGTGTCTGGGAAAAAAGAAAAAAAAAATAAGAACGCACTTCCACGAACCTAACCCGATGAAGGGAGTATAATATTATAGTACTGGGAAAAAACGAGTTGGTTTACATAAAATAAGTAGCTAACTGCTCGTCTGTCGCGATATCACCGCAGGAAACGACGAAGGCTGTCGGAAATCGACGGTTTTCGCCGTTGCGCGGGTCGCACTAAACGCGAACGATTATGTTATATTATTATTATTGTCGAGGTCGGTGATGTATCACTATTGTCTATGAGCGCGGCGGCGGAAACGCTCGATGACGATTATTATAACGGGTCTGATCTATGATTTTACGTCGTTGACGCTAAAAGTGTACGCGTTTCAAATTTTCCACGGACCGGGGTAGGTTTTGCGATTTGAAACGGACCGCGCGTGCAGTCGAGTCGAACGGTTATCGATCTAGCCGGAAATTCGCTCGATCCGAGGTACACACGAAGGTTAATAAGACTAAAATAAACGAGCGTAACGTTATACTATGATGTACTTAGGCTTTTTAATCGTTCAAATGACACTTTATTGCACGTAGTGGACGTGGACGTGACAAAATATTTGTTTGATTGGCGTCTGCTGGATCAAGCGCACGTTTCGATTTCACTACCGTGGAATAATTAATCATATATGCGTGGCTCGTGTGCTACACGCAAATTCTAGGGATGACACGAGCAGCATCCGCGCTGATAATAACACGCATATAATACCCGCGCACGTGTGTGTACATAAATATATGAATTATTATTATTAAAACAGCACGAAGCACACCCAGTTTATTTTGAGCTCAATCAATTGTTCAAGCCGGATTATTTTTGCGTTTATGACAATGAGTTTGCATTAGTCATACGAATTCACTAATAATTTAATATACAGATAATACAAAATGAGTTATGATTTCAATGGAATAGCGATTGGTTTCATACTGCCTGCGCTGCAGAGATACCCGTATTTAGGTTCGTCATGTTTCCTTTTTATGCAAGATACACCTCGGTATCCTCTTATGTTGAAATTTATAATTTTATTTTGAAATTATTGAAAATATTTTTTGTTACTTAGGTGAAACGCTCCGAGGGCTCCCTTGGGGTACATAATTTTAGCCCACCCGAGTGTTAGCCCGAACGTGCGTCTACGCCATACACAACACATACAAATATATACAATATACATGTTTACGCGTAAGTGTTGTAAATAACGCGCAAGAGTAGGCGATAGGAATGATTGTTATACGTTTTTTATTATTATTATATCACACGTTCGACGAAGCCCGCGCAGCAGGCAGTCGCGATTAATAATAATAATAATAATAATAATAATAATCGTGTGGTGGCGGCGAAAGTATACACCTGTTCGATTGCGTATACCACGGCGTTTTGCTCGAGTGTGATATTTGCATAAGGGAAGGTAAAACGATTAGCGTCATCGCCCTTCACGGCCGATGCCGTCGGAAGGGTTATAGAACGAGCGTTTCGGGCGCGAGTGAAACAATAATAAATTTACGTCATCCGCTCACCGACCGCACACTGCAGCAACGGTAATAACGCAATTATAATACACGAATTACGGATTCATACACGTAAAACATACGTATGAGTTTTCGGATGTTATTATGCACGCCTTGCCGAGGCGATTTCGGAACAATTAAACTATCATCGTATAACGATTCTACCGTGATGTAAAATATATTATATTATTATTCCAGGATTGGTTTACGTATAAACGGACGCATATATATATACAGCCAGTGTCGTGGCTACGGGAAGGTGATACGGGGCTTTGCCTCGGGGCCCAAAGTAAAGGTTTGCGTACACAAAATTATTTGTATTTTTTATACATGTTTATTTTTAAAATTTAACCCCCTTAAAATGTCGACAAATTATTTCTAAGACTCTTTTAGTCATAGTTTTTACTATGCACGAATAGTACGAAGTTTAAACGTTTAATACCTCACGCAAAGTACATAGCACTTACAATACGAAATATATTAACGATTGAAAGGCAATTTCAAAAATCAACATTTTTAACATCCCGAACCCGCTATAAGAGTATAAGAAACCGCGATTTTTCTTTTCTGTCTTGTCACATGCGCGACATGGAACGAACCGACGTCTAAACTTTACCTGCAAGTCGCACATGTGACGGACAAACCATTAAAGATCATTAGCATAGTATAATACAGCACTGCAGCGCAAAACAATATTGTAAATTGTAAAATATCATAATATATTAAACGAACGTCAAAGTTGGATTGTTATTTTTTTTCCTACAGCCGTCGTCGCGCTTTCGTCCGGCCACTGAAATGATAAATGTTCAACGCGCGCATCGCACGCCACCGCCGCCGCCGCCGGCTTTCAATCGATCTGCGAACGGATGAAAATAATAATGAAAAGCTTCAGTCGTCCTGACCTCGGACAGCTGCAGTACCGTCGGCAATGCTACCGAAAAGCCCGGGCGCGCAGATTTTCATGCGTGTCACCACCACGATCCCGAATAATGTGTTTATTTTTTATTCTACCTATATATTTTATATAAGCAGAGGGTCGACATAAAAAAAAGTTTAACAATTTATGTACTTATACAATGACACTCAAGTAAATAATGGTGGATTAAAAAAAAAAAAACTGCATAATTCTTACGGATGCGCTGAATTGATGGGTGCGTATTTCATCTTTTGTAAATAATTGATATTTACCGCGGGGTAAAGATTCGGCGACGTCATGAAAATAAATGTATATCAAAAGAATGTAAACCGAATTTATTCAGATTATCAGATTAATATACATAATAGTATGCTATGCTCAAATAATTTCACAAAAAGTAATTGATAACCGTCAATTGAGGAGGGGTTATGTATAATATTTAATACAACAAGTTACTAATTAAAACATTTCAAAGGGATCAGTTGTTGAACTTACAAATACACAAGACGTATTTCATCGATTAATTCTGATCCAAATGGAATACAACTAACCTTTAATAATTGCTGAACGTCTTTTTTATAAAACGAAGAATTTAATCGAAAAATCACTTTTCAAAATCATTTGGTTGACAAAAATTCAAAAGATCAAACACAAAAATAATATAATTAAATACAAAAAAATGATTTGAAACATTCGTTAACACTAAACATAGATTATACATTTATACCTAAAGGAAAATTATGGATAAGTAATGACCACATTTATAGGTACTTCTATATTTTTCTATCTGTAACTAGTCATACGTTAATAATTCTGTTCATACATGTTATCAATTAATCATCTCCATAATTATCTTTAATTAGATTATTTTTTATTAAAAAAGTCGAAAAAGATACTTTAGGTTGAAGATTGTAGTGTTTTATTTTTACGAACCTACCTACTATTTTTAATTTATTTGTATGCGCGATGTAGATTATGATCTAAACAGCCATATTGACAAGTTATTAACGATTAAATAGGATGATTATGATCTAGATTAAGTATATTTTCATGACGAGGAAGCTATGAAAAACATGTACATACATAATCTGATTTCAATTATCTAACTAACACAAAAAATAGAACAAAAAATAAACCTAGCGTATTATATAGCCGGGGTTATATGTGTTCTGACTAGACATTACATGAACATTGTTTTTTTTTTTTAAATTCTGATTGTTTATTAAGGTGGGGAAGCAATTGGTTTTTCACAATCACGATATTTTTCCCGGGTTTAATTTTAAGGGCGGTAAAAAAGCTGAAAAGGTTTCTGACAGCACTTCTATAGATTGGGAAAGCGAACGTATTTAATAAATGGAAATTTTTCGAAGTTTCCCGCGATAGTTGGAAAAAGATAAAACGAAGAAAAACAATACCAGCGGACGGATGTAATATTGCGTTTGTTTTTAACTAAACGTCGACCATTTTCGGAGAAACCGAGTTCTACGCCGATAAAATCATGATCGCATTCGAATTTCAATTAATAATATCCCCTATACAACCTATACTATATACACCAGCACCGCGGGACCTACGAGACGATGCCCAGCGGCCAGCATCTATATGTATAATATAGTGTCTACGTGTACCACTTGTTTTGTTTATTTTTCACGCGCGTGCACAAACCCACGCGACCACACATTTCGTAATAAAATCGCCGTCCCGTGCGCGTACATTATTATAATGTTTGTTTTGACGCAGAAATAAACCGAACGCGGCGGCAACATTTACTCCACTATAAATACAATAATATGTAATCCGCCATACACGCTGAAACACCTGAAGTCCGGTTATATTATATCGTATAGAAAACCGAACTGCTCAACTGCAGCCTACCTACCTACCGACGTCCGCCGGCAAATCGAACCGAAAATAATCCCATGCGAATAAATCCCTACCTCCGTTTCAGATCATGTAGGTTCTCAAAGCTATTCCGCCGCACATTATAGGTACGTATAAATAAATATAATGGTACGCAATTTTACGTTTCAGTCGGAATTACTTTTTGTTTTATTTATTACGCCAAATACACATGGGTGAAACACACACGGAGTTATATTTATCGTCGGTCCACACCAACAACTATTCGGACGAGTTTTTAGGTTTTTTTTTTTTTTGCTTTTTTAACGACTCGTTTAAGAGCTCAGTCGACAATTTTCACAAGCACCATTCGTGTTATATTTTTCGCTGCAATAGCAATTATAATAATGTCATTTTTGGAAATACGACCGTCAGATTTATACATATACGTTTGAAAATTTATATTTTTTACGTTCATGTATACGGCGAACGAAGTTCCTTGTTGAATTTTCGACCGAATCGTTGAGATGCGTGTA
The DNA here is from genome assembly GCA_949715065.1 of Periphyllus acericola. Lineage (NCBI taxonomy): Eukaryota > Metazoa > Arthropoda > Insecta > Hemiptera > Aphididae > Periphyllus > Periphyllus acericola. The sequence goes on along the minus strand of OX454266.1, from coordinate 44,520,111 downwards.
CTTCCGGAACGCCATGATAAACGAAAGCCATTATAAAGGCTAACGTTGTATGTAGAAAAATGATTACGAAGTTAAATGGGAATATAACGGAGCAAAATGGGGTTCAAAACATGATGCAAACATACATATTATTATCACACTATTATGGCGTGTCACAAACAAAGCTTTGGGACAAGTACCAGTGGATTAAATGAAGTAAAAAATATTAGGTAGGCTCTTAAAATGTGATAGGTAAAAAATATAAATATTACATCACATTGGGAGACAAGTTGTGAAATTATATTAAGCCTTACCAAATCGAAACTAATTCAACTAGTAAAATTAATTGTAATAAAATAATTTCAGAAATTTCTACTTTTTGCATATTAAGTGGATACATACTTCAAAATTTAAATACACTTAACATAATATCCATTACTTCAAAATGTTCGAATTTCCTTTAACTATTAGGTAATCGTATCAATATGCATCTCGATTACCATTTAAATATATTATACATTAATGCAACAACTTATAAATCAACGGTTCTATTAAAATTTTTACACTATTTTGAAGTTAAAATATATTGACCTTGTATAAATGAATAAATTTAATATTTCTTGTTGTAATATTTAAACTTGTTTATTCAGTATATAACATTATAAGTAAACTGAGAACTAAATCATAATGGCTAAAATAGTTACTAAATATGAAAATGTGAATCAGATAATGCGAATTAAAATTTTTGTCTTAATCTACCACTAAAAGAAATCCAAATGTGTATATTAAAATTATTTGAGGTCTTAGATTATCAAGCATTTGTAAATCATTATTTAATATATTTTATTGCAGAATACTGGAAAAACTAGTTTAATATATTATAACAGCTTTTATCTACAATAAATAAAAATAATACATTTTATTTTGATAATTCGGTTTCAATAGTTTCCATTTATTTTTTTTCTTAATTATGAGTTTCTTAAAATTATTGATTTCCTACAACTAGTAATTTTTTTGTTATAAATCACATGGATCATGCGTATGTAAAATATTCACTGTTGATTCATAGAGTAAAATGAACTCTGAGCACTCCCAATTGTTTTTAATTAATGCATTTCATAATATATTTTGTTCTGTTAATTTGTTACTTTATTATATTATAATTAATTTTTTTAAACATATTATTTTGCGGAATATTTAACTAAACGTTGGCTATAATTGTATTTCATTAAAGTAATATAATACTATACTCTACAGTATGTCAGTATAACTGTTTGAACACTGCTAAGTTGGAGCCTTGATAATTACCTATTATATTATTCATCAGCACGTTGTAAAAAAATAAAACAGCTACTTTGAATGAAAAATTGTATCGTTTGAGTAGTTTTTTCTATGCATATAACATAGATATGTTACAGTTGATATCATTGTAATTAATTTTTTAGACAAAATATAGTTTGAAATAACTTTTTTCAAACATACGATTTTTCTAATCAAATAAAGCCATAACTATGGTGTTAATTCGTAAACGGCGTAAGTGCAAACTGTATAGAAACTGAAAAAAAAACATGATTCAGTGCTATTCAAATACGTCGATTTCACACCGGCAATCACGCGCACCGCAGCATCTCATGCCGCGGGAAAGACGCCGATCCTTTCGGAGCAACGATGTTACGTACCTGCGTCTGTCCAAGGAATACGAGTCCTTGCGGCCACCGGTGGAAAACTTCATCGGTTCAATTTTTCCAACTACGCGACGACAATGCGTACAAAGAACACGAGACGGCACGGCACAGAAGAAACGCGGACGCCGCCGCTTCACCACCGCGATACTTGCACGGGCCTTATTTTATTTTTCCCCGAACAAAACGATATTACGGACGGCAAGAGTGTGGACCCGAACGTCGAGAATACGCGCATTATACGATATTATTGACGATGTAATTTCGAAAATTTTACGATGATTTCGACCCGACGATATACGCGCATTTGTCGTGCTAATAAATTATAGTATGTGCGCGCGCGCATCCGTATACACCGAACAACGTGTTCGCACTGTCAATCCCGTGGCGCAGCAGCAGGTCCCGCACGACGAACACAACGCGTCACACGCACAGATTTTCAGAAGAGGGGAACCGGCTTCAATATATGCATATACCATTATAATGCACACACGCTCTCTCTCTCACGCGCACACACTCGCATGCATACGGTAAAATACAGTACTACGGCGAGTGTCCCTCGATAATCCGTCGGCATCGTACGTTATGCATTACGTGTACCGCCTAGTAGCCCGATAAAGATGACATCAGACGTTATATTTTGGTTCTCGTCTTTTCGTAAATATTTGAAACGGGGGACGCGTTTGAAATGCGTATGTCCGAGACATCTGTTCCCGTCGAACCGGGCACCACCACCGCGCCGCCGCCAACCGTAATCAAATATTGAACTAGTAACTTAATTTTCGGACTCGGAAAACACGAGTCGAAAATGAATAATGTATTCCGACGGCCGTGGCCCCAAGATAAGTTCCCTGGTGAAACCAACTAACTTAATAGATGTAGCGGTATTGCATGACATTTGGATTCGGGGGCTCGTGGAATCACGCGTGTTCAACGTTATCGTCGGCTGTACGAAACGTTCGGACGACAATATTGATACAGATATTAAAAAAAATAAATACTCCTTGAGGTGGTCAAATGCATCCTACGGTAAAAAAGTTTCAAACCGGTGCAGTGGTGACGGTGCTTATTTTCAGAGGAGGAGAAAAAACGGTTTTTTATTAACGTACAGCAGTTATTTTTAATGTAGGTACTGTATGAATGATTACAATGGCACGGTGACAATTCGTTTCTATACGCGGTTACCGCAGACGATTGGAAACTAATCTCGATAAGCGCGATGTCTTTTATCCGAAATAATATATTCATAGGAACTAATGATGCTTCCCGATCGCCTATTTGGCGTCTGTAAAATCAATCACCACATAATAATATTACGTTTGTCGGACTGGGGTGGATTCAAGTGTAGGTACGTATAAGTGTGTACCTACGTCGATTTTTAAGGGTCGATTATAAATCACATCGAGAGTCTACGTGTGCAGGGTGAGATACGAGTATAATAATATTATGAATAATGGCAACGGTATTAACACTAATAATGACTAATATAAAATATACACAAACACGAAACATATAATAAACGGTTGAACGATCGATCATCAACGCTTAAACATTATATTATAGTTACATAATCTTCTTCGATTACCCGAAATTGAAAGTATATAATACTTTTATACGTCAATAAATCGAAGTAATATTAAAGGTTATGCGGTGGCGGCGAACGTTCCGGGGAAAAGCTTAAACGAATGTCCAATATTCGATGTGTTAGTAGTGACCAACAAGATTTAGCACCTAAAAATAATCCTCTTTTATGGGTCACATAAATTTTATGTCAGACCGCCATCGCCACTCCTTATGTACGCAGACACTTTAACGTCAAAATCAATGAAATTCTTCTATTTGATAATTTATTAACTATTTTACATTTACTCCGCGGGACAGAGGACTCTTAAATATTTTTTACTTTTGTAGTAAAACGAAAATGTTTTAAAAATGTAACTAGTTCAAGATTCAAATGATTATTAGGTATATTCTAAATGAAAAACATAAGAATAACGTTTGTGCTTTTATGTAAAATAAAATAAACGGGCAATACAGTTGATTAAAACATTAAGCTGCAATAAGCGAACTTTTAGTTGATTGCATGCTCACTTTTTTTTAATAAGATAATTAGTAATTATTTTAACATAAATATGTTTTTGAGCTGGATACAACTTTTTTTTCTAAGCCAATTTTTGTAAAACTTTCGTTGCCATGGTCATTAAACATTTTATTACTAATTTATATTCTATAATATTTAATTTTTACGTTAATTTCCCCCAAAAGCATAGTTATGATTCACACATTTTCCTTGTAGAGGAAAAATATCGAGTGACGTCCTTCGTTATAAGTAAAACACCACCGTTATTACGATATTTAATAACTCTGTTGGTTTCATTATATTTTTGCCCGAAAAGAAAACTGTTACGTATTAGGCGTATATCATAAAATTTATATTTGTACGGTGTGCGTTATGTTTTAAAAATGCACGCATGAATATTATATTATAACAATATTAAAATACACGTAATGTATGTTTACATCTGCACATATTTTTGTACGCTTTACTAATTTTAAAGTGCGAACAAATTCTATATATAATACATTACCAGGCTACCCGGCCAAGTTTATGGAAGGCAATGATAATTTGAAACGTGACATTTCCAACGAACGAAACACAAGTACGAAGCAAATTAACTTTAACACCCGGACCCCGGAGTGCTCGGCGATATATATCTACCGTTTCGAGTCGCATTCAGCGGAAAATGAATATTTTAGATTATAACACAATCGGTCAACTTACATATTATATATTTAAATAGGTCTAGTACCTAGATATATGTTTTAAAACCTTATAGTCTCGTCGGAGGTGGCGGTAGTGGTGGTGGTGGTGGTGGTGGTGGTGGTGGTGGTGGTGAAGGTTCATAACAAACCACCCTTCCGGTCAGGGTGTCGCAGTGTTTCGCGGTCCGTACGTTGATTGTATATCCTATATTCTCAGAAGGACGACGCGAAGGCGCGAATACGATAATTTTGTGCACGTTCCCATTTAGGGGCGTACATGACTACACAATATAATTGTAAACACGTCCGTTTGTTCACATATACAATAACATGATGTATATTCATATGTACGTATAATATACTCCCGCGAGTACGACGAAATGATACGTTCCGCCAACCGGTAGACTACAATTATCTTTTTGACGTCTGGGGCGGGCGAACGTCGATGATAATAATATGTATGGGTACCTAGCTACTATATACTATATTTTATAACTACTAATAAATAATATAAATAAAATCCTGTCAGTAGATTTGTATATTATTTTAGCGCTTTTAATAATAATAATAAAACACATGTATTTAACCCCGCAAAACACCGAACAATAGATATTATATACATTTTAGTTCGGTAATAGCTGTACGTATATTATAACATAATATATATCACTCCATGAATGGTTATTCATATGAATGGAAATCATTTAAGAATATACATACGTACACATTATATACTCGTATTATACATATTGTATTATGAAAACATTTACGGTGCGCGGGACGCAGTTATAATTCCATACGTTTTATTATTATTACAACGGAATTGTAATACTTTATCTTGACGGGTAGAAGGTACAAACGTTTTTCATAAGAATCTAATAAAAAAAAAAAATCGTAATATGCGGTTTATAGTTTAGGTGTTGTGTACACACAAGTTATATTTGAATTTTCAGAATTACATAAGACTGACAAGGGAAACATCCTGACACGCAATACCATCATATTTTTATGCAAATCGTATTGGTTGAAATATATACTCTCTTTGCCGTCGGTGCACGCACCCTCTTTCCCCTCCCAGGGATTAAATATTAGTTAGTACAGAGAAAACGCAGACGCCTCTACGGCTCTACACGAAATAACGGTTACAACAATTCGACACGTATTTTCGTTTAAATATCTGTGACAAAAACAATATTGTTCCGCCATAATTCAATGCAACGATAACGTACTACAAACATAATCCAATGGTTTCCTACACATTCATATATATATAAATTAAAACCATTATTTGGCGCCCGTTTCACTTTGAATTCATTATTCATAATACATTTCTGTTCAACACGCTCAAATATTTTCGTATTTTCAGTTTGCCGCAGTATCAAGACCTAAGAAATCCAAACATTATAAATTTATAACAAAATAAATATAGTTAAGAAAATACAACTATAACTATGATCCGTTTATTTTTAACCGTCGATGTGCGATGAATCAATACAGAAACTATTAAAAAAAAAAAATTTTAACAAAATATAATACTATAATACATTGATTCGCTCCAGTAGATATGTTAGTTTGTTGAATACTTGTACTATGAAAAAAAGTGTTGACGTTTGTTTAATTCTTAACGTTTGTACGACAACAAAACATAAACATTTTGAAGGAAATAAGATATCATCAAGAATAAAATATGACCTATGTAGATTTTATATGGAATTGTATGCATAAATTAATGTTCATTTTTCGATAGTTTTTCAATTAATCATTGCTCTGGCGACAAATATAGGTAAAATGTTAGGGTGTCTTAAATATTCAGAGCGACTGAAGATTTTATTCAGTCGGTCCCACTCTGTAGATATACCTAGCAGATACTGGCACAGTGCGAAAAATGATTACGAAAAAAGAGAGCATTTTACGTTTGACGCATCACGCACAGTGTGTTAATGGGAGTAGTCGAATAGGTATCATCTCGCGTAAGTATACCGTTGGAAATAAAGTGTATAACCGAATTTATTTTTTCGGGCAAACGCATGTAACGATTATTATTATTATTGTTTTGGATTTGTTACGTAATCGCATAGAAAGCATTGCTACGATCTACAGTTAAATGTAATACTACATAATTATTACATTTTTATCCGCATGGATTTAATTTCGTAACGCCGCCTACATCATAACCATATTACATCGAACGCGCCTATATTATATTATATACAGTATAACATTATATAGTGTGCGTATATGTACATTCAACTCTCTAATTAAACCCTTCGCTCGCGCACCAACTTGGACTAGCTTTTTAATTGAAAAGTCGTAGGCACATCATTAGTAATTCAGTAAACAGTTGCGACTAGATTTATAGTCAAAGACATTATTCTCGATTAGTGAATACACTTCAAATAATAAAACTGTCCCGGAACACGGTTAACGTCGGTCCGGGATGGTTAATACCTACGTTTGACCGGGTGATATAATTATTACTATTATTATTGCTATTATTATCGCTATTATTATTATTCCATTACAATCAATCGTACACGAGGTAGGTAGTGTATAACGACGAAACATAGCGTGGTGGATCTGAATCATAGGCAATAAAAGATTGTGTTGACTCGAAGAGGTTATCGCACAGGAATGAACATTTAATAAATTTGAGGTTACAACTGTTACAATATAGTCTTATTATGACTGATTAGTTCCATTCATAAAATGAGAACGGTATAGACGAGAGCAGTTTTTCTCCCTTTCCTATTCCGGAACATGTTCCCTCATTTTGCTTATACAGGCGACGCCTATACATTATTTTATTTTCTATGATCGAAACAGAAGTGTCGAAGAGTTAAATAGAAACGGATTTTTTACGGCAAAATGTTATCATCCGTTTGCTATACCAGTGATATTATATGTCGCGATACATTGTAATCGACATGTACGCGTATAGCTGCAGGCGAATTTATACAAAGCATACGTACAGCAATTTAAACAAAGCATTTATACAACTCGTGTTAACGGACGGTGATTCCATCACCATTAATGGGTTTGAAATTATGGCAGATGAATTAAAAGTTTTGACGACAATGGTTGTATCTAGTGCACCTCGACTACTTAACTAATGCAATTTGAAGAAGACAGACTTTGTTCCAAATATACGATGCGTATATTATAACTTCGACACTACCAGTGACTGCAGTGCACAGCTAGTTGAGAACGGAATTTTTCCAAGCTCAAACTTGTAAAAACGTATTTAAGGTCAACCGTGGTTGATATGATGGATTAAGTAGATGATATAGCAATCGAACACGAATTGACAGATGAACAATTATCGAATGAAGTCAATATTGTGACTTCAATGTAAAGCTTAAACGAGAAAATACATTTTCAATAACGTTTCATATGTTGTACTTCGTTCGATGAATGTTTCTACGATTGTAAACAAATTATTCAAATTATATTCTATTCACCTATTGAAGTATTGAACTTAGCTGAAAGTGTATTTTTTTTTTAAATAAAAATATTAGGTTATAATATTGTTAATTTATTTGTACGCAACTCGATTGCACCTTGATTTAAATATTAGATTAAAATCGTCCACACGCTACATCAAGCTCATTTTCTCCACGTAATGGTCGATCTGCGCTATTTGCTTGGCCGACTGTCTCCGCAGCTCGACCAACTTGCATTTCGCTTCGCGTTTGTGGTTCGTGGCGTGGCACTCGTTGGACGTCCTCTTCTCGTCGACCGTTCCGATGGCGGCCGCGATGGCATCGTGCCGTTTGCTGAGCACCTCGTACTCGCAATCGGCCCGTTCCACCTCGGACCGGAGCCAGTTGAGCGCGCACAGCGATTTCTTCTGCCGCACCGCGTCCTCGTTCTCGTTCCATCCTGCGCCGCCGCCGCCGCCCTTGTGCCTGCTCATCCTGTCGGCCAGCGCGCGCCGAATGTACGCGTCCGGTTCGGCCTTGTAATCGTCGTACTGGAACGTGGGCATCAGCTCGCGCACGTGGTCCTGCAGTATCTGCGCGCGGCTGAGCACCCGCTGCCGGTTGCCCCGGTACCGGAGCAGCAGCGTCGCCTGTTCCTTGGCCAGCGCGTCGCTCAGCTCCTGCGTCCGTTCCCCGAACACGGCCTCGGCGGTCGTGCCGAACTCGGCCAGCTCCTCGTCCACCGTCGCGGCCATCAGCTGGCCGTCGTCGCACGTGTACGCGCGCGCGTCCGCCAAGAGCTTTTGCACCGTGGCCGTCCGCACGTCGGTCCGCTTGAGGAGTGCGACCAGGTCGGGGCGCGCGGCCGGCGACGACGCCGGTGTCGCCGTCGCGGCGGGCGGACCGCAATCCGACGACGCGCAGCTGCTACTGCGGCACTCGCTGCTGTCGTCCGTGGGAGACGTGTCGTAGTCGCTGCCCGAGTCGCTGTCGCAGCCGCACTCGTTACCGCCGCCGCCGGCCGACAACCAGCCCTCGGTTCTACCCTCGGCCACCAACAGCGGCGGTGGCCGGACGCCCGGCCCTTTCAGTTCGGTCACCGATGCGCTCGGCGGCGGCGGCGGCGGCGGGTGCACGAACGGCTCGCACACACCCCCGTCGCTTTTCAACGTTTGCTCCAGTAACCGCAAATAGTCCGACTTACAGCTGCTCGGCTCTCCCGTCGTCAGTCCGATCATCCAATCGTGCACGTTCGACAGATGCGCCGGGTCCTCGATCTTGTGCAGCAAACCGGTTATCTCGTCGAAGCATTTGCTGCGCTCGTCGTCGTTCATTTCGGTCCAGCGATCGGGCGTGCCGGTATATACGTATACGTTCAAGGTGTCCACGCGGTGTCTGGTGAATTTGCTCAGGAGAAAAAGCCGACGGTTTATCGAGCGGTTGTATTTAAAAAAAAAAAAAAAAACTGCCACAGTCAATTTTGTAGATTTAGTTTGTGGTTCTGTGTTCCGAAAATACAATTGCTATTTCTCCTTCCCGACATGAAATCCCATAACAACAAATATTTGGCTGAAAATATATCTATGGGTTACACACAGATAACGCGTGATGATGATGATTTCAGTGATTCCAAACGTGGCTGCCACTGCGGCCACTTGTTAATTTGAGGGGGCGCGTTTCACTTTATGGGCGCCAAAGGGGTAGACTATTTTGTCACGTACATTTTCATTGCTTATTATACTTATTGCATTAAAATATATATACACCTGTAATCTGTGTACGATTAACAAACTTGGTTCATATTTATTATACTTATGCACACACTGCAACGATGGCAGAATGGTAATTATACTATAAATTGTCACCAGTCGATCAAAAAATGATTTCGTTGGATGTTTATCGATTTTTTGTTCATTGGTATGGTTTGTCCGTCGACAGAACGTGTGAATTTTTTATCTTAATTAAACGGCTGCAGATTTTAAAAATTTAACAATCAATTGATTTAAGCTTTATTTAAATTGATTGGAGAGGAAGTGTGAGATTTTTTAATATCTAAAAGAGGTTGATTTCTATTGGCCTTATATGACGTACGCACATTAAAAAAACAATTGTCGACACATTATATACATCATACAATGGTCTTTTTTTTTACTCCGCCTTCGTAGATTTATTTCCTCCATAATGTTGATGTGTTCCTATGTGTTTTACCACCAACTTGTACGGTTATTTCGTGGTGGTTTGATTGGATCGGAATAATTAATATGTCACAATATTCGCATCTTCTATCTATAGCGTATAAGTATACATTATATTGTACACGAAGTATTCTACGTTCAATTGGAAAACTCATAACAAATTACTTTCGTTTGAATAGCTCGAATGATTCTACTACGGAACAACAAATATATATATACCCGCACACCACGGCGGTTTTTATGTTCAACAATTGCATACATAAGTAAGTGGAAACTACAACTGTCTGCTTCAATCACTCCGAACGAGTATAACATTAAACCTAATTCGAGAATATATTTTGAAAAATCCATGTACAGACGTGTTGCGATGAAAAGTTCTCTTTAAAAGTGCCGACATAACCATCCACCCTCAATTGTTGAAAATTATCTAATTATGAACGTATATATATATATATATATTATTATCACACGTGTATAATTATTTTTAATTTTTATACAAGCCGGCCGTATTGTCCGCACTAAATTGGTCATGCGTGTATTAGCATGTTATTCTGTTTAAAATATATATGTTCTCGCTTTTCGGAGATAAATTATTGTAAACATTATTTATAGATGAATAAGATAATATTATATATAGGTATATGTATATACATTGAACGTATTTAATTGTTTCACGCAAAACACTATAATTCAACGTTACAAAGAAATGTACATTACACGCATTGTAAAATATTATTCTTATAAATCATTTTAATTTACAGTAGTACATGTAAATTAGTTACTGTAATTGTATACCTCGCTTATAATCGTCGAGAATCCTGTTACTTTTATTAATAACTCAAATAACTCAATGTAACAATAATTTTTTTAAGGTAAAAAAAACGTATCAATAATAATTAAACCGTCTATATTTTTAATTTAAGAGTTTGTGCATAGTTCGGCAATTCCTTACGATAAGATTTTTGAATTTATGTTTGTGTTACCCTTAAAAGTATATACGTAGGTATAATTTTTTCCTTGATGCCTACTTAAATACTTCAAAATCGAGTTCTGAATTTAACTCTGCGCGTAATGTTTCGTAATGTCGTTAACAGCGTATTAAAACTTCAAAGTAACCCGTGAATTAAACTATATATAGTATATAACACGCGCATGGAAAATTAAATAGGTATTTCGCGTAGCCGTGTAACAAGTACATAGTTTTTAACGTTCAAATATTCCGTTACTCGATGCGCACGCGGTACTGCAAAACAGTACAAGTACAGTTACGTCGGGGACTCATTAAAAAAAAAAAATAATAATAATAAAAATGCGCATTATCAATTATGTAATGGTATATTGTTCTCTGCGTGTATCTAGAATACTTGCACAAGATTAGATATGCCCTTAAAATGCAGATAGAAGAATAATGTAAAAGAAAACGCAAAGTGGAAACGTCGTCCACGCGCATCGTCACACATTATAATAATATAGTTTATTGGATCGGACCGAGAGCGAATACGAGATATATTATCATCGTTTGTCGCCCGAAGAGAAATAATCGACACACGTTACTAGAATTCCATCCGGATGTAAGGCGAATCGAATACGCGCGCGCGTTTACGGACATTTTCGCACGCCCCGATGACCCGCGCACTATACACCGAGACAAAGGCGGAAAGTTTAAAAACACTTTTGGCATATTTGAATTGGGATTTCAAAATTACATTTTGACCCGTTCCGTAGTTGCGCAAAGGAAAACTTTTCATTCCGTGACGACGCCGCCGAGTTGATAATAATCGTAACGAAACGACCGACCGACCGACCGACCGACCTAACCTGACCCCGGTTCTCGGATGTTTTGTTGTTTTTATATTATGTATATTATATTGTGTAAAACGCAAACACGTAACATTAATAATAATCAAACAGTGTAAATTAAACTGAATCACATTGTCCGGTGGTATGTGTGTGTGTGTTTGCACAAACGTCTTATCAACGGTGAAAATAACAAAGATTAGCCGACGACGAAGCCAATAAACACGTGAGAATAAATCGATAGAATGCAAAATGATTCTCGTTAGACCGGGCGACGCGACATTCTCCGATTGCCGAGACGGGAATAAAATTGTACGAAATAAAATATCAAGTTCCTCACGCGGCGACAGCGGAAGAAGAACGCACGCGGTATATTGTGTGGCGTCATATTTTCCACCGGCAGCAAGACTATTTTGGACCGGAAAAAATCCATAAAACCCAGTGTGGAGCGTTTCTTGCACTGCTGCTTCACTAGTTCGCAGTGTGCGCAGCCCTCTAAACTAATTTATGCGACCCGTTTTAGCCGCACCGATCACGTGCACAGTAAGACGAGGGATTCGTGATTTTTATCATACACCGTGTACGAGGAAAACTTACAATCGCAATCCACGCCTTTTCTCGTAAACGCGTGACGTATGACGCGCGATAATATTAAATCGCGCGTGTTGGCTATTGCTATAGTAATTCTTATTCGGTTATGCGTAACGGCAAAGGTATAATCTCATGAAAAGCTTGTAATAATGATTTTGTTTGGGGAAAAAATTGCAATTTACTATTCATTAAACCCCATCATAGGTACCATGGTTTTCGAAAATAAGTATTTAAAAAAATCAAATATGAATAAAAATCTTAATTTTAATTTCAATCACGCCTAAAAGCTAAAGACGCCGAGATACTACTTTAGACGTACGTATTCTCAGAGTAACGATCGATTTTCAACATTAAATTTTATTCTTAAATAAATAAGACAAAACAGCACTTCTAAAATGTACTTTATGTAGGTACGTATAAAATCATTTTATGTTTGTAAAAAGTATAGAAATTCTCAGAAGAACGAAATAAAGTAATTGTCTACAGTTAAATTAATTAGATTCACTTCCTTAATTAAGTGCACTTTAATTCTCAAACCGCGGTTCGTTGACACATTTTTACAAGTGGAATTTTAACACGGTCGAAAACTCTTACGCACAGACGCTGTATTTTGTTTAAAAACCCATGATCCAAAAACGGCGAAACCGAAACGTGCCGAAATAGCGGATGATATACAATGGTAAATATAATTTTTCCAAAGACCCTTCTACATTTATATCATAATATTGTCAACAAATTATTCGTCAAAATGACAATATCAGGTTTTAACCCGAACAAATATTATTTTGGAAACGCTAACAATTACCAACACTCAACGGGTATTATTTTTCAACGTCTATTAAAAAATATCGAAACCCGAACAATCCATCTCGGTTCAAAGCCTTTGTGTATTTATAGTATTGATATGCCCGTTTTGTTTGTCGGTTTTCGTTTGCATTCGTACACGGTACACACGCGCACACGTTCACGAGCAGCGCAGACAATTTTTTATTCCCAATCGCGCAAACGATAATGAACACCTTGTCGTCGTTACCCGTTGCTGTAAATACGCGTTTGGCACGAGGTGTCTCTCGAAAAGAGCGATAGATGGAGAAAGACAGTAGGTCGTGGGAGAGAGAGAGAGGGGGAAAATAGTCTCGCGTATATATTTTGTATTATTACTCGGTTCACGGGTGTGGGCGTGCGCCGTGCACGCTCTCACATGCAACACAATATAAAACACAATAATACGATCCATTAGCCGGTAGCGTACCCATACGATTATATTATTACTATCATTGTGTAGTTCGAAACGAAGTGGGGAACAGAAAAAAAATATATATATATATATATATGTACCTACTCTTAAACGGATGTGCTCTATGGTAATATAAAAACGTTTCCATTCGAACGGAGGAAAAATGTTCGTACGCAGTACGTGTATGTAGTGGTAGGGGGGGGGGCGTTTGTTAACCGATTTTCAAAGTATATCGAAAAAAAAAACCAGAAAAAAATCACCCTCCGCGCAACGAACGCGGATTATCGCGGGCGAATATAACGTAGCATTATTACTCGCGGAAAAGCCGTAGGTCATGGTATAATTTTATAAACACACGTAAATATACAGTCCATGTTTACACGTCGAATATAACCGTTTTGTTGGGCCGTTGAGGTTCCGCCGTCCAGTCCGCAACAATAGTAAATAGCTCTTGTTTTCCTCGGCTGCAGATACGGATACGTATCGGTGCAATACCCGAAGGCGCTGTTTACGAGGAGACGGATATAATATAATCGCTATTTAGTATTGGTCTAGGGATCTGCACTCCCTTAGACCATCAAATTTGTATTTTGTGAAATTTGTTTACACCTATATAATACATACAAAACGTATATTTTTAGTTTTCTTCATTTCAGATCAGTGGCTACAATGCGTTCTTGTCTTATCGGCACACTAATACTTGATTATATTTTTAATTCAACAATAATTCATTGACCCGAGAACTGGTGTGATCTTTGCGAACCTTGACGAACAATGAAGATACCCTATTTCGATTTACTCTAGCCAAGTATTAACGCTGTACATCCAAAATCAATATCGTTGTTGGTTCTACGGAGTGAAGTAGAGTTCGTCGGTTAATTTATATCAGTACCGCCGACATAATAATTGATGATTACGCACATTGTTAAGTGTTTGGTTTGTGCTATTGTTTGTTCGACCGAAGTTTAACTTTTACAAACAACAACCGTAAATAGTTCGATCGTATTAAAATTCAAAATACTCTTACAAATTCTTGTAAGGATTGCATTACGTCCAGTATATGAATTTGAATTTTTTGAAAACTTGAAAAAGTTTACAATTGGTTTGAGAACACATATTTTGTCGCCAACGTTCGAACCCGGTCCCAGACAGGACAGCCGCTTCGAAAGAATGAACCGCCACCATCGCCTCCTATCGCGTAATTGAGTCTTCATTAAAATAATTGTTCAAGTATTATAGCTTGGTTGCTGACAGTTCTTAACATACAAAAAAACCTTTAACAAAGAAACGCAAAATGTAACGTTTTATCATGTTACAAAGCTGTGTATGAGAATAATGCCATTTGTTGAAGTTAACTTGTATTACTCAGAAATTGTTCTTGTTATTATCGTTATTGTTGTGTAAAATATTCACAATTACCAAATATTGTTTCTATTACAGCTCAATTACAAATAAACACCTTGTACCACAAATCATCAGACTATTTGAGCAAACATCGTTCAATATTCATATGATGATGATTCATCACAATTTTTTCCATCCGACGGCTAAAACACGATTGATTTCTAATCAATAAATATGTCGAGGGAAAATAACCAGAATTTCTTTTGAAATCAGCGCAAACTTTTATGGAAGGAAAATAACAATGAAGTTTAATTAACCCTTAGAAATCGACAACTTTTCACGAGGCACGAGTAAATACGCTGCAGTTTTAAGTAATAACTTTTCTACAGTCTTTTCGACGTCATTCTTTTTCCGTATCTTTTAATAAGTGTAGGTATTTTTTCATGATTTTTCTCTTTCTACAAGTTATATAATATTACAAATAACACACAGTTGCGAAGTACGAGTCGGTGCATAGGAGAAATTATAATGTGACAAACGGCAATATATAGAGGCATAGAGCAGACAAGAAGGTCGCGCATATTAGGAAGATTCTTGTACGGCGTATAGTGTGCGATTCAGATGATTTTTTCCCTTTTCTTTTGATCGATTCAAATTGATTTCGTTTTGTTTGCTCGACCGAAAAAAGAATAAAAAAAAAAACCACGGGATTCGAATAATCCCCAAAGATTATTTGGGTACACGTCACGCGCGCCGCGTAACTCACTCCACATCACGGCTGCACGATGGGAAAGGCGGACCGTGCGTCGTCGCGTATATCGTTTTGAAATTTATCGTTCAATCGGTATCGATCGGAGGGCGAGTCGCGTTATGTTTTTTCTCTTGTTGTTTTATTTTATTATTTTTTTACACGACCGTCTCGGAGGACAACTGCAATAAATACAAACGGTCGTCGTGTCGTAGCCGGAAAGATAAGAAACCGCAGCGGGCATAAAGGTCATTGAATATATAATTATATGGTGTACATGCGAGTGTATTACGTGTGGCGAGAGAAAAAAAAACAACGACGTACCGACAAGGAGAAATACAGGCAAACAACGAGTAATGGACATAGGTATAATGCCAATGTGATAATAATGTTGTGTGAGCACGCGGACATCCCCTGGGGACTGTTGCTAATTGGCGGGACAGGACTCTCAGACGGCGTCAGCAATGAACCGCAACTGGTCATCGTCTAGCAAACACGTACACGTCTAGTGTCTGGGATGTATTCTATGAGCGTGCCAGCTGGATACTCCGATAAGGGATGTCGACTTCAAATATAAGTTAAGTGCCTCGAAGATAAAGCATCGCCTCGGAATATGAAAAGCGTCGGAAACCGTTCTTGCCGAATCGATTTAAGTTTTCGAAAACACGATTAACTCGTCGTATAGCAAATTACCGTAAATTGACAACAATATGTTCCCAAACAAAACACACGACCGATATTGATAATCATATTATATATATATATATAAAATGCCTCACGTGAGACGTTAATCTGAGCCAAGTGTTCTGAGAAGAGGGGATTTGAATATTATTTAAAACTACGTTGGGACATTGGCCTGGCTTTAAGGTGAAGGTTTCACAAATATATTTACTTTTATTTATTTTCACTTTCCAATTTGTGTATCGAATTGGTATAGCAGATCGAGGTGAGATCGGAGATAACTGAAGGTTAGCGTTAGATCTTAGTGGGCTAAAAGACTAACTTTGTCGTCAGCATACTCTGCAGCTACTATTGTGTTAGGAAATATTAATAAGGTTAGGTTAATGTTTTTTTTTTTTTATTTCAAAAAAAGAAAATTGTGTTCAGGCTACATTTAGGGCTTGGGATGTATCGAAAAAGGTTGCCCGTGAAGTATTGTTTTTATTTCTTCTAACGAAGGAGCAATTTTACGGTCAGTCTATTTATTTGCGGTGACCTATGGAATGACGAGTTTCGAAGCTAAATTGAGAGTAATGTCAATGCAAGTATTGAGAATAATGTAAGGTAATGAAATAACAAACACCTAACAGCTGTGCGTGCCTTATTAGTTTTTTTTTTAGTTTTTCGGGAGGAAACTCGTGGACCATTACTACGATGGTTCATCAGGGGCCTTAACAATGAGAATACTTATTGAAATCTCCCATTGAAAACAATCTTTTAGCATTGAGCGAAACACCGTAACTGATTAACGGAATGACGGACGAGTATATAAAATAATATCAAAACAAGCAAAAAAGTATTTACATTTCGTGCCCGCGGGAACTCCGTTGACCAAAAGAACGACGGGACAAACCTTCGGGCAGGGGTTTTAAGTAAGGCCTGCGACACATGGTCTTAGATGCGTTATATCTGAAATCGGTGAAGGATGTGCCGCGAGACATATATCCGCTGACAGGGACAACGACTGCATTGCACTAAATGTATTATACGTACGTGTATATATATATATACAACTCTATCACCTCACGCCTCGGCCTTTCCGGGGGTCGCCGCTTTTGTCTCGAATCCCCTTTATCAGTCCCGTTGAAGAATCAGACTACGCATTAACACTAATAATAATAATAAGTAATGCTACGTATTCCTCATTCCGTTTCCTGGTTCTCGTCTACCAACGTGCGCGATTGATATACCAACCTTGCACGTTTCTGACGACCTTTTGTGTTCCCTAGCACCTCCTTCGGCCGAAGGGTCACCGAGTACAATAGTATACCGAGATTAAGGAACAACACGTAGGTAGGTATCTAATATCCATGTACGGTGTTTCAACGCGTTCGCGCGCGCGCATAATATGATCTAATTTACACGAGACGACCGTGCCACATAGTGTACGTACATGGTACGTCGTATTACTCCAAACATTACACCAAGGGCACGCCCTATTTTGAGGGGTGGGCTAAATTCAATTATTTTCAAATAGTAACAGTATTTATTTTTAAATACATACAGAAATTCAAAATCCCGCTTGCGCACGATCTTTTACTAATTTGTTTATGGAATAAACTAGATTTATAATTAAATCTACAAAGAATATCTACAATAATAATTTGGTTTTTGGTTTTTCATTTAGACATGATGACACGTCGAAGTTTCAAATTTCCAAATTTCATCGATGAAAATCTAATCGTTTCATAGACATTATCGGTTTTGTCTGCTATATTCGCCAACATGGTTTCGACGAGCGCCGTCGGTAAGATAAATAACTTTATAACAAACAAGAATAAATATTATGTAAAATAATAGACATACAAATAACAAATGTACAATATATTATAGTTATTGCTATAGTTGTAATATTTATTTATGAAGTAGTCAATAATTTCGCATCGAATATTGAATCATCAATGATATGCTATACTTAAAAAAAATAAGCCGTTTCATGTTCGATATTATAAACCTTATAGTACCTATATTTACTTCACCACGTTACCTACTATTTTTTAATATGCTGTGTCGTTTAATAAACCCGAAACAGGGTAGCTATAGTTGTATATTTTATAAAATAAACGATTTTACACATGTACGCTTACGTGAACTATACGTGTACAGTGTACGTGTGTCGCGTGTGTAGCATATAATGCTCTGAATGTTACGCGTTTTATTTGTAAAGTGTATATATGATTTCAAATTATATCTGAAAAAGCAACTCATACGTTATCTAAATATAACATTTTGTTCAATGTATTCATTTATCATTATAAACGGGTATAGACCCTAAAGGGTGAAAATATACTTTTATAAATCAAGCTTATCCTGATTACTGGTAATAGACTTTGACGATTAACATAAACATATGAATACATTTCAGCGCTAATACTTTTTTTATCAAACATAATCAAAATTGGACGCGGCATATGTTTTCTTTTCAGTTGAGTGTTGACCATTGAACGGTCTTATTAAACACGCGCCCCTGCAATATTTGTTTTGTATTAACACCTTTTTGAATTTGCAACTAAACAATTTGAACTATAAAGGCTTAGTGTTATATCACCATTTTTCGATTACCTCGGTAATCTTTATACGTTTACACTTGAATGTTTACTTTTAGCGTTATAAACCCGTTGAAAAAATATATAAATATAATTTTTCCATCACTAATGCAGTAAAAGTTATGCAAATCACGAAAACGTGCCGTCATAAAACACCAAATGTAGCGCAGAGACATAACACATATACTTTGTACGATTTATGTTTACGAGTTGAGTTAATGTTCAGGGACAGAAAATGTAAATCGATATTTTTTTGAAAAAAAAATGTAAAAATACGTTGAAACAAAACAACTGATTAACAAGTTTGATTTTCCTGGTTCTCGATAAGTGCACATGAAAAAAATTACGCATCGATACATAATATATAGGATATAATATAGGACTAATAATATAATAATATAATATACTGCTAATCAAAACTGTTGGAATCGGGCAACTCAAATGATTATACAAAATTCTGATTCTGAATAACTAACCTAGCAATCTAATCCATTTACACGATTCGACGATTTGTATAAATTGTTCTAAGATCGTATGGTTAAAAATTAAGAAGTAAAAACATGTACGGCTAAATACCATGGACGAACATTAAAAATAGGAAGTGAGGAATGTTAGGATGGTATGTATGAAATAAGTTATAAGTTGTCTTAAGTTAAACATGACATTTAGCACATCATCGATGACTGGTGCAATAGTTGTGTAATAGTGGTGTGATTCGTGGACCACCGTTGAGTTAAAACATTTATAAAAAAATTCTCATTCATCATACACCAATCGTTCAAGACTGACTGCTATAATAACGGGACAATTTTTTTTATCGCGATCGATGAGAAAACGTTAATTATTATTTTGAAATAGGTTATTTTAGACGGTGGACTAGGAGACACAATTCTGCAAATATCATAATATTTTTTTTAAAGTGTTTTTATCGTTCGTTTTAAAAGTTAGCATCAACATTTTGACCTCGAGTATCCCAATAATAAATTATAATACAAAATATGACTTACATTAATCGCTACACCGTTTTTATAGCAATATTTTGAAAAACTTTAGTTCCGACCGCATGACATAAGAATTTATTATTATACTACGCTTGTACTCCATTAAAAAAACGTAATGGTTATAAAGTAAAAACATTTTTATTGTTAATCAATATACATAATAATAGTTCCTTTCGTAAACTTTTTCTCGAAATTAATATCTTACAAAAAAAAAAAAATTCCGAAAATTTGCGAATATCCATACGTGTCAATCATAAACTGAACACAAAATAATATAGTTGAATTAATCATAAGCACAAAAGAATTGTAGAGAATAGGTATAATTTTGCATAAAGTGTCGAGTTCAATCCATCTTTACGTCATTTTCAAGAAAAATACTAAATTATAATGCACTACTCGTTTGTATAGGAATAATGAAATCGTTTTGCAATAAAGTTCTTTACAATTATAAATCGCTGTAACTGTTTTTGATCCGGCTGATTTTTAAGAGTACGTTTCTAATCGTTTGGCCGCATTTTACCACCTACTATCGATCAGTGATACAATCTAACTTAGAGTGGTTGTGACGTGACCATTGCAATTCCCGTTTTCTGTTTTAGATGGTTTCGATGATTAATACGTTTTCGTGTACTTCTTTAACAACTATTATTCATTTCTCTTACGAGATCGTCTCATTACCTGCTCTCCAACAGCCTGCACACGTCTCAGAAACGTCCAATTTTTCTTATCTCGCACCAAAGTTTTCATCCCGGACGAAACGTGCGCACCTCTCGGGTGAATTATTTTCAATCTAAAGTTCTATTTAAAATGTTTGTTCAGCAGCAGTAATAATACCTTCACATTGTTTATTTTTATATTCCGACACTACTTTTACACGCTGTACGCGTGATGAAAAAAAAAACACGGAGTTTTTGTACAAAGTTAACGTAAAAAGAAAGCGTTAGAAAGTCTCGAGCACCGTATCGTTTGTATCCTCGGCATTATCTAAAAAATAACTACATTGTTCTCGAAATGATGGTGCGTGCTCATTTAAATGGGTTCAGTTTTCGATCGGATGCGCGTTTCCAACTGAAAGCTTTAAGCAGTTTCTTCAGTATAAAGATAGAATAAAGCGAGAAGACTTTTCCACGAAGTTGAAATTAGAAAGAAACCCCGCAGCAGCGAACCGAAAACTCGAGGATCGAGGATGCGCGTAGTATAGGAGGGTGATTAGAAATTGTGTTATTCGCGTAACAAGAACGACGACGGGCTCGCGTGTACAATTACCACGTTAAACCCCACCTGCATTTTTGTAACCGATCGCTCTGAATATTATTAAAATGAACGACACAACGATGACGATAATACTGTACAGTTAGAAACCATCGGTTGCGCTGAAGCAGCGGTGGGCGCGTTGCAGGGCGGAGGGGTGTCGTAATTATTATGATCCACGTGTTGATCTAAAAAAACGGGTTATTCATCGCGTAGTACAACGAACGGGCGTTGGTGATGATAATAATAATAATGAGCAATAACACCGCGACAACCGGATACCGCGTGTATTATACAGTAAATGTAACGTTGTACATAATATATGAATATTATATTGTACCGCGCCGATACGCAGTTTTTACGGAAAGTATAAAATGAAAATATAACATCAAATTATAATGAACTGTGACATAGATAAAATCAATATATCTACATATATAACTAGCACTATAAGCGGCTTTTACTACGAGTCGGAAAACTAAATCCTTCTTTAACATAAGTTTATATTAAACTATTTAAACAATCGGATTGACCTATAATAAAGAGAATCGATGATTATGTTACAGAAACACACTCGTGTATTATTCGTTGAGCCAAGTGTAGCAGAATATCGATGAATCACGGCTTAATAATAATTCATCTTTCACTCATAAAAATCTTAACCGTTCATAAATTATTGCGATAAAACCGCGGAATCAATTTTGCTTGATTTTCAAAGAAATATTTCCATTTTTTATAGCATTTTTAGTGACTATGTGCTATTTCCACAATTTGCACCTTACAAAAAAGTAATACATTTAACAATCTTCCCGATTATTACTGCTTAAGTATTTGACAAAATTGATTTAGTTAACATAAATATTTTCTAATGAAATTAGTCGTTTGATATCAAAATGTCCAATGTAAAAAGCACTTTGAAACAATTTAAGAAAATACGGCTTATACAAAAGAAAATTCTATATCATTTAGATCGGCCGCTTAAAGAATATTCAAACACACTAAACCGTTTCCGACAGTAATTTTACTGCAACTTTTTTATTATATTCTCTCCTTTGCCTCTCTCATATTATATGTCCACAATAAATGTAAAATTACCACTTAATAACTATACAGTATCAATCATATTTTGATTGGAAGCTTCACTGTTAACAATTAAAACGAAGAAAACTAATGAATCTATACAAATTTTAAAATATTTTTGACGATTACTTCTGGGTATTTTTCATATAAATTCAAGCGAGGTTTCATGTCGAACAAACTATGTAGAATAAGTATTATTTTATTAGGGATTAAAGATTAAACCTAAACAATGAAATAGTTGTGATCAATTACGAGAATTGCATAAAGTTGTTTACTTAAAAAATATATAGTTAATCAAATTAAAATGTATTCGTAATTATTCTATCGTATCGCAGGTATTAAATCATCGTCTTAAGGAATATTATAGCAAGTAACGCGTAAAGTTATTTAAATAATACTTAACCGACTTGAGTGATATAATTAACGGCTAATCCAAGAGGAATTTTGTAAAATAAAACTAGTTAATTACCAAAATAATTATGAAGCATTAAAGCTAGTAAATAACGCAGGCCGTTAATTTTGTAATATTGTATTTGTTAACTGTATATAATTTACTGGATTTTAAACGATGTGAAATAGCAAACGATATTAGAAAACTGTGGAATTTACACTCAATTACATTTGGATTGTTTACACCATGGTGATATACTGATTCGAAATCTGGTAAACATAAATCAAGAAAGACTACTTGATAAAAATAAAACGCAAGAATTAAGATTTATGAGATAAAAAAGAATAAAAAAAAAAACCTTCATTCACGAACAAATATTGAAACGTTAACTCTGAGGATGAAAAATCACGTTCCCATGAGAAGAAAAAATGAAATAAGAGAATATTTCATTTCGTTTATTATTATTAAAATATGTTTTTATTAATAAATGTGTTAGTGATGAGAACGAAAAAAGCAGCTATTAAATTGATTTTAGCGTGATGCAAACAACTCAAAACTAACACCCTACAGGCCTACAACATCATATTTACGTAATCGACGACGCCTGTGCCACCCGATAAACGTGATCATTGTTCACTGATTTATTTCAATACGAATATATTTTCAGCGTTGCCACTAAAAGCCATTTACTAAAAAACACCTTACAAATGCTACATTAAACAATATTTTTTCCATAACCAAAAAATGTTACATCGTTAAAAAGCAACATGACAATGTTATGTAAAAAAAACTCCTTTTATTTCAAAGAGAATTTTTTTCAGTTCTAAAAAAGTTACGCAGTCGACAATTCCCTGTACATATAGTACATATATATATAAATATACATTTAGTATTCGTCTCGCTCAGTTCATCTCGACCCAGCATAACTGTAATTTTATTTTTATTTCACATCTGAACGCACGATTAATTTTAAAAAAATCCGAGCAAAGTTCGATTTAAATATATTATATATTACACGGGTGTGAGGTGTTTGCTTATATATTGTGTATATATATATATATATTTATTCAATTTATTCAAAAATAAAAATAAAAAGTGACCTTCAATTACAATTTATATTAAATTATTAATCTAAAAGGAAAAGAAATAAGACTTTTGAGCATTTTTTCACCTTAAACGTGTTAACTGAAAATACCCATCCCCGTAAAATCAATAGCTCGTGAGACCCTTATAAATTTTAATATATAATATATTTATCATTTTAAAATTCAAACATGGCTATTTTGGTATGTGCCCTCGATTGATTAAAAACTAACATTCTTTTCCGCTTATACAATAAAGTGTAAATAGTCCGCGTAATTTAATCCCGAAAAAGAAAAGAGAAAAACAAAACTTCACCACCATAAAGTAATGGCTAGAAGCTGTTGACAGAACAAATGTTTTTCGTAAGAGCACACTGTATCTGACTGTTTTATAAACGATCGAGTATTTCTCACAGTTCTCGACAGCCACAAGAAACACGAACATTCGTTAACCATAATATACGACTTTTCATTGGGTTAAATTCTTTTTACTAAATTAGAACAATTCGGAACACAATCGTTTACCATTATATTCACTTTTAATCGTGTCTCATAATGGAATACGATAAGTAGATGAAGTGCAATCGTATAAAAAAGTTAATACCTCGTATTAAATAGCACTTTAATTAATTTCACAACTTTAATCTGTATTATTCAATATACTAAAGATGAATTTAAATAAATTATTTGGATTAGGTTACTTAAGTTCTTTAAGTGAGTACGCGCATTTTATAAGTTGTTGATGAAGATATTAAAAGTAAATTTCATACATTCTTAAACCTAAGTGAGAATATAATACAGTGGAAGTCATTTGAATACATTTATGTTTATATTTAGTAATTACCATAAAACCTAGTAACTTTTCGTTCGTATTCATTAAATTGTCCTTCGTATCAACGAATAAAATATAATTTTATCATAACTTTTTTGTCCTCGGGTGTTCTAATTTTGTCGTAATTCATTTTCTCATCGTGTTAACATTACATACATAAAAATAATAAAAAAATTAAAAAAAACCCGTTTTGTCTTATGTTTTCTTTTGTTGGTTCTCCTTAATGAAATTATCACAATAACAATGCTTCATAAAAGAATTATTCTAATATTGTTTTATGTGATATTTACTACTGTGGCGCGGCACCGCCCTATATCTCGTGTTTAAAACTGTTAAACGCATCTCGGGGGAAATATTCTCATGTTTAAATTTAGACACAACTTGGCTGATATTGAGAAGATCGCGAGACAAATTGTAAATATATGTATGCAAATAAATAACCATTTTTTTTTTCGTTAATGAAATCTGTTGACAAATATGACCGTTATGCAAATGTTCGTACCGCCCATCATACTACTGTATACACCGTAATAACGTGTGTGTCTGATAAAATATTATGAAAAAGAATATCGCTAGACAAGAAGAATGAAAAACAACAATTGTATCATTTTCGGTGTATTTAATTCTTCATTTTTTTTTACATAATAATAAAATGTCCCTGTACAAAGAACAGGATATTATACTGGTTTTAAAGACTTGCCCCGCATAAGAATTTCCGTTTCGTTTATTCATCTTTATGCGATACATATACATAGGGATTTTAGGTGAGCAATGCACCAGTCGATCGTTTTATTATTTATTTATGATGAAATTATATTATTGTGAAACATACACATTTTTAAATAAAGATCCTTTGTGAAACTCTATCGAAATGTTATGAGTTTTGAAATTGATTAACATGTGCTGTTATATAAACGTGTGAACCTCATTTCGAAAAGGGACATGGGCTTAACATTTACTTATGACGGAAAAATCTTATTTAACTCATCGTATAGCTGCTACATCTGATATATCAGTTTTATTAACGTCGGTAAAATTATTTCGGGAATTATATCAAACAGTAGTTTTTATATTGTCGGACTTGTACTGTAATAATTACACAACCAACTTTTGCAATACATTTTAATACGAAAGTGATTATTAATTGATACGCATAACTGAATATATATAGGTACTAAAACTGAGTATTTATTGCGGTGTTTATTGAGTTTATTCAATTAATGTGTAGGTTTATCGGAATGTATTGTTGACGCGAGTATTTCCCTTATGGGAAAGACTGCATATACTTTCATACAGATGTATGACTATTCAGTAATACGGTTAGTTGAAAAATAATTTGTTCTATCCCACTCGGTTAACACAACATGCCCAAGAGAAATAGGTTCTTCAATGCCAAACGGATGATTCATATCAAAACAAGTGTATAATTTAAATCACCACCAGTGCTTTAAAAACCGACCAGTGCTGATATTATGATATAAAAAAGTAAAACTTTATTCTATGCGAAACAGCGACTGTTAATAATAGCGAGAAAAAAACAACAACTGTGGTGAAGTTTAAGAACCGAAATGTATATAGTAAAATGATGTGTTGAGATTTATTTTCGAAGTGAACAAATATAAGGCATGATGTAAAAAGCCTACAATTTCACATTATTATTAATCAAAAATATGTCTTATAGCGCACATTGCACAAGATAAACGTACAACGTAAATACAGAACAATGTAGTATTTACTCTTATTACACGTCTATCTTGCGGGCGAATAAAGCAAACTTGGAAAAATGTTTAACGAAAGTTCCAAAAACCGACTTAATGCTGCGAATTGCGTTTCCTTATTATATTTGGTACCTCGAAAAACACCTAAACTCAACGAGACAATTATAACGATGAAACGCACGGCTACGTCAATTGTATGCGTGTTTCGAATACTCCATACGTAATCAAACCGTGTCGGTAATATAATAACAACACACAGCCGACAAATTAACGGTTCAAATTCGCGGTTGGTGATAGAGGGTGTCCCACGAACATATTATACCCATTGCGATATCTCCTGGGATAATGAGATAGTCAAATTCTGTTGTGTTGTTTATGACAGAGTATTCATATTTTCACATTTTTACATTTTGATAAACAATTTAAAAAATAACTTTTTATTTTATAATTTTCGAAAAATGTAAAGATCCTTTAAACTGAAAAAATAACAAATGTAATTTAAATATGAATATATTCTGTAGTCTTAATCCCTATGAATCAGAATTTGGTTATCTTCATTATATCTCAGCAGGTGTCGCAATGCGTCTTCGTGGGACACTTAGTATGTATGGAAACCGGTTGTTCTTCTCAATCATGCTCATATTGATTTCCTCGCGGCATTTAACAAATTAGTCGCGAAAACGGCAATACGTAAATCCTTATCCCTGTGAATCGTATCATACGGAAAACGAATCAAATTTGACCATCTTATCATTGGCTATACAGGAGATATCGCAATGGGTGTACAATTTCCGCATGATACACGGCGTAATACGGATTGTGCTGCAGTGGATGAAACAGCCCGCGGGAGGTTTAATTCGTGCAACCACTATTATTACCAATATTAGCGTGAAATGTACAGAATGACGAAAACGGACACAATAATAACGTCGGTGGGAAACGGATAAAAAAAAAAACGAGGAAACACGTGACACGTTAAACGTCGGACCCGTTCTCTTGTCGCCGCGGCTTAGCCCTACGCACCAAGTAGTCCAGCGTACCTTATTCGGGTATACGCGCGCATTGCGACTACCGCGGCGTCGATCACCCGAGGGGCCTGCGCTCGTGCCCACGTATAGATAATTTAACCGGAGGAAAAAAAAAAAAAATTATTGGTTACGCGTGTAATGCGCACGGATGATTTACACGCGCGGGCTCGGGATTAAGTCGGCCGCCGCCGAACATGGGGGACGGACACGGACTGGGTGCAGCGGTCATTTAAGTACACACGCAGTGAACTCGCGGAAAAAAAGCGAAATCCGTCGACAGCACGACGGTGCACGCGATACGGTTTCCCCCCCCCCCCATATTGTATTATATTATTCGTTACAAAACGAAAACGATTATTACATCCGTCATTATTGTTATTACTATTATAATTTTTTTTTTTTTCTATAATTATTCATGCGGACAGTGCAAACAAACACACGAGAGACACCCGCAGCACGAACTTCAAGCGTACGATGGGGATGAGACGGGGTCATTTATACTGGACACATCTGCTATGCTCCGAGGCTATTCATAGACGCACGCGAGAGACTGAGAGAGGGTCAATCATTCATTTTGTAAACTAATTTTTGTGCTCGGTAAAAAAAAAATGAATAATTATACAGTTTCAAAACGAGAAAATGTTTTCACATGAAAATTCAAAACCTTATTACATTTTTCCGAACACCGATCGCAAGTGGAATTCTAGTCGGTTAGGTACACTCGTACTTTGTAAATAGGTCAGAAACCACTCCGCTCCAATAGTCCTGACGTCACCACACGTGCATGTGTGTATCCGTCAAATAAACGTGCGACTCTGCGAATCCGCAGCTTACGGTAGAACCAATTTTGGTTTGTTACGGCTTTAGTACTAGAGTGAACTGACCTATATATCAAACTTGAAGAGAAGCCCATTGCGTCACGACCGTTATGAGTATGTACGGAGTACGAAAGTTAAAAAAAACCCACAGGACTCGTTTGAAAACAAAACAATCGAAAAATAAAACCTACGTACAAAAACGTATTACGAGATGTTCTTCCCTCTAAAGGTACGGTTTCCAAGCTGCGGCTGGCCGCAACGACTCACGCAGTCCGACTGGTGCTATTTATAATTGCGAGTGTGGTTTCCAATGTGCGATCGACGTGTGCGTGTCAACAATAGTCGTTGCGGCTTGCGACTTGTAGTGGTGATAGAGCAGTGCACTGCGTGAGTCGTATTGCGTGCCATAATATTTTCATTTATCTTACTCATAATAATCATGTCAAAATCTACATTTTCGTTGAACGATGATGAAGGTTTGGTTGAAGAAGTTGGGAAGCACCCTGAGTTGTATGATAGCTCCCATGTTAAACATAAGGAAGCACCTTATAAGGATGAGATTTGGAACAGTATTTCATCCATAGTTACAAGTTAATAACAGATTATACCTATTATCGTCTTCTTCTTCCTCCTCTAATAATAGTAAAATTCTATTATTATTGTTAGCAATAATTTGATCCATTGCTACTTTGTTAACAACAATATTATTATAACAAAAAAATGAACTACCAAAACACACGTCAATACTCCACAAAATATTAGGATAAAACGAACTCCGACGGTCGCAACGTTTTGCGGCAGTCACATTTATATATATAGTATATTATCTATATATATAAAAATAAGTGTACATTTTGAATAAATCTTATAGCTCAAGATCCACCGAACCGATTTTGATAAAAATTTCAGGGCATATTAAGATTGATATGTAGATGGTTTCTGTGAAGTTTGTACGCTGTGCGATATGTGGTTCCGGAGTTATGGTCTCTTAAGTTAGTACGATGTTTCGCGCGCGCGGTTTCAGTTTTTAAAATAAAATGTTTCCTAGGTAACCAAATGGCCTTTCCAAAAAATATTTTTTAACGGATGCCTACGTCGTAGTAACTACTATCCGTATGTCAAATGTCAACCCGATCCGTCCAGTGATTTGAGATATGCGATTACCGATTATAACTGTATAAGGTATATAATGTAAATGTATATAGTATAGTTCAATTAAAACAAATATCATTATGTCATATGACGATTGTGCGCTTTTCTCAACCTAATTTTTCTTTTACACTGATATAATAGACATTGGTCTGATCTAAAGTTGTAACATATCTCTCCGGCACCGCTGAAGTTGAGACCCACTAAGGAAGAATTTTTCAAAATCCTTGGGTAATTCTACGTAGCATGCTCGCGCGTAAGCCCACCCAGTATATTGGTAGTTATGGCACCTACTTATATATAAGTGAAGGATATCGTCTATAAAAAAGTTTTGTAGCTAACATCTGTACTAACTATTTGTACCTATAGCATTTTCTAAACCTATGCAGGCATGCAGCTAAAACTTAGCGTTAATAAATCCCGTGCGAAGCCGGGTAACTCGCAGCTAGTTAGGCAGCTATTATAGGAAACCAGTCGCAGCTTGGAAACCGTACCTTAAGACGGTGTCAACACACGGCCACGGGGTGTGGCGCGGTCTTAAACTCGGGCGTTTACGATTGACCTGCCGTCGGACCGGTCGCTTCGCGCAGCTACAGTGCGTACTAAAGTCGAATCGACTTTTCGGAGCGCAAAAACGTATGCGAATGATTACGATACCGTCGACGTGTAACGCGATTCGTTTTGTTTTTATTTTTTTTTCGTCGAAAATCGTTAAAAAAAAAAACAACCCGTCGCGTATGACACGCGCGCGCGC
The DNA here is from genome assembly GCA_949715065.1 of Periphyllus acericola. NCBI lineage: Eukaryota > Metazoa > Arthropoda > Insecta > Hemiptera > Aphididae > Periphyllus > Periphyllus acericola. The sequence continues at coordinate 44,489,986 of OX454266.1, read as the reverse complement.
GCGCGCATAATTTTTTTTCACCGTACGCCACGCAATAGCCGCTGCGGCGCGACCCGTCGGTAACGGTGTAATCCGGTTGTTTTCCACGCGTAATCTTGACAAATCGGCCCCGATGACGATTGCCGGTGACAGCAGCAGTCGCCCCGTCACCGCGCGGCGGCCGTGTCATCACCGGGGGGTAGTATTATCGTTACACCGTTGTTGTTGTCGTCATTATCATTATTGTCGTAGCTGCCCGCGTGTCATCCGCGGAGCGGTCGTGTACCCTGACACGCCGCGGAGGTGGAACAATCGGGTGGATCGCGATTCGCGAGTGACAGCGCTGTCGCACCGGCGATTGGGTTGATCAGCGTTGGGGGCCCTGTTTCGGTTTCAAAGTATACGACTTACGAACGTTTAGCCGAAATTTACCGAACCACCCGGCACGGCGGATGACGGCGAAACGGCGTACAGGGACGAAGGGACGCCTTTTCATATTCGACGTGTTGTCATTATCGTATCATATCCATTTGCGCGCAGCTCAATAAAATACTTTTAACACGCGTCAAAGCACCGGAGAATATTTGAACATTAATTCCAATGCCCGAAATAATTCTTTGTACGTTTCAGAAAAGTCGTAATGCTGATCGTGATTCAAACGAAAATAAGTGCACGGTTTAAGTAATGAAAATAAAAACTAACCGATCGTTGCGGACAACATTAACCGACAATGTACGGCGTAACGGTTAGCAATTAAATACAAATTGTAACGACTGTACAAAATCTGAGCAATTATTGGTACACTGCTGACTATTGTATCCCTAATCTTATACAACTGCAGTCGACTACGTTGAAAATTCAAATAATATATTATTGAAAAATTATCTAGCTAATGCAGTAGGGATACGAGATACGCATGGCGAGCAAACTCCAGTTCAAAATTGACTACAAAATCTCTGTACCCAGATGACGTATTCTCCAAGACATTTTTTTAGAAGCTGACGAGAACTGACCAGACATCCTCGAAAAAAGTCAGCCCATTTAATGTGTGGTAATTAAAAATGTAATATAAATTATGAAAAATTATAATTTTAATTTCTAGTTCATCCCCACCTTCTCATTGGGGAAAAAGTCTATAGATAGAATAGAATAGAATAATCTTAATATGTATATTTTATTTATGTTATATTTATTTTATAATCAATTAGGCCTATCAGAATCATTTGCTTACGGCTCCCAAATTAATCTCCGGCTCTGGACTTACTAAAAGAAGATATTTCTTTGTACGATGACGTATCGTAACGTAGGCTTGTGCCACAATTATCGAGGACGCAGAGAACTACCGTATTATCATTCCGAATAATCGAGTGATGTAAGAGAGAGAGCGTCTCGTTAACCCGGCAAAGTATTACGAGCAATTAACCGCATAACCGCGGTCTCCGGTCGGCCTGTCGTAGATCATACATACGATTTTAAGCTATATTATTGGCAAGGGAGATATGAGAGGCTGCACATTACTATCTATCATTTATTTCATTTATATAATTTTAATTGTTTCAACATTACTGATTATTTTACAGTGTTACGTATTTTAATAATTTACAATATTAATTATTATATTTGGATCATCCCTTCGATGTGTTCCGCTGCGTACCAGAACAGGTACAACATCAACCACTAGTCTACAGATTTTATCGCTTATGCGTGAAGACATTCGAATATTTTAATAATATTCGTTAAAGAGACTATGATCATATTATTCATATTATACTTGTATCGTATTTTTATCGTCACTAATATAATGTATAAAAACCGTGAACAAAAATATATTTGTTTAACCACCGAGAGAAAAATATTTCAAAAATGCCATTTAAAATGAAAATATAAATAAAAATGTATTATATTATCGTATAAGATTACACATGTATTTAGAGTTACTGGTAAGTATTACTAAGTGTTATTGTTTTTATTTTTTTTTTAAGTTTTGTGAATAAATAAGTAAAATTGTTTCGAATTTGCATAATATTATTTAAAATATGTATTTAATTTAAAAATTAAAATAGTATTTATAATGGATGGCATAAAACTAGGTTCGCTAATAATAAATAAATGAAAAATACTAATTTCAAATAGTGATTTGAACTGTCAACTAGCTAAAACTTTGAGAAAATTTTATTATAAAAAAAAATATTTAAGTACTACGTTTAAAAAATAAATTATAAACTTAATCAAAATAAGTTTCCTCGTTAAAAGTTCATTAAAACTTAAAAGTGTACACAAGTTGTACAGCTAGAGTACGATTATACGATTGTATAAATAGTTTTTTAAATCTCGTTTAATGAGTTTTAACTAGCACATGGAGATTATAATATTTTACGATGCATAAATCATTCATAAATATGTAGACTTTATTATAAAGGTTTCATGTTTATATTAGTTGTCTTCAACATTTTATAACTCGTGATCTACTTGGGCAACATATTATGTATTTTTGAGATCTACGACAAACCATTCACATTTAAACATTTTATTGTATTTGAGTACTAAAATTGAAACACAAAATTTAAACTTTGTGTACGAATAAAATATTTTATAGCGTAACTGAAAATGTTCTTCTCAATATACAACCCTACACGTCGATTGTACGTTATTTAATTAATAATTTATTTTTTAGTTTTGTCACGTTGAAAACATTTCAGTTTAACATAATAGTGCTATGAATAAATTTTGTTTTATGCATTTTTAATAAAACAAATTCAATGCTTTCATTACATTTTACTCGCGACGCACGTAACAAACAATAATCTGAACCGTATGTAATACGCATAAAAAAAATAACAACAAAATAAAATTGTTTTGCGGTTAATACTCTTAAAACAATATGCATGCGTTAAACGTTGAAATTTTTTTCATTAACGTGTTAAAAATTTAAACTAATACTTGAATATTAAACAACACTTCTGTACAATATAGATATCATATCATTCGAGTGATTTAATTATAATTCGTGATTACTGATTACTATTCGTACGGATAGAAACGAGAATTACAGCGATTGGGGGTCGCTAATCGCTACTCGTCGGTCGTATAGTTTGCGTACAGAACAGTTTTTAATTGAATACAATACGTCGTAACTCTACAGGCTAAAACTATACGAGTATAGCATCATAATAATATAATAAGTACAATTGCTGCCCAGTGCCCCACGCTCTACTATATACTACGACTATACTCGTATAATGTAACAACGAAATATTCATCGGTTAAAAGATAAGAGATTCAGGTTTTAGGATATAATTTGGTACATTTATTATAGGTATAGGTGGTGTACAAATACTACGTCCACATAATTTCATTATAATCGTCAGGTAGTCGATAAACCACGGGGGAATACTGAATACATATGTTACGTACAACTGTATGTAACGAATAAAATCCGGGGGAGAATGGGGAGAATGGTCCAGCTGTAAAAAAAAAAATGAAAATTGACAAGGGGATGTGTCTCTGTACCAATTTAATCGACCATAAGGACGGGGTTACTAACAATTGGAGTTACAAAAGAAAATAAAAAAAAAAAAGTACGTATAGATAATTAACCTTTTACGATGATTTTAAACTCAAAAAATAAAATAAAAATATATACGTAAATATTTACACATTGTGTGAGTTGAAATATGGATATACTATTATAACTTTTTCTTTTTTCACACTTGTAGTTTGGAAAACACTACTTTATATTTAAGTAAATAAAGATCGGCTTAAAAATATTTGAATTGACACTAAATAAAACCAACTTTTTTCCGTATACCATTAAACTTACAACAATATAAATAAAAAAAAATAAATTTTTTCAGGAACTCAAAATACGGAATTATATTACAACCTCAAAGGTTACAGAGGACGTTAAACTTTTAAATTAATTAACAGTAATCTTATTTTCAAAACAAAATAATCTCACAAAAGTTATGTCTGTTGTTTATTTTGTTACTTTTTTTTCATCAAATACTTAACTAAATTACAGCAATAGTCATTAACATTAGGCTTACAAATTGTTCAATTAAGTTTGGTACTTTAACTGATGTTGTTTGCGCAAAATAATAGAAAGCAATTTATAAGGGAAAAATCATTCGTGTAAAGGACAAAAAACAATTCGTCATATTTCATCATTCAAAACATTATTTTCCAATAATCAAAGCATGCCATTAAACAAAAAATTGTCATGTTGAACCATTCTATTTTTTTTTTAAGTGTAATTAAACTCTAACAACATCCAACAATTTAACGTTTTTAATAAAAACCACTCACAACCCCTTAATATTTAAAAGGTGGGCAACTCAATCGACGTAAAATAATGTTCAAATGGATCGAAAATAGGGAGCCTACATCATATTAATATTGTTACACTTTTAAAACAAATAGGTGTAAGGTAAATTTTAATCACATCTGTATTATTATAATTAATTTTATAATATTATACTTTTAATTAACTTTTTGTCTTTTTAGCTTTCATACCAAATATATTTTCATTCGATAAATTAACTCAATAAAATTCTAATATATTTTTGAATTTAATTTTTTATTCATCGTAAAAGAACTTAAACTTTTTTTGTAAATTTTGCTGAAATACGTTTCACTAATTAAGTCGTTCGTCGTTAAATTTATTTTTATTTGTATAAATTGTGTACATTTTAACTACCTATATTATTTTATAGATATTAATTTTAAAAAAGGGCGAAACTCCTAGGTTGGAGATACTTAAGGGTCGGGTGAGAATATACAGAGATCTTATTTCTGTAAGTTGAATCTAATCACCTAAAATTTACATACTTAGACATTACTGTTATATGTGAGCATAATCAACCTGGGGAAAATCGTATTATTTATCGTGCTCATTAATGTACATTTTGAATTATGAGATTTCTACTAAATGATTATGTCGATATTATTTCGATTCTATTTTTTTTTTTTTCAACCCGAAGGTTGGTTTACAACTCCAATTCTCCATTCTAACCGATTCCTCGCCTTTTCTTTGAGTTCTTTGAAGGTTTTGACTTTTGCATCAATTTTAATTTGTCCTATATACGAGTTCCGCGGACGTCCTGCAGTTTTCTTTCCTTCAATCATACCTTCCAATATTATATTATGCAATTCTTCCGGGTGTCTCAGGGCATGTCCAACCATTTTCCAGCGTCTTCCTCTAATCGCATATATGAGTGTACGTTTTTCTCCCACTGTTCTACGTCTTCATTCGTAGTACTTCTTCATTCGTTTTCCGCTCTATCCAACTTATCCTTTCCATACGCCTCCAGCACCACATTTCGAACGCTTCTAATTTTTTCTTTTCGGTATCATTTATTACCCAAGTTTCACATCCATATGTTGTAACACTCCATACATATGTTTTTATAAGTCTCTTCTTGATATTAAGATGTATCTTTTTTGAAGTGAGCAACTTATGTTTTTTACTAAAGGCAATTTTTGCTAATGCTATGCGTTGTTTAATCTCGTGGACACTCTTGCCATCAGATGTGATTTTACTCCCTAGGTATACCATTTCTTCTACCTGTTCCAGTTTTTGATTACCAATGTATACATCAGCTTTTACTTTCGGGTCTCTGGAACAGACTAAGATCTTCGTTTTTGTACTATTTATTTGTATTATTTCGATAAGTCGATATAATATCAATACATCGATAATATATGTATACTTTGAATAGTTATAAATGTTACAATTAATTTTTATAGCATAAAACAATCAAATATCATCTTGTATTCATAAACAAGTGGGTAATATGTGACGAAAATACTAAACGGTGTAGGGTTTGATTCTCGATCTCGGTAGAAATTGTTCACACTTTTTTGCCCTGTTTTACTCAATTCATCGGAAAATTGTTAAGAAATTCAAAAAACGACCTCCCCAAAGTACTAACTAAATAAAATTCCCTTACATAAAATTACCAGGTTTGTGTACATTGGAAATAAAACCAATATATTCCTCGTTTCATTAAGAATGTAAAAATTAAGTTAAATTAACAATCCAAATTTATAATAAAGTCGAAGTTTGCGATGTTAGTTCAAAAATGATGAAACATATTTATAAATTATAATACAGTTATGCAAAAGATTATTTTTTATTCCGATACATTTTATCATTGTTTAAATTTCTTCGTAGAATAAACATGGCAACATTTTAATTTTTAATTGTTGAAAAAAAATAAGATTAGAAGTGAGTTTTCAGAATTCAATATGATTAATGCTAACAATTTACTAGATAAATTTGTATTATCCGTGGATGGCCTTGTAAGAGAACATGAAAATATTCAAATAACAGATATCAAAAAATATTTGCACAAATAATTCCATTGAAATCGATTATAGATTTTGATAAGCCATTAAATAACATTATGCGTGCAGCATTATAATAGTAAATGAAAACAGTGTCAAAATCATCAGTAAGAGAATAGCAATATTCATGCAACCCTCTAACTTTGTAATAACTCTTCAACAAAGGGATTGTTTTGTTATCTCGCTCGGATCTAAAACTAGTTAAGTAATGTGAGAATACAATATTCATGTTATGTACACGAAGCACAAGCTGCTGACACTTGTTTTTTATACCATAGGGCCATAGGGGTCAAGAAACTCTTAGTGCAATTTTATTGTTAGAAAGGGGTATGATGCTGTTAGAAAGAAGGGTTGAAATCCTGTACACCTGGGAAAGTAGTTACAGAAACTCACTTGCATTATTATTATTATTATTATTATTTATTTATCATCAAATAAAACCACTTCTATAATACATAATATAAATTATTTTTCTAATACGCCTATATACGAGTAAGCTGATCGTTTATCATAATGTGAAATAATCATCAACAAAAAAATACTCTCTCCAAATTTAAAATGTATATATTTTTAAATTATAACAAACAAATGTATTTTTAAACTCCATACTTTGAGGGCTAAATTTCATTACAATGACCCAGTTAATAAACCCACTCGATGTATGCCCGATTACATAAAATAATATTAAGATTATGGTCTATTTTTAAACAAAACAATAACGGAATCACATAAATATTCAAGACGCTCTAATCTTACATTAAAAAACAATTATTTCAGACAAAATTTGTAATTTTAAACTTCGAATAATCTATAAATGATCCACGGTTTTTTCAAATTTGTTTTTAACTATATAATTTATATTTTAATTATTCTATTTCATATATAATTATAATTAACAACCTGAATTCTAATCAAAACTTATAGGATAATGTTACATATTATATTTTATTTAAGAAAAAAACTGCTCTTAATACATAAAACTACCATTTAATTTACTTCAATACATCGTCTTCATTAAGTATGTTATTTCATAACTACCACGTATACTATAGATATTTCTTGAACTCTATTGTAAACATTTTTTTTTTTAAATTTATTTTGCTTTTGTTGATTGTTACCATCAATATAACTTATTATTTTGAAATATAGTAAACATCAATATTAAGTAAAATATTTCCAAAGTATAATTAATTTAAAATTCCAATACTTGAATTTTATATGGAATAAATTGATGTATTAAATCCAACGGTTTTCTTTGAAAATCAAATAAAACTTAAAATATGTTTAGTTGATATAAAAAAATGTATAACAACGTTTTACTAAGTCGTAAATAAGAGATAAGTATAATAAAAATCAAAGTGAGAAATATATGAAAATGACATTTAGCAAGAAACGAAATTTACTAGGCCATAAATAACGGAGTTTCGAGATTAATTTCCGGACCCTTGGGAGAGTTTCAACGAGTTTCAATGCAAACACATAAAAAAAAGTTAGGCATGGAATTGACTAGAATATAAAAAAAGAACTGTCCAAGAGTGTTGAACTATTAAATAATTCAATAATAACGGTATAATATATATTCTAAATGTTTAATACTCTAATGCTTTAATTTAAAATAATTTATTAATTTATTATGAGATAATAATATTTATTTGGTTGTGATTGTCGATTGTTAATGTTATATCGTTATTGAAAACTATTTTACCGCACCTAGTTGTCAACAGTAATTAAATTATATTTTATGACTATTCCTCCCTTTAGACACACATCTTAATTAGTCCACAAAAAATTCTGAAATTCATTACTAAAATAACATTTAATTTGCATGGCACTGTAAAGTTTTAAAAACTATTTTAATATTGTATATTTTCTTATTTAAGTAGTATAAAATATTGTAAACGGTATTCTTTATTCCATAAATTCGTATTTTTGAATTACATCTTTCTATATCAAAAATTCAAAACAACCAAACGAACAATATATATTTATACTACGTTGATAGTAAGCATAGTTTGACTGGGGAAATGTTTGGGCAACGAGATAATACAAATGTCTTAGTTTTGATATGACGTGATGAACGAAACTTCCTCACGTTAATACATTTGAATTCAATTATCTAAATCATTTGTAAGATTGGATGTAATGCCAAATGGTATATATTTTTTATCGCAGTATCGTACTATTTACCACCCATTAGAAATATATTGAACGATACTATATAATAATATATTGTATCTGATATTATCTTTCCCAAAAAGATATAATCAATTCCATATCAGCTCTGTTTGAATCGAATACCAGAATGTAAAGTATGTTGCAGTTATTACAGTTATTACTATATACTACCTACGTCCAAAAATAAATCATAAAAACACTAATATAAATATAACCCACCGCATAAGCTTAAACTTGTTCCTCTCACCATTGCAAATGGTTTATTCAGCGTGAAAAAATTAATTTTGTGTAAAAGATATTATCAGGATATTATTTCGAGTAAATATGACTGACAAATTGTTCGTAATAAAAAGAAAAACGAGTTGTTCGGCGTTCAGCCTACAGCCTACAACAGGTGTGCTCATACAATTTTTTTTTTTTAATTTATATGCAACATCGGACAGGATATTTTATTAATATTCTGCCGGCTGAAATCGAGCTCAAACAATATTATCTCAAAGCTTACCAGTCACTTAATCATCTTATTAAACCACATCTATAATAGCATCTGATTCTATTTGTTTTTTGATATAATATGCTCCAGATTTCTACACATATCAACCGTTTTAATCCGGAATGTCGTTGTCTTTGATTTTTGTCGAAAAAAAATTGATCACTGGTATACAGCTCACACGTTTTAACAGAAGTATTTAAATAACCATTACTAAATCACATTCACTCTAATAAATTTTAAAATTCTAAAATGTTTTATTCATTATTATAACTTATATGATAAATATTCAGCCCTTACAAAAAACACTATAACATGATAATGTTAATGTATATACACATCCCAACTCTTGATTATTCTATAGAAATATATATTTTATATCGTATGTATAGAAAACTTACTACATATTAGTTATAACCTTTTTCTTTTTTTAATTTTATCTTATCAAAAACACCAAATGCACTCGGTATTGTTCCTAACATATTAAGTGGAGCTCTTTTTAGATCCATTTCAATGATCTACGTCTAAGACGAATAAAAACAATCTATAAACGTATAAACACAAACTCAAGTCCAAACAGAAGTGTTTTCTAATTTTTGCACCCTCACTTACAACATTTGGTCTCCCCTTTAAACATTAAATACAACGCAAACCATATAGCGACCGTCACCCCATCTAAGAAAACACAATGAGCCGAAGACAATGAAATTGCCCAAGGTGTCTCATTAGGAGGACCAACGAACCGTGATAAATGTTAAGACCGGAATTTAGGTTCAAATAATATGAACTAAAGAAATCGGAAGTTGCAGATGTCGAACAAATTATAAATTTGTTATGCATGTAATTAAAATACGACAGCTACATGTAACGGACCAGTAGACGCAGCGGTGGGTAGTTTCCGTACGTCAGAACCAATCGAATAAATAACTACTCGACTGACTGCAGTACGATAGTCATGAAATCTTGTCAAATCCCCGGTCCTCTAGATATTACATTTTCCAATAATATTCTTCGACGATGAAACAGAATTTATTGTTCGTAAGTCTTACAAACGCTGTCCAAAAGATTCGTCACCACAGGACATGTGCACGGTTGTTGCCTATTGGACAAACCAGGGTCTGATTAAAGTGAGTGCTTGAGTAATTCGTTATGGCGTCTGATCCATCGTCATCCCAACTGGAAGCCAAACTAGTATAATAGTGAGACGATCATTTGAAGAAATCTCTCTGAAAAACTCAGTATACGAATTTCACCAAATCTAACAATTTAGAATCTTCTAAATGAAAATGTTATATATAATTCACGAGTTATATGAAATAATAAATTGAACAAGACTCAAACATTGATCCACGTGACACGTTAACTACAGTGTTGGTTACCTATTCGATTCAAAAATAAAATTTTAGTATATATAGATGAAAAATAATGAAAAAAATATGTCAAAATATGGCATCAAACATGAAAAATAACTCATACAAAATAATTTTTTGGTTGTCGGGAATAAAATAATAATAAAAGCACATAACGCAAATAAGTAATGTATACATGGTGAACTGAACAATTTCGGAATATTAGCTCACTAGAAAACATAATGTATTAAATATTAGTGAAAAACAATTTTTATTTGTATATTTTGTTTATTTATTTATTATGAGCGCACTCTCGCTCAATGAATCATCATTAAAGATCATTGATATTTACTGGGTGTTACTTGCCCCGCGTGACAGCACACCATGTGAGAATCATCCGCATTCCAACAAAGAAAAAACCTCCGGGCCATATACTTGTCCACTGACAGGTTAGGTTATTTCGAAGCTAATACATAGACAGTAGTGAGTAGATACATATTATATACATGTATATATTCCTTGAAAAAGTTTGGAAATGTCTTATTCAAAACAGTGACAAGCGTTTTCATAAATCAACAACGGGATAGGTATATACGACGCACAATTCATGGCCAAACCATATAACTGGTCTTGAACAGCTATAATAATGGTTAAACTAAACACTTTGCCTTGGTAAATGGTAACGATATATATATTATAAATAATCTAAGTATGACGTTTAAACTTTTTAGTGGACTGCACAGCAATGATTTAATGCTCCTATGACAGTTAATTTTTTTTTTACCATGAAATAGCTTATTTTTTATAGTAAATAAAATAAATATTATACCTATGCACTATAATCATTAAATTGACACATTCACACACGTACACCTGAATATGCATTAAAAATGTACCGCTGCTTTGAATGTTTTGTTTTTTCACTAATACACCAATTGCATCCTTATCCGTAAAATGAAATATTAGGTCTTCGAGTTTTTAAAAAAAACTTCGATAGACAACAGATGTTTATTTTTTTTTTCATGGATGAACAATCTGTCTAAATTTCTAAACCTGTTTTTAATGATACTTAAATATCATTGACATAAATAATTTTAAAATGTTGTGTTGATGAGATAATTTCGAGAAATTTAATTGCCCCTAAAAATAAAATCGTAAATGTTTGCAATGCGGTGTTTTTCTCTAACACAACAGGTGAATTAATAGGTCTCTTACACCTATAAATATTCATGTTAATGGTATTGATGATTGTTCGCGCACGATTCGAATCGCAGAAAAATTAACATTTTCATCGGTGAAAAAATGTGGCGTATGCATGCCAAGGTTTTTCAAATGTATACGATGTGTTTGAGATTATGATACGCTTATTGCGGGAAAATAATAAAATAAACCCATAAGTATGTCGTTAATACGCTATTAAAACGTCTATGTTTGGTAAACACTCGGCGGACCTATCATTAACAAGTGTTAGACCGAGGTCGAGGTTTATGACAGTTTCGGGGCTACACCATTATAAAACCTGCAAAGGCAACATCATTTATCGATAGAATTATCCACAGACAGCAGCCTTGCCCGGTGTGTCCACCGTCCGTCTGCGTTTATAGAATAATGATGATAATAATAATAATAATAAGGGTCAAACCTGACGGATCGCTGAGAACCGCTCGGCGACGTCGTCGACCGGCGACCAATTCGCGTGCCGCAGGATACGATTAGTTATATATTACGTGCTCTTGTGTGTGCATAGGTGCTAAAATTCAAATTTCCTCGTCATTTTCCAGTCGAAAGCCCCTACGCCTCTCCCTTGCCCCCACCCCGCCGACGGTTCGTACTAAATAACCGGATTAAAACGGTCGGCATAAATTATTCAAAACTCCACAGAAATTATTATGCATGCTTCGTTAATTGTGCAGTTTCTAAATAACCATCAGCCTCACTTGCGGATGTTCCTTCCTCCATTCAACCGACGCGCATTGATCGATCTGCAGGCGATTTATATATTATATGGATATATTCTCGTATTATTTTTCAGCTGCATAACGCCGTACGTAATATTACACGTTAATAATATGCTGCTGTCTATTTATTACTTAACCGTGATAACGCGTATCAAATGGTACGCAAAACCAATGTTCTAGTGAATACGATAAACAAATTTAAACCATTGTATGAGCAAAAACGTAAGAATAAATAGTCGAATTATATTATACAGGTGTGTAGTACGTGCGTATGCGAATCAAACTTTTTTTTAAACATTATTTACCCAGTGTGTTGGTCAAAAGTAATTTCAACCGAAATGCACCAACTAGATTTTAGCATATTTTATTATTCAATCATATTTTCATAAGTGTATGATAATACTAACTTTTCTTATAACAAAATATTTCTATAATAAATAATAAAACAAATAAATACAGATAACGCGAGTACCCAGACGATATTATCCTTTGATAATATTATATTTATTATTTATACAAAAAAAATAAATAGCTCGCAACTTACAATATGCACGGATAAACGGAAACCAAGAACATCTTTTGTGAAAAATACAAACTTGTAATAATGATACTACATCGAAAGCGCTGATGTACACCTACAACGACAAACGACTAAAAGTTTGGCGCACACGTGTCCTCTCGAATCTCGACAACTTCTGTTCGTTGCACTCAACTCAACACGCGCACAATGGATTAAGCTACAATTGTTTTGTAATTGTTTCCAATCGTAGGTGCACGATTCCACACGGCAAACCGATATGGCGATGTGCATATATTTGGATTGGTGGCACGTAAATTCAAAACAAAACGCGGTGCCCTCCGCGCGTCAGGTTTCTCTCCGTACATTCGCTCAGGGCATTTACACGCACACGCACGGGTGCGCGCATTCACATACGAAGAATATGTTATTTCGAAGGAAAAAAAAACAGTTTGCCAGGAATTTAAACGACGTAATTAATGGTGCAGAATGAAAACGGGAATCTCTTCCACGGTGCCCCGGGGCAACTATTGCCTGTCTCCGATATACCTGTACGCGGTCGAGTTTCTCGTACTCTCTTCGCGTCTCTTTACTCCGGTGCCCTATATATATATATATATATATTTACATGATGCATCCCAGCATTGTATATTATTCGAACGGATGGGTCGAGCCGTCAGTTTACATTTGAACACGCGGTAACTGGCACGGCAGGGTGAAATAAAAGAGAGAATCCTTCAGCAGGGGTGAAATAATAATTTCCTGGCTAAAATGGAGAGCCCAGTCCATAACACTATACGCATATAGATACTCTCTCATACTACTCTCCCATTACCTACAAGCACGTGCGTCAAAATTGGTAAGATAATACGACGTTAAGTACAATACGTATTAGTATAGTATAGTTACCCGTCGCGTCGGTGGTGAATCAGTCAGGTTAAAACGGTTGTTAGTCTTGTTATACTCGTTATCGTAGCGAGAGAAAAAAATTAGGTTTACTACAAATTATAAAAAATAAAAATTGTTACGCACAAAGATTGTTTCATTGTAATCATCGTTCAGATTAATACCACTCAAACGTGTATAATTTACGTCTAACATTTTAAATTATATACCTGCCCATTGAAGTCTTGTATATAATATTTTCAATTCTAAATTCAGTAGCAAGTGTAACAGTACATTTTTATGTGTTTCAAAAGCTGAAATTATAAAACTAAACATTATCCGCAGCACCACAAAAATTACTAATAGACTTGTTTTTTTTTTCAACCAACTAAAAAAAAAAAACAATTATACGAATTCAAAAATGATAACAATGTTTAAATAAAGTACCTATAACTATTTACAGAGTTTATTAATAACCTAGTACTATATGAATGATAAGTACTACATAAGTTATAACTTAAAGGTTTCATTTTATATACAATAGGATATCAAAATATTAACTTTTGAGGATTATCTAGAAAGTTTGACTTTATGAACTTACAAAAATTGTACGGAAAACTTTAGATATAAGTTTAATATCTATACGTCTCTAAGTATAAACTTTCATTATTCAACATAATATCATGAAGACCGGTTATGTTGCACCGCGCTGGCATACAAAACACCACTGTATTAAAATAGTTTTGTAAAACCAACGCAGTATTGAATTACTCAAGTTACGTACAACCATACTACTAACCTAACCATACTTGGTACTATAAAACGCCAATACTGCACGAACATTAAATTATATAATATGAACGGGAGGACGTGAAACGCATGCAAATCGTCAGTGTCCTTATTCTTCCTACAGTTGCTAATGATTTCCCTAAAGAACCTAATATACTCGTAACAACGAAGATATTATACTTAATTAATAATTATTATATTAACAAATATAAACTAACAACAAATAAATAATATTAACTGAGGACAATTTGATAATTTTCTCAAGTAATTTTGATATAAATTTTATATAAATATGAATTAAAAAACGATATCAAACGATGAACCTTATGAACTAGTATACGGCAAACATTTATTCTACTTTCTGTAATTAACAATGAGGGTGGATAAATTAAATGATATCAACACAATAATGACACGCTCATCGGCCACAAATATCATGTAATTTATTTTTAATACTTCAAAATTAAATCAAGCTAACTACTAAATATTATAAGATATTGCTATAAATTAAATCTATCTTAACATATTTCACGAGAAAAATATAATATTAGTAGCTACCGTCTTTACTCCGAAGAAAAATGTATTATACAATATCAATTAATTATTTTCAATAAATTCTGTAACGATATACAAAAATAGTTAGAAGATACAAATATGTCGAGAAAATTGATATAAACCAGATGAAAATACTAAAATCTCCATCATAATGATAATACATAACAATACTATAACAGTTATTATATTATTTCAAGCCTCTGGCATTAAATTTCACGGAGTTCTTATAAATGATAATGGTTTTTTTTCTTCTACCAACGTGAGCTTGAAAAATGTTCATTACACTCTCATCGAGTAAGCGTACACTCAACTTTTTTCTAAAAGTAACAGACGTTCAATAATACCCCGGTCAAACGTGTATATGTATATAGATGTAGGTATATTATAGGCACTCAAATGTGAGAAACGTTCGCTAAAGTGTATTTCAATCAAAAGGGTTGAATGAAAAAAACAACAAAGCCTGCATTGTTGAAAAACTAACGAGTCATATAATAAAATTCACACATTGTATTCAAGCAATCGCAATGTGATTTTAGAGACGAATGAGAGTAATACAATCACCATATCTGAACAGGCACTAAAAATCAATGTATTGTACATTGTGTCTGTACCTAAATTACGGCGTAGGGCGAGCTTAGAACAAATAAAAAATGGATATCAAATGATGAATGAATAGATAATTAAATAAAATATGTACAAGGAATTACTGTTCACAATCAACGGTATTAGTTTTTGGCACGGATCGAATCAAATATTTGTAGAAAATAAGACTAAAAAACACGTAAATATTGGCTAGATAATCTGACATTTTCTTCCCCATTCACTGCAATCGCTTGTAGACGCTATCCAAACTGTTGCGTCATCTGTGCAGTGCTTACACATAATTGTGTAACGGTCATGGGTGGTTAGTTTTTAACACTTGTAGAACGCCTTTGAAAAGCTAGCGGGAGGTCGATGACCGTTTTTTTTCTCCACTCCTGTAAAAGGCAGTAGTGTATACATTATAACTTATAGTAGTGGCATTCGCCCGCGACATGCAGAGACAATAAGAATGGTTCGTGGTGCGCAGACGGAATCACGAGGGATAGAAGACTAGAAGAAAAAAAACGACCTTTTATACTTAGACGCTGGAAACGATGAAAGGGAGCGTTTGCTTTAACCCCTTTTTTGGTGACCAACTGTGACTTGAGTTTTTACGAAACACACCTGTCTAGGCACGGGGGAATCACGTTAATGGCAAATGAAGGGGAATATAAATTGTTTTTTCTTCCTATATAAAGACCTGGGCCAATAATTGCGGCTTGACTATGAATGTACATTTGAATAAACATGTGGTAATATTGTAGTATATACACATTTTAACCGTCCGGTAACTCCTTCCACCACATCCTTGTCACCCATCACGGATGATTGCAACAATTTCAAACCTAATAATTTTGTTTTTATATAATTTTATTATACAACTTTGTAGGTTTTATACATCAGATAAAAAAATATGTTGTCGCAGCTATAAATAATTCATAATTAGATAATTGTTTGTATTTTTTTATGCACCATACAGATGCTTACTTTGCATATTATAGTATGTAATATAGCATTATTATTTTACTTTTTAATTCAATTAAATTTAAAAGGGAGACACAAAACACCCTAATACTATTTTAATAGCCTTTCTCGAGAATTTTATTAAATTAATAAACTTTATTTAAAAAAAAAAAAACAATTAAATAATTAATTGTAAATATAAATCATAAACTTACAATAATTTAATCTACAAATTAATTAATAATATTTAAAGTTAATAAATTTAACAAAGAATTTTAACATTTCATAAAATTGCTTTTTATTAAACTTTGAATACTATATAATTTATTAATATATCATATAAATATAAGTACTCGAGTACTCGAGTTTTAATACTTTGTAAACTAAAATGAGTACTTGCCCTAATTACATTACCCACGGCTACTTTATTTCAGTATAACCAGTTTTACAAACAGATTATCGGTTTTTTGAGTTCTAGTCGTTTTTATAATGGAGCCATGGGTTTCAAAAAAAATTGATTTATTACATGACTAAAAACCATAAACATGTCACAATTTAATATTGTTATAACAATGTATGTGTACACTGTGTATAATATATTTTAATACTAATAGATTTATCAAATCGAAGATTGAAATATCTTGAAAAAAAAATATACCTACATAAAATATATCTATATATGTTTCATACTTATGTTTTAAGAGCAAATTTTTCTGGATAGTTAAATGATAACCTTAAAGATAAAAAATAATAAATTCTAATCTACTTTATGTATATTATGTAAAGTTACGGTAACCCACACAAATCTGTTTCTATAGAGTGCGTTGGTCGAACCAAATTAGCTATCGCAAACGATTTGCGATCATAAAACAACGTTGACGGCCGACTTCTTAAGCACAACACGAACTTGTACGTGGTAGCAGTTGGGATTTATTTATTTTTTATTATTACTTATTCTCTTAGAAATTTCCCTTCTGCCGCTAGGCAACAATTTATTAGCTACTGTCAAGTGAAAACCGAAACCAGCTCCGGGCACATTTCCCTCGTCTTCCCCTCCCTCCGACATGCTCGCATATTACAATATTATACGAGCATTTGGCTCATCAACATCGGAACCACATTATTGTTGTACCGCGCGCATATATAACAACCATCATCGTCGTCCGGGGGGTCCTTGTGTGGTTTAATCGGATCAGCTTTACATTAACAGCATACGCTTATTGTAACCGGTGGTGACAAAAAAAAAAAAATGCAACCCGACCTAATGAAGCCGTTCTAACCAAACTACCGATAGTCGGGCACGGGCCGTCTGCAACCACGCGACACGGAAGAGACAACAATAGATGCCAACTGCAACTGTCTGATATATATAGGTGGTACTGCAGACGACCCAATTCGATCGACACATTTTTACTAACTTGAATTCATTATATAGTAGTACGTGCACGTCTTTTCGTAACAAACAGACCCCAAATTAATATAGTAATTGTTCATTATTCAAATATCAAAAACATTAAATAAGTATTTACTACCTTATGTGTATACAATTAAAACTGAAATAAATTACTTGCAAATGAACTAGTTACTTCTACACGGAATACGCGTTAAATAAAATATTTTGGTTATTAAAATGGTTTTTTATTACGCACCTGGTAAAAAAAAAAATATCCGACCAACTCGAAACTTAATACCCTAAAGAGATCTGAATATTGATAACTCTCGATGGGTGGACATGACTTAAGTAAAACGATACCGGACGTGTTTTGACGTGGGCTATCTTATTAACATTATTTGTCAGTTATTATGCATAGAAGCACAATTTTTTCATAACAACATTTGAAAATTTATTTTAAATAAATGTTTAACTAACTAAATAAAGTTGAACATTTGAAAAAGTTTTCATTTAATTTATTAATCTGTAGTTTTCATAAATTAATTGCATATATTATTTATAACAAATAATTCACAAATTATAACTCAATTACCAGCACATATTTAAAAAAAATTAGTAAAATACCAAAATAAATAATAATAAATCACTTACGTAAAAAATTAGTGTAATGAGATATTATTAATTATCCATGAATTGTTATTTCAGTTAGCCGTTAGGTATGGATCTTATCTATGGAACTGCGTGGTAAATTAATTTAGTAGCATTTAACATAATATTAAAAATATTACCTATGTATCATATTATTATACTTATAATTGACCTACATTCATCACAGTTCTTGTAAGTCAATATAATTGTGTGAACAATTTCAAGTTCACAGTTAAAAACATTTTACTGAACTGTGTGAAAATATTATTGAACCAATTAAAACCGTTATTCACTAATACATATTATGATTGTATACAATTTAATGAAAATATATACCTAAATATAAATTGAATTAGTATAATATGAGCTATTTTTTAAATTATCATACAATAAATATCATTTACTTATATTAAAACTAGATACTATTCAAAACTTGTATAGTGTGTAAAAATAGATTAATCATACTTAGGTGATTTTGATGGGAAATTGAAAAAAAATTGCATGCAAATGAAATTAGGTTGAGTAAAAGTGATAAAGGAAAAACCGAATTCCATGATAATAGTTAATTCCTACATCGGCTTATAGAGACGTTCTAAGTAACTTTAAGAATAAGATTACATTATATGGCATTTGAAAGTAGCAGCAAAACATTCGATATAATCTGAAGTCATAGCTATAATAATTATCATAAAATATTAAAATCCATTAAAAATGAGACTTAGTCTAATTGAAACAAGAAAAATAATTGCTTCATAAATGTTGTTTTTTTTTAATTTCAACGTGATAAAGATTTACTTAAGAATTAAATCAAAATATACTTAAGAGGATTGAGAGAAAAAAACGAATTTCATAGTAGATTCAAAATTACTTTATTTTCTTGAAGGTAGATATAGGAATATTATTTAGTTTGCAAAATTGTTTTTTTAATATTATTTATTAACCAAGGCAATTTAAATGAAAAAAAAAACCATTATAAATATACACGAGCCGAATTTGAACTAAATTAAAACATTAATCACTCCGTTTGAACAATTGCTAAAAAAAAAAAAAAACTCAACACAAAGTTGAAATAATTTGATCAGACAAAATGCCGGACAACAGCGGCGGTGATCAAACAATACGACACGCAAACGCAATTTCTGCTATACTTATCCACCTCGAATCGTATTATATAACATAGGCTACAACAATAAAATATAATGATCGTTTACCCGTCTTTTTTGTCCTCTTGGGCCAGCCTGTCTATCATTTGCACGTCGATCATATCGAGTTAGCCCTTATCGTCTCGGCACGCGCCCCGAACCATGGTCGACTGCACCGGCGTGTTCGCACCCACGCGCGATTATCGATCACACCGGCACGTCGCACGGGGGATCACGTACACTTTCCGCGGTAAGTGGCCGCAGTTAAACACACGCACACGCGATCGCGGTGGGACGGGCGCACACGGAGCTTATGGGGGGGTGAAAAAAAAAAACTACATCTATGAAATAACGATGCTATATATAGAACGACGGGGGCGGTGTCGGAGGAAAAAACGCAATAAACGAGAAAATATAATTTAATATACGAAAGGCCGACGATGGGTAATTGGTTTCTGATGGGAAAATAAAATGGCAATAATGATGTATATGATATGATTTTGTCGGAGACTCGCACGGTCGTAAAATGAAAATGGGAAAAAAATTTGCGATCGGTTAACGGGCACACACGAGAACGCGCGACACCCAGCACTCACGAAAGCACACTGACACCGCGGACGAACCGGTGCCCGGTGGACGTGGATGGATACACACGCACACACGCGCGCGCGCGCGTACACGTACGTAAAACGAAATCGCTACAAAACTGGTCTTTATACCCGCGACCGGCGAACGGCGAGCGATTGCGTGCGTGCGTGCGTGCCCACTCTGGTTGCGTGTACGTACGCGTCCGTGTGCGCGTGCGCGCGCGTATTTTATTTGTGTACTGTAGCCAAGAGCCCCTCCGGGCTCGCGACCAATGGGGGAACAATAATAATAACAACAACAACCGTGTGACGTGACCCACAATCACGCCGCCGCCACCGTCTCGGGGATACGTCAGATGATCGACGTCGCCGCCGAAGAGTTCTGTGTGTCATGTACACGAGGCGAACTTGTTTCCGAAATAATAATGGAAAAAAAAAAATCTCGCGGATTCAGAGCAACGGCAAAGGGTGTGATTGATTTCCCAGTTCGGACCACCCTCTGTGGCGGCCGATTACGGATTACCGGTGGGGGGTAGTCGAACACACGTACGTTTTAAACTGCAGCGGCGGCACCCGTGGGGGAGGTTGTTGAACCTCTCCGCGGATTACGCGTGGATGATATAAAACGCACACACGCGTGTAGGTACACATAATGTACGGTTTTGTTTTTCATTTGTGCACCACACTAAGCCACTCGCCGCGTATAATTACCACTCTCGGGACGATGTAATTCGTTTTCGTATTGTTGTCCGCGACAACGTCGAAGTATACGAGTGGTGGTACCTGCATTACGTACGTTTTACAGCGGCTTTTTTATACCAACTGTATAATTTATACGCGCGAAAGTGCTCAGTGCTCATTTTTCTAACCTATCCAATCGACGACAACACATACGTATATATATATATCATATAAACACTTGATCGAACCAGAAATTTTATCACCGCCAAGTGTGTCCCGCGAAACCTCTCTATAACGAACGGCCGTCAAGAACAAATCGATACCACATCGTTATTACGATCGGACAGTCATTTGAAATAGGGCTCATTTTCAATAGACCTTTGATTTTTTTTTATTCATTTCCATAATGCGATCAACATATTATTCTATTATAGTTCGGCTTTCGAGATTTCCAATCGACGCTGCAGATATAGACTGTATAGTGTACATCATATTACATTGTAATATGATTAATACGCTTTGATAATAGCAGGCAGATCTAAATTGATATTCATATCAAATTTGCTAATTCGTTTGTACTAGGAATAAATTTAATTAACAATCTAAGTGATATTCAACATTTTTCATATAATATTATCAAAATATTAATTAAAATTTTCGGTTTAGTATCTATTAAAATTGTCAGTTAAATATTCTCTAAATAATATGTGATACTGAAAAGCTGTCTTCTCTTCTAATACTTCTTATAATCCCTGCCTTCCACGATTATTAATTTACTAAACTACGTGTCATGCAAATGTATTAAAAATATTCTGAAAATAATACAATACCTATCTTAATAAGTCCTACAGGTACATAAAATTATTTTAAGAATGCATAAATGACTGATAATGTTACTAAATTATGAATCAGTTATGTAAAAAAATTAATCCATAATCAACAATCGTATGGGTCTTATAGTTTTATCGATACGTAGTAAATCTAATAAAATATTTAATATCTTTAAATATAGATGCCCATAGGTAATAAATTATTTAATTAATCTTAATAGGTAATAATAAATTAATAAATCATAAATACTTAATAGCGCAAGCTGTTTATCCCTTCCATTTTGAACGATTGCGACTCGAGTACAGAATAGTTTATACTAAGAGAGGATAATCAATAGTAAAAATGTGACCTTTTACAAAATGATTTACGATTATAGCCTATAGGGTATAGTGTATAAATAAAATATGCATTCAAAGTATGTTTTCATATTGAAATTTAAAAAAATATAATTATAAAACATTTTTTTAGAAAATTTCTTTTTCTTTTTTTCAAAATTCGTAAGGATTTTAATCAGGAATATAGTAAATAGTAATAATTTAGAACTTAGTAAGTATATAATACGCTGAACTCAGAAAAGAGGCAGAATAATCCGGAAGAATTAATGATAACTCCTTTTTCAATTTAGTGTCTTATATCGAAAATCGAATGGTTTAATAAAAAAAAAATGATCATGAGATAAAAAACTCTAAAGTTTAATTTGTCATACCATAAATCAAGTAAAACAATTAAATTTAAAAAAATCTTACTTTCCAAAAACTTTAAGTAGGTAGCACTATTGATTTTTGTTAAATTTAATACTCTTTAATATCAAGAGAAAGTTTCAAATTGGATGTTAGGTTTGACCATCTCCTCCTAATGCAATAGCTATCAAACTTGTCTCCACTAAAATGTATAATTCCACTATTACTTGTTTTTAACACAGTGAAAATAATATTATTCAAAATGCATAATATGTCATAAACTAATTTTGTGTTCTTCAAACAATTTTTGAATTTAGTTCTACTACCCTTACAGTCGTATTTTCAGTGGTTTACAGTTAAAAGTAAATGTTTATTATAATTTATTATTTATAGCTTAAGTATAATATAGTGACAAACCAACAAATAATAAGTTAACATATTGTATACAGTATACATTTGATATAGTTGTAATAGATTAGCTTGGAATAATTTACTATAAAATGATAATTTATCAATAATATTTTGTCCGCAAATACAGAATGGTTCTAGTTTAAAACACAAATACGTAAATTTATTATGCAGAAAATACAGATGGATGGAGAGAGATATGTTTGGCAAAATGGTCTCAATGACCGAAAACAAAAAAAAAAAAAGAATTATGACCGTAATTATTACTGAAAAACATATTGTAATGTGTACCTAATATACTTATTTACCTATAGATACTATAGATTTATTTCGCCTAAATATTACTTTGTCAGTTATTAATACTAACCCATTACCGGAAAAATAAAAAATTATACAATAACTTTTAGTGACATACTTATGAAATACTTATTTTAAAAACAAAGCACGATTATCGCGAGGATACTATGTAATAGCGCATAAGTACTTTTAACAACTTAGCACTCTAATACAGTGTTATGTCAAATAGCTAATAGTATTAAGTCCTTAGAAAGTTCGATAAAGTTTCATGTTTCAACCTTTCAATTACATTTTCAAACCATAAAACAATTAAAACAATTAAAACTACCTAATTTATAAAAAAAACTTACACACACCTAGTAATTGGGTGAAATAAACAATTATACGGTTTTTCCAAATTTTCGGTTACTTATACTGAGAAACTAAAGAGGAAACCGAAAAACTATTTAGCTGTATAAGACATTTAAATTGATCTTTTAATACTAAATTCGATGTTCAGTGATAGTAGTTAAAAAATATATTGTGAAGTATGTATACTATTATTAAAAGTACATATACTTATTTTAGAATAAATATCGCTAATATGCCGTCATCTAAATCTCAAAAGTGATGGTATATCAATAACTGACGTATAATTATTTGAAAAATAATTTAAACATGGTATTAAAAATTAATTTACCGCTTAATTTTTTTTCTTTACTTCATTAAATCAATAAAATAAAACTCCGGAAAAGCTTTTTTGTGTCACTTCTTCTTAAATAAATATAAGAATACATTTATGTATTTTATTAGTTCATATTATTAGTTAGGGGGTTTAGTTAATCATTAATATTTTAACCGAATTGATGTACTAATGTTTCAACTCAATAAGTTAACCTTACTAATGCAACTTAACTGAATAAGTCATTATAATACATATATTGTGTACCAAATAGATAAAAGTTAACGGTAGTGTGTTGCATATCCGTCCTAACAGTAAATTCAATCATAGCCCAACCAGGATTTTACTTTCATTTCAAATGGCTTTCTTCTTTTGTCAATATGAACTTCAACAGCAATAAAAAATAACCAACACCAATTTTCCACGTAATCTTACACGCTTCCCTTTATGTGCCTATTATTGTTTTTCTTCGTATATACTTCTATAAAATTATTGTAACATTGTGTAAATATATGTGGTGAATTTTTAGAGCGAGGAACGTGGGCAATAAGAGGATAACATGGATAACATGTCTGCTGAATTGTAGCTCATTACAGATCAACGTTCAAATTATTTTGATAACTGTATACGTAACTACTCACTATATACGCCGACCTGGACGTTTATAGATCAAACTTATAGGTATAAGAATGTATCGTAGTTTTACTTATATTGATTCGAATCATCGAATTTCAGAAATTTTCATTGTAACTGGACCGGAGTTTAAAAAATCCGATGAAAAAATACTAGTGTAAAGCAATTTCCATAACGTATTATAAGGAGATATAAGTAGTAGTATCTATAATATGTTATACCTATACAATAATAAAACCTAACACAATGAAAATATTAACAATAATGAGAATTGGGTCACCATGTAAATGTAGTCATTATAGGAATAAAGGATATGCTTGGCAATTCAGACGTCATCTATGTTTATAAAATTATAATTTTATGCTTATAAAAGGTAAACATGACAAATGTCCAGCGAAAATAATAATATATGACGTTTGTGAAAATCCGTACCTATATCAATTTCCCTAATCCGTATGTTCGAGGTATTATTGATGACATCAACTCGGATAGAATAACCTTATGTGTAATAATATAACTGATCAAAATAACAAAAATTAACTAAAATATTAACAATTATGTAAGAATTTAATTTAATTTTTTTTTATGATTAAAAAATTGTTTAATTTCAAATTTATATTAAAAAAGCATACGTTTTAATAATTTCTATGTATTTATTTCATATTTTATTTTTGGTACTTAAAAATGAATACAAGAAAAGTTTATAAATGTATAATATACACGATGAACATGTTTAAAATTTAAAAAAAAACAATACATTTTAAAGGTCTTATTTATTATTAATCGTTGGTATCTGTCCCTATAATATACTATATATAATATGTTATAGAATGATTTCATCCTTTCATACATTTCCTATATTTTAGGTTCTGAGTGAAGTGAGGAATGTATTGGTTAAACTTTGAACCATGACGCGAAGAAGTAAGATTTCCAAGACTTTTTGATATCTTTCTTTGTGCTATTTATAAAATTTTTAAAATGTATTTTCTTAACTTCATAAATGTAAATAAAATAATTCAAATTGAACAATATTCACGTGCGGCCAGCCAGACTGTACGCACATGTTTTTTTTGCCTCCATGTTATGTTTAAATTAGTGTCGTTTAAATCCATCGAATTTTTAAAAAAATGTAAGTATAAGTACATTGTACTATCGTAACATTTTTTTGCTACTCTTTTTCGTCGACTTGGATAACAGATCATTCAATTGATATATTTCGACTTGAATTCTTATTGCATACTAAAAACGAAATAGAAGAACCACACAAACCCAGAGTTATCAGTCAAGGTCAAAATTTTCAAGAACACGGCCATACTAAATCCTATATGAATATAGCCCTCGTGTGTCCGATGCGGTAACAATCACTCCTCAACTGCCTGTCCAAATTCACGTCAAGGCTCAATGAAATGCGTTCTCTGCTCTGGTAACCACCCGGAGAACTACAGGGGGTATGCAATTTATAAATATCTTCA